>VBSM01000949.1:15831597-15901682 GCA_008086735.1 Cheirogaleus medius | reverse complement strand
TTCCGTTTACTTCTTTGTCTGTAAGAACCACTGGGGACCATGCCTGCCTCAGGGCATGCACCTGAGAAGCCGTGCCCACTGATAAATAAAGTAGAAAAATGTTTGGAAACACCTCTCTCTGCTCCATGGAGTTGAAGAGTAGCAATTTACAGAGACAGCTCACTCCTGAGACAGAAAGTCCTCCCAACCTACATGTGTTCACCTGTGGCAATAGTCCCGGTTCATGCAATGAGTATGTGACTGCACCACAGGATGGAAGCCTGTGTGAGGGGACAGCGTCAGAAACTGCCAAGTCCACTGTCAAGTGTCAGCACAGTGCATCTAGGACCATGTCCCCAAAGCACAGGGTGGAGCACCAAGTTTATGTCCATGCAACTCTCACCCAGCCAGGGCCCAGACAGTCCCCAACCTTATCCTTAGAGTTTATCTCAGCTCTAAGTGTTAGTTTTCCTTTGCATTTTTTGTGTTGATGAGTGGTAAAAGAAGCCTCAGAAATTCAAATCGAGATGCCAGTATCTATGAAGTCAGATAACTTATCAAATTCAACCTAAAGTGTATCTAGGTAACAGCCCCGGAAACCCCACCTTTGGTGATGAGAATAACGGTAATCATGACAGACAATTATTATTGTTGTACTTTGAATAAAATGGGGAAATGTGGAAGAAAAAATGAAAATGGAAGGCAATGTACAGAATGGGAGAAAACATTTGCAAATCCTATATCTGAGCAGAGTTGACTATCCAGAATGTTACCAAAAGTTCAATACTTGTCCCCATGGCTGAATCAGTAAGAACGAAGAACAAGGACAAGTGATTTGAGGAAAAGGAAAGAGAAGTTTATTAATTTGCTGACAAATGAGGAGGACGGTAAACTAGTGTCTCAAAGACTGCCATCCTGTCTCTAAGCAGAAAAACAGAGCTTTTTAAAAGGAGGGGGGTTGACATTTGGGTTCAGGTGGCGCCAACCAAATGCACATCAGGGAATAGACAAACAACTTGTGGTATATACTGAAAATAGGTTATTATTTAGCCATCAAAAGGAATGAAGTACTGATACGCAAGGTCAGTGGACCTCAAATCACCATGCTAAGTGGAAAAAAAAATCCAGATACAAATGGTTACTTATTGTAGAGTGATACCATTTATGGGACTATTCAGAACAAGTCAATCCACAGTGACAGAAAGAAGATGCATGGTCACCAGGGACTAGGAGTGGGAAGAATAGGGAATTAACTGCTGAATGGGCATGTGGTTTTATTTGTGGGTGAGGAAAATATTTTGGAACCAGATAGAAATATGGTTACATAACACTGTGAATGTAGTAAATGCCACTGAATTATCCACATTGAATGGCTAATTTTATGTTTTATGAATTGTACCTCAACAAAAAATTCTCATTTTATAAATCAAATCATCTCTACTCATCAAGGACCACAAAAAGCTCCAGGACCCCATAAAACCTTCCCAGAAAATATGAGTAACACTGATATTTCTCTTTTCTTATTAGCTCATGTTTAATGCTCCTGGGCCTTTGAGTATGCCTTATGCCTATCGAACACCTTGTAGAGTCCCACAATGGGCGTCGAAAGGGCTGGGCAGACGGGATACAAGACAGTAGGGCGGAATGAAGATGGATTGTGGGGATATAAGTGTGCATATCCCTCCCCAAAAGCATCATTTACATTTTTAAAAAAGGTCTTTTAAAAAGCCATTGTGCAGGGCAAAGGCAATATATGTAACCTAAACATTTGTACCCCTGTAATATTCTGAAATAAAAAAAAGAACTTATTGCAAATATCATAAAATAGTCTAATTTTTTTTAATCTTTAAATTTTTTGTGTAAAGACAGAGTCTCACTATACTGCCCAGGCTGGTCTTGAACTCCTGGCCTCAAGCAATCCTCCCACCTTGGTGTCCCAAAGTGTTAGGATTACAGATGTGAGCCACCACACCCAGCCAGCCCAGTCATTTGAACTACTGAGGCTTGTGTTCGGGTTTCAGCCATATTACTCACCTGCCTTTTTTCTTATGGCTCAAAAGACTGGATTGAACTAGATCCACTACAACATTACTTCCATCCCTAACATTATGTAATCCTATGATTCCAATTTATATATTCTGGAAATGTATGTATTGCAAATATATTTTTCCAGATCGTGGCTTTCTTTTTTTATTTTCTTAATGGTGTCCTTTGATAGACAAAAGTTCGTAATGGTAATAAAGTCCAATTGTCAACTTAAAAAAAGCCACTGTGACTGGCCAAGAAGGAAAACATTTAGTGCTGTTTTGGTTCCCAGGATAGTAGTTTGTGAACACTGATATAGATCCGCCTCTTTCTACATAGGAGGAGAAAGAGACCCAGAAAGATGAAATGACTTACCCACTGTGGTAAGAGCAAATATGAATTACAAATAAGAGACTTAATTCTCCTTGTTTAAAATAAGGGAAGAGACTTCCCCTGCCTGCCTTTTCTTAGAGCATCTACCTTAGAAAACTTGTTCTTTGTCTGTCTCTTTGAGATGCGTATAAATCTCGTTAAAAGCTAATAAACCTCCTACCACCTTTATGACCCAGGATTGTCTTTCTCAAGGACCTGAGAGCCATCTCTTTGAAATATAATGATCATTCCTGTGAGAGGGTATGATAGGAGCTCGGCTGCAGCAGGTGCCTTGCTCCCAAACCGTCTCCTGTCATTTGATGTTTCCTTTGGATAGAGCCAATGAACTCACACAGAGGGTCACCCCAATTTAGGATGAACAATGTGTGACAAATGGTGCTGTTAAGTCCGCTTATTTGAGAGCCAGTTATTTTTTAGCACCGAATGGGTTGCATCTGTTTGGCTATACAAAAGGGCAAGATTTCTTTCTGTCTTTGCAATCTCTTTAGCAGATTGCCTGTGATGTGCATCAAATTCTGGTTTAATGCATGTTCAGTAATAAAACTGTCTTCTTTCTCTTCTACTTTTTGGAGAGAAGTTTTCTGGTTTGGCAGGAGATTTGGGTTTAGTTATACTTCCTCAACAAGGTCACAAAAAAGTCCCAAAAGGAACCGCCCTACTCCTGGCCTGGTATTCTTCCCATTGGCCCACGGCCTCTCGGGGCACACTGTTTTATGTCTGCTATTGTTGACTGTGTACCTCGTTTCTCCAGCGAGTCTGTAAGCTCCTTGAAAACAGAACCTGTGACTGACACATTTTCTGTTACTTTCTCAATGGCCAAAGAAAGTGCCAGGGATATGGCAGATATTCAATAAATGCAAGTTGAATCACTAAACTTGGAAGAATTAAGTCAAATGGATTGTGATCTTAACTGGCTAACAAGATGAAGCCAACAAACAAACAAAAACCCTGGATGAAATGGAAAAGAATGCAGGGTGGTGTAGCATGGAGAACAGGAAGAATTCTGAACTTGGCATAAAAAGACCTGGCCTTGAGTCCTAGTTTTTCTCTGGTTTTAGTGAAGTCATCATCAGTTTCCTCAACTGTAAAGTGACAAAAAATACATACCATTTCTTGTGTAGGATTACTGGGATGATGACCAAATGAGGATACGAACATTCTTTGTAATAATGACGCTACCACCAACACGGTACTTATGATGTACTAAGTACTGTTTTAAGCATTTTCCATATATTATCAATGTATTTAACCCTCGCAAAAATCTCTCTACAGATACGAAAACTAGCCATAGAGAAGTTAAATAACTTGCCTAAAGTTCGACAGCTAGTGTACGGCAGAACTGGGATTCTAGCTAAGACAGCTTGGCCCCAGGTTCAGTACTGTCCTGCATGCACGTGAGGGACAATTTAGCTTGTCCCAGGGCCCAAAGGAAGCTTCCAGAAGGAGTCAGGAGTTGGCCGCGTTTATGGTAAGTTCTGTGCAGTTGGTATCACCATTTTGCAAATTTGGTTGTTGAGTTTTGGAGACATGAAGCCATTTGCCTGAGGTCACCCGGTCAGTGAGCAGGAAAACCAGGATTTTTTTTCTTTTTTTTTTTATTTCAGCATATTATGGGGGTACAAATATTATGGTTACGTATATTGCCCATGCCCCCCTTACCCCCTCGAAGCAGAGCTTCAAGCGTGACCATCCCCCAAATGTTGCATATCTCACTCATTATATTTGTATATATCCATCCCCTCCTCCCCCCTCCCACCCACCTGACACCCGACAAATGTTATTCCTATATGTCCACTTAGGTGTTGATCCGTTAATACCAATTTGATGGTGAGTGCATGTGGTGCTTGTTTTCCCATTCTTGAGATACTTCACTTAGTAGAAGGGGTTCCAGCTGTATCCAGGAAAATACAAGAGGTGCCATATCACCGTTGTTTCTTAGAGCTGAATAGTATACTCCATGGTATACATATACCACATTTTATTAATCCACAGGATTTGAGTCCTAGATGGAAAGTGTGAAGTCAGCACAGTATCTAAACTGTCCCGATTTGTGTGTCACAGAGAGGATGATTAAGATGTTTAAAGTTCCTTAGGGATTCCCAGAGACTGGCCTAGCGCAGGTGGGGGGTGACAGTAGGGCAGGGGATCGGAGCCTGGGCACAGAGTCAGCTACACCTGGGTGTGAGGAGTGGCCCAGGGGTTAAAGCTCCCTGGGCCTCCTCTGTGGACTTGGGGTGATAACAGCAACCCCTGTGAGACACGTTTACTGAGGTCTCACTGTGCCTCAATTTTCCTCATCTCTAAAATGGGAATAACAACAATAGTAATGAGAATAATAAATGGCACTGAGAATAATAATGAATCATTATAATAATATCATGTGATGTATAACGTTTACTGAGTATTTGCTGTGTGCCAGGTCCCCTTGCCAGAATGCCACATACGTTAGATAAGGCACAACTCCACTGGGTCCCTGGCAACACTTGGGCGCTGTCTCCTGTTCCTCCCCGCGGCGTCACTCTGCTCCTCCATGGGGTCCTGAGACCACTCCTCAAACACAACTAAGTGCTGTCTCTCCTCACAGCCTCTGCACGAGCCCTGCCCTCCTCCAGGCGCACCCTTCCCCAGACACCCAGCGGGCTCACTCCCTCACTTCTCCCTCTCACCTCTTCCGTGAGACCTTCCCTGACCAGGCTATGTAAAATCCAGGGCCTAAGCAGTGCCTGGTGCGCAGCAGACAGTCAGCAATGTTTGCTCAATCAGTGCGTGCTCAGTAATGGCAGCGGCCTGGTGCAAGGCGCCCTATGGGGTTGGCCCCTCTTGAGCTGCTGACATATTTAACAGACCTGAGATAAGTGAGTGCAAAAGCCCCGAGATCCAGCGGATGTGCACCCCACACAAGGACGCAGCAGGGCAAAGGCCCTGACGGGACAGGTGTGTGGAGTGTTTGGGAAGGGTGGAGAGGCAGCCATGGGTCAGAACCCAGCGTGTGAGGGGGGCGCAGTAGCCAGCGGGAGTCTGGGCAAAGCAGAGGCTTTGGGAGGCTGGGGTCTGTCTAGACTACCAGAGACACACAGGACCTGGATCTTTCTGGGTTTTAAAGACGTTACTTCTAGCCTTTGCTGATAAAATAGTTCAGGAACCGAGACAAGGCCGTGGAGGTGGGTGGCCCTGCCGCATTGCCAGAGGGTACTGGACACACTGATGCATTTTGCCGCTCAGGAGCATTTAATGAAGAGCTGTTGTGCACCTGCCGCTGGAGCGGTGGGCGGAGTCCGGCCGAGGCCCCGCCCCGAGAGCCCTAGACACCCCCCCTCTCCGCCAACAGGCATCGACCCCGCCCCCTCCCTGGGGCATAGACTCAGGCAAGCAGGGGGAGGACAGTCTGAAATCATCGCCTTTATTTCCTAGCAAGCCTTGAGGGCAGGTCGGGAAGGGGCGGGTCCTACAAGCCTAGGGGGCGTCAGGGCCAGCCGCCTGCAGCTCCAGGTCCTCTTTGTCGCCGGCTGTCGGGAGCTCAGGCTCCGTCTACAGGAGCAGGGTGTCAGGTGCGAGGCCAGGTTCTCTCCCTCACCCTCGCACCTGCCCATTGCGCCGCTGCCTCCCCCCCCCCCCAGGGCTCCCTCTGCCGTGTCCCCACCTCCCAGGGACACGCTGCTCCCTGCGGACCCCTCTCTCAGGGAACCGCCAAGGATCCTGCCCCCTCCTCTTCTCAGTCTCTGCCCGCCTCGCCTCGGCTCCCCGGGCTCCCTACCTCTCCTATGCCAGCCCCGGTCTCTGGGGTGCTCCCCAGCCCCGCCTTCAGCCTGCAGAGAAGGGACAGAGGAGGGAGGAGGAAAAAGAGAGCGAGAGTCCAGGGTGACTTGGGAGTAAGCAACTGAGACCCAAACTGAGAGACCGGACGCGATAGAGGCAGAGGCCAGGAAGGGGTGGGGGTGAAGGTGGGGGGTGGCGAGGGCAGTTGGGGAGGAGTTGGGGACCGCGGGCCCACGCCCTGCTCCTTGCCCCTCCGCTCCTCGCCCAGGCCTCCCTTCCACCTCTCACCCATCCTTCCCTGCCGGGGCGCCCTCGACCTCGGGCCCCGAGCGCAGCCTCCGCTCCACGTCCTGCAGCTTGGCGCCCACCAGCTTCCCTGCGGGCGGCCGGGAGGTCAGGGGCGGGTCCAGTCCGGCCCCCGCCCCCGCCCACCTTGCGCGCGAGTCTCACTCTCTGCGAGCAGCTGCTCCTTGCTCCTCTCCAGGGCACGGATCTCTCGTGCCAGTCGCCGCTCCAGCACCTGCGAGGACAAAGAGGTCGTCTGTCCGTCTGTCTGTCCTCCTGGCCACACTGCCCGCCCCCTCTCCCTTTGTCCCTCACCAAACCCTCGCCTACGTTAGGTCATTCATTCATTCATTCAACTATTTATTAACTCAACGCGCAGTTTCTGCTGCGGCTGGAGACCCGTGTCCCCGTGTACCTCTCAAACTTCATCTCTTGCCACTCTGCTCATCCTCCATGGCCCTGTTTCCTGTTCCCCACCCGTTTCCAGCACAGTTGAGACTTACGGGCCTTGACATAGGGGATACTTGCACCCAGATACCAGCACGGCGTCTTCCCTCACTTCCTTAACATCTGCGTGCAGATGGCACCTGCCCAAAGGCCTTCCCCACTGACATTTCATGATCTGGCCACTTATTTTCTTGGTTAGAGTCTGGGTACACCTCCCCCTGCCCGCAACCAGCTGAGACAGCAAAGACTTGGCCCCTTTGGTCCACCACCGTCTCTGCCTGCCTCGAATGCTGCCTGATGCACCCGCCAACCATAGCTGAATGAAGGAATGAAGCCTGACCATGGCTTTCTCGGGTTCCCATTTGCAGGGTGAACACAACACTCTAGGTGAGCAGAAGGAAAATGGGATCAGCAAGGGCTATTCCAACAGTCTGGGCAAGCGATGCTGGATGTGGTAGGGTGGGGCTAAGGGTGAAAAGTGGGCAGATTTGAGGTCAAAGCCAAGGGACTGAGTAGGTGAGAACGAGAAAGGAATGAAAGTCTATGCCGTGGCACTGGGCCAGAGCAGGGGTGGACACTGGGCTAGTCGTGGAGACACTGAAGCCAGGGGAGGACTGGCTTTGGTTGAAGGCAACGATAATGGCTCACGTGGAATTCCCAGAGGTCCTTGTGCTGGCCCATCAGGTCCTCCAGCTGTTCTTCCACATCCAACCTGGGGGCCGACACCCAGGGATGAGAGGACTCATGCCAGGACCAACACCAAGCCCAGCCATGTCTGGGGTTCCTCATGCACAGGCCTCCGAATCCCTGCCCGGTGCTCTCTCTGCTGGGAGCCGCTCCATGGGTGTTACCCTGCAAGCCTGGGTTCCAACAACCCACCTTCCAACAAACTCTCTCTGATGCAAGCCCACTCCCACTCTCCACCCAGTGGCCCGCCAGGCCCCAGGCTTGGGAGTTAACCCAGATTCCTCCCTGTGGTCTGAGAGTTATGAGCACAAATTTGCTTCCTGGACTCTTGCAACATGTGCTTCCTGGGAAGGGAACGACAACCCTCAGTTATATTCTCTGAATGACCCCCCATTGCCTCCAGTTGGGACAACTGTCCACAGCATTCACCTTTCTCCTGTTGAACGTGAACCTTCTGTCAAGGCCGTCACCCTGTTCATCCCAGCCACCATTAAGCCATGTCTTCCCAAGACAGCTTTGTGAGGGGTGTGGTAGTTTAGCATCACAGATTCTCAAGTCCAGGCTGGAAGCCTGGATCTGCTACTTCATTGTGACCCTGGGCAAGTTATTTAACCTCTCTGGGTCTCAGTTTCCTTGTATGTAAAATGGTCTTAGTGGTGGGAGGGTGACATTAGACCTTAATTCCTGTAATTGTCATTGTGAGGATTTGGTAAATAAATGAATATAAATGCTCACCAGCAGTGTGTGTGGTGTGGTTAAGTATATATACACATTAACTATCCACCATCAGGTTTCCCCACACAATTAAAGTCATGGTGTACCAGGACCTGAGACCTCTGGTCACATGAATGTGCTAAGTAAAGGTTCAGAGGGTGGAAAAATGAATGGATAGATGGTTGGATAGACAGTTAATTGGATGAATCAGTGGCTGGCTGGAGAGAGATGATAGCTGGTTAGAGAAATAATGAGGGATAATGGTTGGATGGAGAAATGAAGGAAAGATTACAACAAGGATAAATAGATATCTGGATGGATGGATGGATGAATGGATACAGAAATGAATGGCTAGATGAATGACTGGAAGGATGGTTGGATGAACAAAAGATGATTAGATGGAAGGCTGGAGATATGATGGCTGGCTGGCTGGATGCCATGCTTGGATAGATGAATGGATGGATGAATGGGTGAGTGGCTAGATGGGCAGGCAGATGGATGGGTGGGTAAATAGATGACTAGGGGCCTAAAATAAGCGGACAAATAAATGAGTGGGCAGCAGAGAAGCTGGATGTCTAATGAGAAAAGACTGAGAATAGCACCAGTGGATGGAATTTATTTGATAAAGAAATAAGCAAGGAATGATTAAATGAGTGAATCAATCTTAACACCACCACCTAATATCAGAGATGATCAGAGAAGTTGTTTGTCTGGCTGCTCTATTTCATAGAAAGGGCAAATGAGGAGTGTGTGTCCAAGATTCACTTCCCTAACTCTTGCTCCCTCCTCCTCTAGGCTGGGGGCCGAGGTGGGGAAGAGCTGGGGTTGGACCTCTTACCTCTCACTTTTCTTCTCTTGCAGCTGGAGGATCCTCAGGGCCTCTGTGGGGAAGGAACCAGGGGGGCCCTGTGAGAGCTCTTGGAGAGTCAGTGTTGGGCAGAGGTCATGACCCCACGATGTCGGGCATTGGAGGGCACGAGAGGACTTGGGTGTTTACCCCAGGTGAGGTGGCAACCAAGGGAGAGATTTGAGCAGAGAGGGGAGCACTCCGACTCAGGTTTCAGTGGGATGCCTCTGGCTGCTCTGGGGAGGACAGGCTTTTGTGGGGTGGTGGGGAAGGATAAGGAAGACACAGCAACCGATGAATACCTTTCTTTTTGCTCAAGATCTCCTCTAGGTGCACTTTCTCTCCATTCACTGAAAAACACAACGACACTTTCAGCCCCCAGGGGCCACATCTTGTGTCCCCACTGCAACTTCATGCAAGGGGAAGAGTCACACAGTGGGGTGTTACAGCCCCAGGACAGGTGAGGTATCTTCTTGCCATCTCTGCACCCATCTCCCATGAGGACCACCCTGTTCCAGCTTCTCCCCCGGTCCCCCCATCCCCTGTTAAGTGCTGAAGCAGTGAAGGTACTGAACCATGTACAAGGTTTGCACTGAGGGGACAGATGAATATAAAGCAATAAATACATTGTGTCAGGTGGAAATAAAGGTTCTGAAGAAACAAATGAAGCCAGGGAGTGAGAGTGACCTGGAAAGGGTGGGAATCTATAATTAGATGAGACCATCCAGGTAGGCCTATCGGGGTAAAGTTTGAGTAGAGAGCTGAAAGATGGCATGAGATAGCAAGAGGCAAACCAGATTATGTGGGCTAAGCGCACTGTGGGCAAGGGAACAGCCTGTGCAAAGGCCCTGGGGTGGGCACAGGAACATCAGCAGTGGTCATGGGATTTCTGGGTCCCTCTTTTGGTCCCACTTACAGGATTCTAATTCCCTATGCAGGGCCTCCCAGAGAGCTTGGGTCTCTCCCAGTTCCTCGCTTGATTTCTTCTTCACTGGGCCAAAGAAGGGAAAAAGACACTTTGTGAGTGCAGTCTCTGGTTTTGCTGTTCTTTTGCAATTGTGACAATGCACAAATTGTGACATTGCACATTCATCTTTGAACAACCCTGGAGAGGCCTGGATTTTGTAGATGAGGAAATGAAGGCATTCAAAGTCCAGGCCCTCTCTGCTGGCCCCAGCTGGCCGGTCTATGCCCCCAAGTTTACCTTGCTGAATCTCATTAATCCGATTAATCAGGTCCTCGATCTGTGGCTCCAGGCTTCCCTCTGAAGAAAGGAAGGAAGAAAGAATGAGCTAGGAAGACAGATGCCTGGCTGTCCAAGGCAGATGGAGGAGGACTGGGTGCTGGCACTGTGTCTCTGCTGGTATCAATCAACAAACATATACTGAGCACCTGCTGTATGCTGGGCTCTGAAAGAGGCCCTTGCAAGGCTGGCATTCTGGCTGGAGGAGCTGGACACTGAACAAAGATATATGAATCAGTTCAGGTGGCAGCAACTGCCGTGAAGAGGAATAAAGGTGTTGAAGAGCAAAAGGGTAAAAGGTGCCTCTCTAGACATGGAAAGGCTCCAAATCAGGTGCAGGAAGCAGGCCCTGCAGTTCTGCGGGGTGGAGAGTACGGAGGGGGAGTCACTCCGGGCCAAGGGAACAAGTGCATATGCCCTGCAGTAGGAGGGATGAGGCACACATCCGAAGTAACAGCGAGGGGCTGGGGTGGCTCAGTACAGTGAGCAAGTGGAGAGTTGTAGGAAAGGAGGTGGGAAAAGTGGGATGCGAGACCACTCAGGGCTTCTTGGGCCATGGTGGAAGCTTCCAGATGTAATTCTGAGTGTGGTGGGAACTAATGGAAACCTCCCACCTGCCCCGCTCTGTCAAAAGCCAGGCAGGGATGGTTGTCACTTCTGTCAAACTCGACTCTAGTATTGGACTCATCTGAGAAATGGGGGAAATGTTGCTTTCATGTTGTGTGCGTAAGCTTGCAAGTTCTCCAGGGACAGGGAGATCACTGTCCCTTTAGGGATTCACCTCTAACGTCTCCCAGTCCCTGTTTCAGGGCGTGGTATGGAGAAGGCTTCTTCCTCATCCCTCTCTGGCTTCAAGGTTGGCAACACAGAGCTGGGGCAAAAAGCTGTCCAAACCTTTGCAGGGTCTCACTGCCAACCTCAAAGACACTTTGGAAGTAACCTCAGGCCCTGGATTTTCCAAGGTCACCAAAACTACCGCTTCTGTGACTTCCAGGAGAGTGGCGCTCTCCACGGTGCTGATTTTAACAGGCAGAAATCTCTGGGGGTCTTTGTTTTACTGGAGATGGTCAGTGGGTCACTATGCACTTCTATTCCTGCAATTTCTCTAATTTTCGCCTAGACAGCAGTCCCAACACACTTCTTTTGTGACACATTTTCCCCACAGAGTGGGGGAAGGGGAGATTCCCTATTGTTTGGAACAGACCAATAGACTATAGTATTTTAAGCTAAGGATGGGCTGGAGGTCTTAGCTCAAACCTGGCTAGCTCTGCCCCAGCCCTGATGTGAGTACTAGATACAAGTTGGCTCCCAGATCCCCCTCCACAAGCAAAGTAAGGTGCAAAGCCATCTGCATTGCCATTTGTTATTGGTATATAAAAAGGAAGGACAAAGAATACATACCCATACATGTATTTTTCTTTAAAAAAAGTTCTCTGCAAAGATAGTTAAGAATTGAAAAAGAGTTTCTGCTTGCCTGTGGGTTAGGGAAACAGATAACTGATGTGTATGTGTGTGGAGGGGGTAGGTTTTTCCATCCTCATAAATTTCTTGCATTTTGAGCTGTGGGGCTGTATTTTTGGTTCAAAGAATTAAACTGTATAAGAGGGAAAAAGTACAGTGGGATAATTTCCAAAGGTTGTGAGTTTGAACCACATCTGTCTGGCTTGAAACCGTAAGCCAAGACTCAGACCCAAGAAGACACATGACCTTTCTGCAGCTTTATCACCATAGCCAGCAAGTCTTCAGTCTTCTTCGAAGACTTGGCCTGCCCTGCGGAGATGAAAATCAGAATTACAGGACCCAGTGACAGTGAGAGAGGACTGAGAAGAGAGTAAGGACATTTCAGTGGGCTTTTCAGACATGCCTGGGCTGGGGCTGAAAATGGGCTGAGGGACAGGTTTCCAGCCAGAGCAGGGCCCCTGCAGAAGCCCGGTACCTTGTCCCTGAGGTTTGCGGTGTGTGCTGGATGAATCAGGAACTCTAAGGGTCAACTTCTCCCTGAGAGATCAAAAGATACCACAGATGTCCCCTTAATGAAACTCTGGGGTGAGAGAAGGAGATATATTTTTGCTGTTGCTACCACTCAAGATCATTATGACGTTCTAACCAATGCAACAGGGCAGGGAGATTTCATAAGAATTTCTTTAAAATAATTATAGCTCATCAACTACAAATTCTTAATGAACTGATAGATCTAGGCAATAGTTATAAATGGCTGCTAACATTAAGAAAAAACAACTAAATATTACGAGCCTCTTGATGGAAAAATACACTACCAATGAAGGACTTTTGTCCAAAAATCCCTACACAAAACAAAAATTGGAGTCTCATCAGGCTTCCATGTTTAAATACTAATTCAGAAAAAATACAAAGGGCCGACAAACATGTTAAATGACACCATTGGGGATGCAATCAACATCATGCAGGCTGTGGGAAACTCCATACGAAAGCCTGGTTTCTTCAATAGACAGACTGCAAAAAAGAAAATGAGGGAGAGGGAAAATCCTATAGATTAAAAAAGTCCTGAGACATATATCAATCAATTGCAATGAAGAGACCCTATTTGGATCCTAATTCAAACACACACAATTTCACCACATAGATTTCTCCATATATTTTAACACGAGCCCGTGCTACTTTTAATATGCAAATGACAACAACAACAACAACAACAACAAAAACCAGGAAAATATTAACTTCTTAAAAACATTTTAAACTCTTAAAATCAATGATAGAAGGTCAAATGCCAGTGACCCACTATTTTCCAAGGAAAATTGGACAGAGAAGATGAAAGGCAGCTCAGAGCACATAGATGATAGCTGAAAAGTTAATGACGAAATGTTTGCCCACAAAAGGATACAGTGAAAAGTCCCGCTCCCTCAGACCCTAAATTCCTCAATTCCCCTCCTCAAAGGCCACAAGCATTCCAAGCTATCTGTGGGGACATGGAGACAATTCAGTTCATATACAAACATACATCCTGCTTTTTCTACATACATGGCAGCATGTCATATATGATGCTCCACATCTTGTATTTTTCATCTGACAATATATACTGGTGATCTGTATATTCTTTCTAGTGGCTGCATCATGTTCCACTGCATGGATATACCATAATTTAAGAACAGTATCATATTGATGGATATTTACGTTGTTTCCCTTATTTTGCTGTGGCAAACAATGCCACAATGATCATCTGTATTCGTGTTCTTGGGCTGTCATAACAAAGTACCACAAACTGAGTTTTCTTCTTGGCCTTAAATCTCACTGCCTTCCCCAGGTATATTAATAATAATCTTTAACAGGTTGGTATGTTTCCTCTTGAGATCTTTTAATGTTTAAAATATTCTTAAATATTTGGAAATAAAAAAATATTAAAGCTATTTTAATAACAATAGGGAGGAGTGTTTGCAATTGTTTCTTTTTAATACTTTACTATGAAAACTTTCAAATGCACATGAAAGTAGAACGGATACTATAATGAACTCTGATGTACTCACAGCCCAGATCTCACAATCATTAACGTTCACCCATATTTGCTTCAGCTATTTTTCTTGTGTTGAAGTATTTTCAAGCAAGCCTCAGACTTCTTGGCATTTTGTTGCCAGATACTTCATTAAGAGTCTCAACTACTTAAGGGCATTTTCTTAGATGACCCCAATCCTCTAATCATGCCTGACAAGAGTAATACTCATCATGTACTATCACCCAATACCCAGACCGTGTGCAATTTCCCGATTGTCCTCACATCTTTTACAGGTGGCTTCTGCGACCACTTTTGCAAAAGCTCCATCTGTGCTTTTCCTCTCCACTGCTTTCTAGTGCTACTCAGGAAATAACATCGAAAGTGAGTGACAGGTAAATCTTTTAAGTAATCTAACTAACACCTTGATAAAATTTTTTAAAAATGTCCATGTTACAAAAGAAAACAGCCTGTTGAGTATAAGCACCCTTTTAAACATTTTATTTTGAAATAATTTCAGATGTACAAAGTTGTAGAAATAGGCCACAATGCTCCCATTTTCCCTTGTACCAGATTCCCCATTTGTGAGTGGTTCTGAACCATAAATTGCAGACATCTTGGGCCATTACTCCTTAATATTCCAGCATATATATCCTATATACAGAGGCAATCCACCAGGTAACCGCAGTATAACCATCAAAATCTGGATGTTAATACTGATCCAATATTAATATAGGATCCTCAGATGCCATTCAAATTTTTCCTCTTTTACCCTTATATTTTAAAATTATATAGTACTAACGTTTTTCTAAAAAAAAAAAAAATCAAATAAATACCTCCACCTCTGCACCACTCCAAAATCCAAGTCCCTTGTCCACAGTTATCACTTAGGCCTTTAGCATTCAGACAAATCTTTTGTGCAACACACATAGGGCTATACCCCTTTCCTTTATTGCTTCAATCCCAAATGGCTTTTCTCTAATAAAAATATGATCTCCTCTGCAGCTTATTCCATGTCAATATATAATGATCTTATCCATTTTAAATTTAATTTTAATTAATTCAAATTAGGTTTGAATTTAATTTTAATTATTTTTGCCTCTTAAAAAAATCCATTGTATAGACATTCTACAGTGTGCATGGATATGCCTCGATTTAGCCATTTCTGTGATTATTCCTTATTGTTTTGTCTCTATCACCAACACTCTGGTGACCATTCCTGATCCATGTATACATGAATACCCCTGCGATTACCTAGGATATGACTGCAGATGTGGAATGGTATTTTAGATGCTAAAAATACTCTGCCAAACTGCCTCTAGCAAAGCTTTTACTGGCCAGTTCTCCTCCCTGTGAAGCAAGAAAAAGCCTGTTTCATCGATATTAAGATATTATCCCTCCATTTATAAAGCCAATTTGATGGGTTAGGAATTGTTAAGTTGATACATTTTTCAGCTTTCTCCCTTGCTGGTGATGTTAATTATAACTTCAGTTTTGAGGAATTTGAAAGGTTGATACTAAAAGTTTTTGTTTTTTTTTAATTACAGTGGCAGCTATATTATATGCTAAATAAATGGGATCTATTTGCATCTGTCTTATTTCCATCTGTCCTTTGTTGAATGCCACAAGTGGCTCTACTCTAAAAGAGCTTGCTGCTTTAAAGTTATCTCATGATTTGCACATTGAAAAATTACTGAGCACCTATTATATGCCAAGCAGGCACTGCTTTAGGTGCCCGGGAAACAGAGGCAAATAGTCTCTGTTCTCACGGAGCTCGCATCCTAGGACAGACAATAAATAATAATCACTTTTTTGATGTCTGTATGGGGAGGTCTGGCAGGATGCAATCTAGTATGTTTATTAATACAGCAATATAAAGAGTGTGCAGAAAGGGGAGTTAGGTAAAAGGAGGGCAGAAAGTCGACAACTGTTGAACCAGGGTGATGGGTACACGGACATTCATCATGCTATTTTCTCTACTTTGGTACATTTTGAAAACTTCTATTATGAAAAAATGCTAGTGGCATACCAGAGGATTATTGCCTTGGGAGAATTTTTTTTCTTTTGGCTGAACTGCAACTTCCAGTAGGCTCTTTCTAGGCCAAATTCCCACCCTGAGGGGTTGAGGTATTATTATTCAAGTCAATACCCTAGAGAAAAGAAAACTGTCTTGGCGGGGGAGGCCATTTTCGATTAGGAGATTTAAGAGTCCATGCAAAGTGTGATGTGGGCTGGATGGGAAATGGTATCGGGGAATTACTGCTAATTTTCTTAGGAGTGACTGCAGCAGGGTGATTTTTGTGAAGAACATCCCTCCCCCTTTTTTTTTTAAAGAGATGCACACTGAACTATTTATTGTTTACTTTTAAATAAGCAATATATTCAATAAAGTTGACAGAGTTAACCTAAGTGATGAGAATGTGCATGTTATTTATCTCCACTTTGTTGAACGGTTAAAAGTTACAAAAGGCTTAAAATTTCACTTAAAAAAGAAAAAAAACCTACTGCTATCACTGTTTCATAATTGTAATAGTTGGAATCCTTCCACCTTTCTACCCTTTCTGCCCTGGTCTGGAGAGAATTGCAGGCCGCTTGCCCTTACTACCTTCAGCCTCCTCGGTGGCTTCCGGCGACTCCACGCTCAAAGGCTCCAACTTCCCCGCCATTTTCCAACGTGGGGCTTGCGCGTGCGCCTTACACGATGATTGGCTAAAAAGAAACCACACGTGAGGGTAGAAGGCCCTACAGTGCGCGTGCGTGCAGACCACGCTCGCGCCATCAGTAGACCACACTGGAAGAGTCAGGTGTCCACTCTGGGCAAACGCAGAACACCAGGCGAACCTGATTGACAACGCGCATGCGTACAACCATGAGGCCGGGACTCCGATTTAGACAGACAAGGGCAGAGCCAGGGTATTGGCCAGTCAGTGTATGTGGGCTGTGCTCACGTGGACAAAACTTTAGGGCTGTCTCTCCGGCTTTAGGTTGCTCGTGTTGTGCATGTTGTAGGTCTGGGACCCATGTGCGTGTGCTGTTTGGTGGTACACAAGAGTTCAAGTCCCTTTTTGTTTACAAATCTTCATTGAAGAGTTTATGGGAGAAGATTAGTTATCTCCGTTTTAGGGATGAGTAAAATGAGCCTTAGAAGCTAAGGGTACTTCCTACGTAAAAACGCTGGATCTCAGCCCGTGTGGAGAAGTCACGTGCTGTACACCCTGGGTTACACAGGTGGACACAAGGCCACCTGCTTACTGATCTTAGCAGCAGCCAGCATCGATGGGGGTCATTTTGGGCAGGGTAAAGATCAACAGAAGTACATGAAGGGCAAAGGAAGGAAGGGCCTCTTAAGGGTTGGTTTTAGGCCTTTTATGAACAGTTTTTTCTTTAAAATACTCTCAGGCCAGTTCCAGGGACAGGCTGGCCCTGCGTTCCCATTCCACAACCTGGATGGGCCACACCAGAGACATAGACCAGCCTTGGACACTCAGGGCTGAGGTTCCATCAAGGAGGCAGACCCCTGAAGCACGTTTGGAGGGGACAGCCCCTGACAGAGGCCAGGACACCATCCAAATGGAGGAGGTGAGGCAGAGGGAAGGGAGAGGGAGGCCTAAGGATTTCCCCAGAGGTGGAGGTGCATGAGGCGGCTGGGAGAGCAGCCTGCTCACCTGGCTGCTGCCACCCATCTCTCTGTTGTTGGCAGGCCCTCTTGCCCCATTGCTCAGGGAGACAATGATCAGCCACAGACAAACCCCCACCCACATTTCCAGGGTGGAGACAGATGGTAAAAACCAAAGGTGGTTGCTCCAAGCACTGCTCGGTCTGAGAACTCTGTTTCTCAGAGTCCAGTGAACAAGCCATTATGGGGAGCTTGGTCCGCAGAGGTGGCTGGTGGTGTGGAGTACTTGGGTGGGTAACGAATGAAGAGCCGGTCCTCCTCTTTCCTCACCCAGCGCAGGAGTTTGGTCACTACCAAGATCGCACCTGCCTTGGTCACCAGGGGGCTGAGGCAGGTATAGAGCTCGAATTTGGAGGTCACCTGGGGAATTGGGAAGAGGCAGAGTCAGATGGGCCAGAGCTGGCCATGGACAATCCTGTCTACCCCAACCCAGCCCCATGTCTGCCTCCTGCAGCTTGGAAGATGTACCTAGCAGCAAGTCCCACCTGCTGCTACCTGGACACTGAGGTAAGCTTTTATTATTGTGTCATGGGTGGGCTAGGGGTTCTCTGTTGGGCCAAGGGGTCAGATGGACCCAGTGGCTTCAACTGGGTGATGTTGGGTGTGTGTGTGTGTGCGTGTACTCTCTGGACCTCAGTTTGCTCATCTGTGGACTGGGAATAACAATAACAACGATATTTAACATTCCATGAGTAACTGTTGTATACAAGATCCTGCTCTAAGCTCCACACACCTATGCTTTCATCTACAGCCTGAGCATAATATAAAGAGGAACTCAATCCTCACACCAGCCTGCGAGACCTGACCTCACCAGGTCACCAACACCTTTTCTGTGCCATGTACCATTGCTCTCCTTTTCACTATCTGTCCCAGACACTGTAGCCTTTCTCTGCTGTTCCTCAAGTACAGCCAGGCTCAGTCCCATTTCACGGCCTCTGCAGTGCTTTCCCTCTGCCAGGTGTATCGTCCTCCAGATACTCACATGGCCCCTACCTCCCCTGTCCACTTAGATGCCATCTGGGCCTCTCCTAACCACCTGACTTAAAATCCCGAACCTACTTTATCTTGGTTTTTCAGTACTAGTTTCCACTAAAAGGTACAAAGGATCCTTGGAAAAATGACTGAGTCCAGGACAGGTGCAGAGAATGTCAAGTAAGATGTGCTCACACAGTGAGAAGGACATGGCAAGGAGACACAGGGACCAGCCTGGCTAAATCAGCCACAATTTGAGCACCAAAATAAAAGCAAGAAAAGGATTTTAGCCCATTGAATTAAAGAAAAACCCATGAGACCATATGGATATAAAATTAAAAATTCAACAATGGGAGAAAGAAAAGTTTTTCCTTATAATAGAATCTCAACCGATAAAGGTAGAAAGAATGATGGAGTTAGAAAAATCACCACCTGGCAAAATTGTGGGTAAAAGTATAATGAAAAACAGGACATTGACTTAATCATCACAGGCATTACTAATTAAAAAAGGGAAAATACTAACTTTATACTGGAGAAATGTGAAGGACACCACTGTGACTATGTGATCAGCATCAACAGTGGGAAAGACCGACATCTTGTGCCTCCTGATATGATGCAAGGATGGGCACAGCCTCACTCTGGGGTACTCTTGCCAAAGATGCATGGCCTCAAATTACTCATGATACATTAGAAAAACCCAAGTTGAGGGACATTCTATAAGCTGCTTGGCTGGTGTACTCTACAAAAGTTCCAAGGTCATGGGAGACCAAAAAAGAGTGAGAAACTGTTCTGTAATGAACAAGACTAAGGAGATGCAATAAATCAACCCGACACGGGATCCTAGACTGGATTCTGGCCCAGTGACAGGACATGAGTGGGCTACTCGGTGGCACCTGCATGAAACCTGTGGATTAGATGTTATTTTACCAATGTTAATTTCTTGAGTTTGTTAAATGGTTATACAAGATGAAAATCTTTGGAGAAACTAGGTGAAACGCCTCTTTCTAGTAATTCTTTATACTACTTTTGCAACTTCTTTCAAAGTCCAAAATTACTTGAAAATGGAAGTTAAAAAAAATTTGAAAATATAATCATCAGCCTAGATCAATGCCTGATACACAACAGACAACAATAAATTATTTAATAAATATGTGCCAAATGGCAGAGCCTGAGGGAAGGTGCCATTTCCATTGAGGTTACCTTCACTGGCCTCGCTGAGTAGCTAGCTGACCTTTAACACATTCATAGGAAATGAGAGCTGGAACCCGGAGACCCCAGGAGAGGAGACCCCAGGTAGAGGGCATAGCATGGGACAAAGCCAATGGCATTCGGAGGGTGCTGGGGACTCATGGAGTCAAAATGAGCTGCTGGATAATGGGGTATGTCCAGACACACAGGAGAGGTGGATCATTAATCAGTAGGCACAGAGATGGCTGTTAATGGGGACTCTTGAAAGTCAGACCATGTAGGGTTAGTGTAGGGTTGCAGACACTGTGACTAGTCATCCTGGGTTTCAAAGACACGTGTATAACGGGAGGGACAGTGTTGCAGGCAAGGCATAGCCCAGGTAGAGGCTTTGTGTGCTCAATGGAGGCGCCATGGCTGGAAGGGACCCAGTGTAGGGAAGGGAGGCTTGAAGTGGGGAATTAACTCACTCAGAGCCCTACCCAACTCACCCAGGCCAGCAGCGTCTCCTTCTCAGCCACGTGGTAAATGAGGCGCAGGGGTCGGGAGGTGCTGTGGAGGCGGGCGTGCAGGCGGTGGTACAGGTCCGACAGCCGCTGCCGCTCCTCATCTCTGCTGTACGGGGCCTCTAGCTCAGGGCTGCCATGCCAGAGGGAGGTGGAAGGCACAGTTAGTCCAGGGCTTTCTTGGCTGCCCCATCTCCTCTCTCATTCTAGGGATTCCAAGTAAGTCAGGGAGCTGAGCCTCTCCCACTAGATTTGAGAATTCTCGGTGATTTGAGGCCAAGCTTCCCCCATCAAATTAGGGGACTCCTTGAGTACTGGGCCCTTCTCTCCACTAGAACAGGGGGATACTTTTAGGTCTGAGGTTGAGCCTCCATCATCAGGCAGAGACTTGTTCTGTTCCCTCTTTCTAGAGCACGGCTGGCTGTCTCTCCTGAGTCATGTCTACGAGATGCTGAACTTTTTGGTTAGACAAGCCTTTCCACCTAGCCAGTTGCCCAAAGGGTCAGGGCCTACCTGGTAAACTGGGGCAGCTGGCGGTGGTGGTCAGGGATGTCCAGCGGCTTATAGAGGAAGTGCCGGAGGCCAGGTGCCCCCACAGCCTGCACGCTGTAGGCAGGGGCGTTGGCTGATGGGGCATTAGAGAAGCTGACAGCCTCCCCAAGGGCACGCATGGCACCAAGGGCACGCATCCCATCCTCGACCAGGCGCCGGCAGGCGGCCATGGCATGGAAGGCTTCACGCTGGGTGCCCAGCAGCAGCAGACAGACAGGCATGGCATCCAGGCGGGCCACATAGGCATAGAAGAAACCATCGGGGTTGAAGCGGGGCAGGCACACGGGTGCCCACGCCTCACCTGCTGCAAAGGCTGGTGCACCCACCCAGTCGAGCAGCAACTGCAGGTCAGCTGGGTCCAGCCGGCACTCGGCCAGCACATTCCGCTCCTGGGCTGCTGTTATCAGTCGACCACCAACTGCCAGCACCGACAGTGCCAGGCCGGGTGCTGTGCAACGTCGGAGCAGCGCACCCAGTGCGTCCCGCATCGGGCGGGCGAGGGGCACGCAGCGCACAGCGCCTAGGAGCAGGGCACCTGGATCTTGCTCCACGCTGTCCAGAAGTCGGTCCAGTGTGCGCTCTGAGCCGGCCAGCAGGCGGCGGAGGTCGTAGTTCTGCTTGTGTGCAAAGATGCGGGCGACACTCGCACGTGTCAGCGTGCTCACGATCTGCGCGTGCACAGCTAGCAGCTCCCCTCGCAGCTGGGCTGCTGACTGAGGAGTCCGTGACACGGCCACCAGCAGCAGTGGGCCCTGCTGTAGGAACACCAGCTTGTGGTCCTCTGGGGGAGGGAAGGGGGGGGCCAGGGGTGGGTAGAGATGGATCAGGAGTGACCAGAGGGGGACAGGCAGGGCTCTTCTGCCCTCCCCTCAACACACACACATTTTTCCCGAGTCCACACAGTCACTCAGACTGGGGTAAGGACAAGCTGGGGGAGTTTGGACATGTGTAGAGACATGGTGGTATAGCCAAGGGATCAGGTTAGACACACAGCACAGAGCATGGCGGGGGCGGGGGAGACATGGAGCAAGGACTGACACAACAGAAAGACACCCAACAGCCACACAGCCCCCTCAGTCATGCTCTCAGACAACAGGGAAGTAGCCAGCTAGTCACTTAGATGCCAGGGAGTCAATAATTCAGAACTCAGAGAGATGGACTCTCCCACCCCCCATGACAGAAAGACCCCTGGCTGGCCATCCACACATGCTCACTCACCCTTGGCTGGCTGGCTAATCCTTCAGGCAGACAGACAGACAGACCTACCCATGGCTTGTTAGACAAACCTCCAGCCAGCCAGCCAGCCATATTCCCAGTCACTGCCCCCATTCTGCCTCCCACGTGTTTGCTCACCAGCGTAGATGGCGCGGATGGCATCTCCTGCACTCTGCACGAAGGACACCAGGGCTGTCATCACACCCATGGTAGCTGACAGTGCCTCCACACTACCGTACCGTGAGTAGATGGGCTTGCCAGCCTCGCTCAGCACAAACACATGCTTCCGCTGGCTGCGCCAGTCCTCATCGGTGGGATCCCCTCCCTGGCCTCCAGAGCCACTCTCAGGGCTACCCATGGGACTACTCTCAGGGGCTGCAGGACCCCAGAGCCGACAGGTGCTTGATGGGGCCTCTGACTGGGGCAGTGGTGACAGGCTGGGTGGCTGGTCCTTGGCCTTGGATCCTGAAAGGGAGCCCCTGGTGGGTCATCTGCCTATGTAACACCTACTAAGTCCATGTTCCCAGGGACCCACCAAATCTCTACCAGTTCCCCAGTGACCCCTACATGCTAACAAGACCTCCAAGTGTCTCCCCTACCCCTCAATGACCAATGACTACCCTAGGTCCTCCCTGTGACATCCACTGACTCCCCTGACCTCTTTATTCTCATTGAAATCCTCACCCCTCCCCAAAATAATCACCACGATATCCATTAACACAGACTTTAATAACATCTGCTACCCTTCCCAGTGACCATCATTATTATCCATTTGCAACTACGTTTTTATAATTTTCCTGTAAAATCTCAATGACTGCATATTCTCTCATTTTCTCATTGACATTCACTGACACTACATGTCCTCAAATACCAATCACCTCCTCCCAATAACTGCCATTACCTGCCAATAATTCCCAAGTCCTCAAAGATCCCCCCATTTATTCTCAGTTGCATCCAATGATCCTTCCCAATGACCCCTTTTCTCAGTGACTTCCACTGATTCCCCCAGTGAACACCTTTACACATTCTCTACACATCCACTAACATCTGAGTCTTCAAAAACTCTCCTACAGATCCCCTGACTCTTCAAATAATTTCACTTATGCCTGCCCCATTACCATTAAAATCCACTCACATTTGGTTCCTTAAAGACTCCCTGACAACCTACCACTGATATAAATACTGTGAGTGCTCACTGAACCCCGCCGATCCCCTTTCCCACCTCAGTGACTTAACTCCCTATCCCCAGAGACCTTAACTTCTAAATAGTCCTCTTGGACCCTATTGGCTTTCTTTAGCTCATGAATTTACCTAAACATCCTAAATCCCCAATGACCCTCTTTGACACCAACAGCCCCTTTGGATTCCTTGATGACTTAAACTCACACCAAATCCCCAGTGAACATCTGTTGACACCCAATGACTTCCTTTTCATTCCTCAGTGATTTAAACTACACGAGTCCACGGTGATCTCCTACTGACCTGGCTATGTATGGTTTAAGCAACTTCCCCCTGAACCCCAAAAGATCCCTTACTGGTCTCCCATTGACCTTTCCCCGCAACCCACCCCACCCAACCCCTAGCCCACCAGTGACAACCCTTAGGGATTCCTTCCAAGGCCCCAGAGAGGGGAGAACATACCTGTTTCCTCCAAGCCCCCGTCTTCGGGATCCGGCGGGCCGGCCTGAACCCCTCCATGGTCTTCAGTCTCCTCACTGGGGATCCGCATGTCCTCCAAGTCTTCAGCGCCCCCGGGGGCTGGGGCAGCAGTGTCTCCTCCGGCCTCCATCTGCACATCCCTGAGGGAGAGGGGAATCGAGGGTGACGAGCAGCAAAAGAAACTTCTTAAAAGCCTTTATAGAGTCAGGCCCCCTTGGACACACTCCGACTGCTCGTTTCCCCACGTTTTCAACAGGATGAGTCATTCAAAAACATGAACAAATACTTGCACCCTCCAACACTTTCCAAAAAGGGGACTCTATCGGGCTCAAGAAAAGAAGACACATGAACACCTGTTTTAACCCCGTATCTCAATTCGCCGGATACCATTACTTCCCCGTAGCGGCGGTAGCATCACACTTCCGGGTGCGGCTGGGGATTTGCCACACTTCCGGGTGCGACACCTCCCAGAAGACACTTCCGGTTGCGGAGCTTCATTCGCTCCCCGCGGCGCCCCTCTCCCGCCGCCTACGGGCGTTCCCTCACAGTTGAGATGTCGCGCGCCACTCCCTGGTCTACGACGGATCTCGTCGCGAACCCAGTGAGCCCCCTCTGCACGCCTTTCCACGGAACTGGCTACAGCTGCCAACAGGCGAGCGAGGCCCACTGCTTGTACCGATGGCTGTTGGCGTGAGGGGGGCGCGGCTCGCTTTAGCCAATCCCGGAGTGCAGGGGGCGGGGCCGCTTCACTTCTGGCCCAATGGAGAGAAACCGGCTCTCCCAGCTGTCCCCTCTCTCGCACCCTGCCCGGAGTCGTACTTCGGCCAGTACTGCGCGTTGTATTGCGTTTGTACCTGCCCATCCCTTGACTGACACCTCCTTGGACCCAATAGAAGGCTTAGACCTATTCCTCGCTTCCGTCGAAGACTCTTGCAGCACAAATCCTAATGGATACCTGTGCCGGACCCCAACAAACGTACCCCTCCAGAATTGAGGCAACTTCCCCCTCCCTTGTGCACCAAGAAAGGCAGGGGTGGGGTAGAGAGGATAGAAATAAATGCTTGACGGGCAGCCGCCCCTTCCAATCAGCGTGCCGCACAAGTCTGTTCAGCCTATAGGACTCGGACCGAAAGGCAGGCCTCTCAGAAGTAGGAAGTGTTCGTGGGCGTTTCTGTATTCAGTCAAAGGGCTCGGCGGCCTCTGGAAAAACGGAAGCTCGAGCCACGGACATCCCCGTGACGCCACGGAATGGGGTTGCAAAGACAAAGTTCAGGCTGATCGGTATGTGTCCAGACCCGCAAAAGGCCGGGCAGACTCCACGTGCGTCGTCATGGTCTGTGGGCGGAGCCATGGAGATTACAGCCCAGGACTAACGGGGTGGGAACATGGGCGTGGCCTCAAGAGGCCTCTGAATCCTGGTTGGCTGAGGACAAGGCCGCGGCTGCCTTGGTGCGGCACCATTGGCTAGATTGCCAGGGGAGGCGGTACTCTCTGACAGTTTTAGTGTGAGGGCAAGCGTGGGTGTAGACGCGCCCGCTCCGGACTGCCCATCTTTGCTCTGGTGTCTCTATGTCTCTTCCTGCGTCCCCTCAGTCTCTGAGTCTCGCTGTCTCTGTCTGCGTCTCTGCATCTCTGTGTTCTCTTCTTATTTATCTCCAGCTCCTTCTATCTCTGTCTCTTCCCCTAGGTTTTTGTGTTTCCCAGTCCTTCTTTAGTTTTCTTACTGGTATTTCGCTAATTTCCCGCCTTCTCCCCCTGACCAGAACAGGGGCGCCCGCCGGGAGCCCCACGAGGGCCTATTGGAACCCTCAGCTCTGTCACCCGAGGATTCCCAGGATTCCTGGAACTGGAGTAATATTCCACTGGCCTTGGGCAAGAGCGGGGCACTTTTGTAGAGGGAGGAGGGCCCAGTGGGCGATCACCTGGTGCTGGACCGGCCAGACTCTCTCCTGGGCTGCTGGGTGAACAGGTGGTCACTTCCTGTGATCAGTTTGGGAAAAGGTGTGGGAGATGGGAAAAGGAGCAAGGAAGCTGTGCGGACCCAGGCCATGGGAGGCGGGTGTGGGAGCCCAGGGTTCGAATTCCCGCCCCGACGCTGCTTGCGGACTGAAAGCCCCCTTGAGGAGGGCTATCAAGAGCCTCGTGCCTCGGTTTCCCCCCTCTGTGAAACAATGACGTGACATTATCCCTCCAAGATGAAAGATAAGTTGCATCTCTATCTATCACACACTCACACACACACACCCCACAATGTTTGTGTTTTAGTTGACTTGGGCTATCATAACAAAATACAATAGACTGGGTGGCTTAAACAACAACAAAATTATTCCTCACAGTCTGGAGGCTGGGAAATCCAAGATCAAGGGGCCAGCAAGGTAGTTTTCCTTCTGAAGCCTCTTCACTTGGCTTGTAGGCAGCTACCATCTCACTGTGTGTTCATAGGACTTCTTTGTCATGGGCACACACATGACAAAGAGAGCAAGCTCTCTAGTGTCCCTTTTTATAACAGCACTAATATCAAGAGGGCCTCATGACCTAATTATCTCCCCAAAGGCCCCATGTCCAAATACCACCACATTGAGGGGTTAGGGTTCCAACACATGAATTTGGGGGGACATAAATGTTCAGTTTATAACAGTTTGGTGGGCTTTTTTAGATTGTGGAGGGAACACATACCACATTTTAGCATGTGAATTTGACCCATTTAGAGAGTCACCTGTAGGTTTCAAATGGGGACCAGAGCAAGGAAAGCAAATTCAGACTGCAGAATGAGCTCATCTAGCACGTGGGGGTTATGGCCCAGCAGACCCAGTGACATTCAAACTGTCTCTGGCAAATAGGGATGCTTTGTGGAGCATTTGACAAGTACTAATAGGAAAAACACTGCACAGATCTCTAAAATTTCTGGAAAAAATGTATGCTCTCTTCTGTAGGTAACTGTTCTCCTTCTGAATAGGCTTGGTACAGGGCCTTGGTAAAGACTGAGCACCTAACTATGGGACATCAGGTGATCCTGCACCCTGAGATTGCCATCATGAACTAGGTGTTGGATACCCACCTAGCCATGAGGTTGGGTATGAGAAGCAGCAATCCATTATCAAACAGAAATGGTACATAAGAGATTGAGCTCCGGCTCAACCTGAGGATCCAATTGCCTCCTTGCCCTAAAGTCCTAGACACTGTTTTGTAATTCCCTTCATACCTCCTACTCTCTTACTTTGTCCCTTTCCCCATGTCACTGTTTCCTGCTCACCCTCTAGTATCTCTCTCTCTCTCTCTCTCTGCTTGTCACCAAGGCTCCTTCTTCTTTTGTCTTTTGGGATAGGCTGGAATAAAAGGTGTTCAATGAAATTCTTATAACAAATGATGCCCCCAAACTTCACATCTAGGTGCATTCTTGCCTCCTCTGATCAGAGGACTAAATAGCTTGAACTCCAATGTGCAGACCTTTAGGGAAACCAAACAGTAAAATAACCAGTACATGGTACAGATGTGTTTTCACGAACTCCATATGCCTTTCTTTGGTGTCTGGTCATTGCATACAGGCCTACTTAAATTCCAGCCTTCCAAGACTTTATGATCCTCACACTTGGCCGTAGCCTGCTGAGTGGTTACCCTTTCCTCAAGGTCAGCAGTCTGCTGAAGGTCACCAACTACATTCCCCCCCACCCAGTTTTCTCCATGCCATCAAATTCTGATTATAATGAGTGGTTGTAATGTTTTGTTTCTTCACCTGTGTGTTGATAAATAACAAAGAATATAGCATCTCCACAGCTTAATCTTTATAAATCAATGGGCATATGGAGACCAAGAAAAGGAAACACATTGTCTAGAAAAAGTTAAATCAAACTACAGCAACCACAAGATAAGCCAGATGTTGAAAATACCAATCAAGAATTATAAAGTAACTATTATAATGATTCTTATGAATAAGAATAAGAGCAAGGCAATATGCTCTGCACAGAAATAAAAATTATAAAAGCTATTGAAAATTCTGGAAGTGAAAATTATAAGATATGAAATTTAAAAATTAACTGGATGGACTAACTGGTGAATTGAGATAATGAAAAAATTAACCTGTACTAAAAAAATAAAGGTAAATCAAGGTCCTCTTACTGCAGGAAATTATATCAAAAAGTCGGCTCTTTGGGAAAGAATTAAAAGCATTCACAAGGTAGCCCATATGCTGGACCCATAAAACAAGGGTTAACACATTTTAAAAAGTGAAAGCATATCAAGTATGTTCTTTGATTATAATAGAATTAAAATAGAAGTCATTAACAAAAAATTATCTGGGAAATCTCCAAATATTAGAAATTAAAACAAAATACTTCACATTAACATATGGATCAAATGATAAACCTCATGGAATATTATAAAATATTTTGAACTGAATAAAAATAAAAATATGACAAGTAATATGGAGGGATGCAAAGTAGTGCTTATAAGAAAATTTACAACTCTATATCCTTATATAAATATGAAGAAACGCTCATAATCAATGATCTACATGTGAACCTTAAGAAGCTGGAAAATAAAGGGAAATTAAACCTGAATTAAGTAAGAAATAAGGAAATATTAATAATAAAGAGTGAAAGTCAGTAAGATAGAAAACATACAACCAAAAGAGGAAATCAATACACCAATATTTGAGTTTTTGAAAAGGTCAATAAAATTACTAAAACTTGTGCTTAAATGGTGAAACAGAGAGGAGATAAATTACCAATAGCAGAAGTGAAAGAGACAACATGATTTAGATCCCATAGACATTACATGGATAGTAAGGAAATAATATGAAAAATTTGATGGCAACAATACAATTTTTAAATTATTATTTTATTTCAGGAAAATATGAGAGTACAAATATTTTGGTTACATTTTATATCTTTACCTCTCCCTAGCAAGGGTTTGAGGTATGCCCTTCCACTCCACAATACTCACCGCATCCCTCAGTTGTGAGTCTACCCCCCGAACCCCCTAATCCCTGGAGAACACCACCACCATTTGAGCACCATAGTGTTTATCAGTCAGTACCAGTTTGATGGTGAGTACATGTGGAGCACATTCTTCCGATCTTGTGTCACCTCACTTCGGATAATGGGCTCAAGCTCAATCCAGGAAAATATAAGCAGTACTAGATCACTGTCATTTCTTATAATTGAGTAATATTCCATTGTATACATATACCAAATTTTAATAATGATGGCAACAATTGTGATGACCTAGATAAAAGGGAAAAATTATCAAAAGAAACCAATACAAATATTTATTCACAAGGAGCTTAGAAATCTGAAAAGCTCTATATCATTAAATAAATTGAATTTATAATTTAAAATTTTCCCATAAAAAACTCTAGGCCCAGGTGGCATCAGTGTTGAATTCAAATATTTAAGTAATAAATATTACCAGCTTTATACAATTTTGTTCAGAAAATCAAGGAAGGGGGTACACTTTCCAATTCGTTTTATAATTTGAGAATTACCCTGATGATAAAGCTAGAACAAACATTATAAAAATGAAAAAGCAGACCAAATTCCTTCACAAATATGGATTCAAAAATTCTTAGAATATTAAATTCAGCATATCACCAGATTAAAGGTGAAGAAGAATATGACAAAATTTGATGCCTGTTCATTATAGACATTTTTGTCAAGTAGGAATAAAGAAAACTTCATTAAGATTGGGAGAAAATCAAGGATGTCTGCTCTTGCCTCTTTTATTCAAGATTACACTGGATATTTAAAGGTAGCGTTAATAGGAAAGAAAAAGAAATAAGAAACCTAAACATTAATAATAAAAACTCTTTTATTCTGAGACAGCATGGCCATGTGTATAAAAATGTACATATGAGTTTAACAAGGTCAAAGAATACAAAAATCAATTTCATATATATACACATATAAACACACACAATTAATGAAGACATGGAATATGAAATCCTAAAAGGTAAATACCATATACAGGGAGTGAGGAGGGTGTCAGGCATTACAAAAGCCTGTTGAAATATCAGGACTCTGGCCACTCACCCCACAGAAGCTCCTCAATTTGTGCATTTTTTTTCTCCTCATGGATGACCAAAAGTTCTGAGAGACAATTAGCTATCTTCTAATTGGCTACCTCGGTGATTCTGTGCGACTGGATTCTGCAGCAAAGATTTCCTCAGGTGGGACCCGTGCCAAGCCTCTTGTTCTGCACATTGTCCTGTAGGTGGGTCTTGTTAATGACTCTGGTGATCCATATCCCTTACTTAACTTCTGCCCTCTGAGTTGTCCCTGGGACACTCTGCTGACAGAACTGATGGTCCTTGTGGACTCTTTATCTTCCTCAGAGCATTCTGAGTCTCTGGACCGACATTTGAACCATAGGGTGTCCTTTTCTGGAGCTGTCTGGATACACAGTACTGGCTCTAACACATATGGTTCCATTTGTTCCTTCAAAAACTGAAAGTGGAGTCTCAAAGAGATATTTGTACCTGTGTTCACAGAAGCATTATTCACAATAGCTAAAACATGGAAGCAACCCAAGTGTCCATCCATGGATGAAGGGATAAACAAAATGTGGTATGTATATATGTATATGTATATATACACACATGATGGAATATTATTAATATTTATCTATAACATGCATAAACCTTGAAAACATGCTAAAGGAAAAAAGTCAGACCCAAAATATCACACATTGTATGATTTTGTATGATTACATAAATGTATGATATTTATATGAAATGTCAAGACTAGGCAAATCCATAGATACAGGAAGCAGAGTTATAACTGTCAGGAGTTAGAGGAGGGAAGAATGTGAATTGACTCCTAATGGGTACTGAGTTTTTTCTAGAGAGCGATGAGGTTGTTATGAAATTAGAGGTGGTGGTTGCATATTTTGTGAGTCTACTAAGTACCACTGAATTGTACACTTCACAAGGGTGCACTCACTGGGGGGAAATAGTCTTTTCAATCAATAGTGCTGGGACAACTGGGTATCCACATGAATTTAAATAGAATTCAGATATGCATCTTATAGTATCTGAATTATATTTTAATTTACAAAAGTGTTTATGAGAGCTTAAGCTAGTGCTGTGGTAAGGAAAAAATGCAGGTTGAAATGAATATAAACAATTGAATCAATTACAATGTACTATTGGTATGATTAAAACCTTTCTAGCATTCATTAAGGACGATTGGAATATTAATATTAGAAAAAGCAACTTGTTCACTGCTCCTTGCATTTCACGTATGGACTTTAGAGTAAATGAGTTAATAATTCATACAGTCTTTACAAGGCAATTAAAAGAGGAAGAGCTCTCCCAAGAGGAAGATGATGCCAGAAACATTATGCTCAATCACCTTGATTATTATTGTATTGTCCTAGGGAATAGTAAATTAGTTAATTGTCCAAATGTTATAGATGCTCCTAGATCTTGTATTATTAATGAAGTATAGATATGCTTGTTCAACCAAATCTGGGGGACTCTAAACTTCAGATTACTAGAGCTAGCATCAAGCTGTCAATGAGACTCATTTTATAGATGAGAACACAGGTTGGGAAAGAGAAGTAATAGTCTGAGGCTACATCAATCATCAGTTGCTAAGATATTTGTCTTCAAAGAGCCATTCCTGGGCTTGTACTTCCTGGAAGACCAAGGTTTTTGTTTTCATTCCCACCTCAAAGGAGATTTTAGGGGTGCCCCCTGAAAAGTTTAAACTGAAAACAATGCCTGGGGGCCAGTAAGGTTCCTATGCAGGGCTGAGGGTGGGACACCTTCTTCACTCACATAAAGACAGTCGTCCTTTTCAAAAATGACCAGTAAATGGCAGAAAAAAATCCATGTTCTTTTGAGATGGAGACACCTGCTCCTAAGATTTTGGAGTTTTGAGAATCTGGAGCCTTCCTGAGACTAGCTCCTCTACCTGGTGAAGACTGAGAATTAGGGATCACTGTGATGTCAGCAGATTCTCCATCAAGACTTTTTCTTCTCAGCCCACCTCACCTCCATGTCACCCAAACAAATTTGCAACACTCCCAAGAGTCTTGTGGTTTATCTCACCCTTCTCTTCATTTAAACCTATGATAAGGAAATAACCTACTTTGAAAATTATCTTATGGAAGACTTGAATGTGATAGTTCATGTTTCCTACTAGAATTTTCTGCATTGTCATAGAGATTATTTGCAACCCAAAGTGATAAATCTCTAATGGTCAGAGTGGTGAAATAAAATTTTGTACTGGGAGAGTTTATCTGCCTCTGAAATTAAGTCAGTGGAGGCAGTACTACACTTTCAGTAATAATAATAAGAGGTGATATTTATTCAGCACCAACAATGTGGTAGGCATTGTACAAAGTACTTTATATTGCTAAGTTTAATTGTCTTAGTCTGTTTTGTGCTACTATAACAAAATATCACAGTCTGGATAATTTACAGTGAATACAAATTTATCTTCTCACAGTTCTGGAGGCTGGGAAGTCCAAGATCAAGGGGCTGACATCTGGTGGAGAACTTCTTGCTAGATCATCCAATGATGGAGGGCAGAAGAGTGGGGGTGGGGAGTGAGAGAAAGAGAGGAGGAGGCTGAACTTGCCCTTTTATAGTGAACCCACTCTCTTAATAGCATTAATTTATTCATGAGTGCTAATCACCTCTTCAAGGTCTGACTTACAACGGCAATTAAATTTCAACATGAGGTTTAGAGGGACAAACATTTGGAGGGACACAGCATTAATTTTTACAATAACCCTATGAAGTGATGCATACTGAACATTTTATACCAAGATGCACACTGATGCCCAGAGAGTTCAAGTAAGTTTCTCAAGGTCATATCATTAGAAAAGTGTGCAGAACTATTTCTTTCTATATATTCAAAATACATAGAATTAATAATATGGTGCTTGATGTTAGCAATGTTGGGACTTTATGAATTCAGATGAAAAGCAATTGTCCTCTTGACCCTGTGACACATGTTAAAATCTCATTATTAGACCACTGAAAAGAGTGAATATGGGAGACGGTCTTAGCTGTGTAACCCTGAGTAAGTGTGACCTTACATTAATTCTTTAGGGATTTTTGTGACAATAGCTAGCCTGATGTTAGAAGAATATTTTAAACCAGGACTCTCCTGCCAGCTCCAGGTTATAACCCTCTTTAGTGTGATGGAGTGGCCAAACACACATCTCAGCTGCTGTGAGGGACCAACTCAAGGCTATCCTCTACCTCTTCTGCAGGTAAAATATCACTTAAATTCTTTCAGTCTGATGTGTTTCTCTGGTGCCATAGTTTGATGTTCAAGAGCTTCATGCAATAGCTCAGCATCCTGGGGACTGAGTGAGCTTTGTCAGTGCTGTGTGGTGTTGTGTCAGAGTCCTGTGCCAAAACAAACAGCCTCCACACTCACTGGACTATTCCCTAAAAGTCCCTGTGGTGGTCAGGATTCTTGGTGGAAAACAGGAGACATCAACTCCAGCCAGCTCATTAAGAAGGTGGCTATGAAATCAGTTACAGTCTCCCTCATGGCAGGCAGCATGCACAGCTGCCAGACCTCAGGAGAGATGGAATCAGGAACTGGAAAGAAAGATGCTAAGAACTCTTTCTCTGCCCTCTGCCTATACAATATATATCTTGTGTATATATATATATATATATATACACACACACACACACACCATATATGTGTATCTATCTGTCTGTCTATCTATCTATCGTTTTCTCTGAATCTCTCAGTACATCTCTCTAAATAACTTTGTTATTTATTTCTCAGCCCTTAGCCTTTCCTGTTTCTGAATAAAAATCCTGGCCACACGTTCTCAAATTCCCATGTTTATTGTTCAGCCACACAAGAAAATCTGACTTGTTGGCCCCAGTTCCAAGTTCTTCAGCCCGTGGGTGATGAGCTCAGTTCTGGGGCTCAGCTCTCATCAATCATCCGTGGACAGGCTGGGATCATACAATATAAACTGGTTCTGGGAGCCTGTCCGCCTGTCCCTACCGTGTGCGGGAGAGTTGCTTTAGGAAAAGGGCATCACTTTGAGGCTACAGATTGACAAAGCTGCGACAGACAGAGAGAAGCTTCTCTTCCTAGTTTTGCATTGAGTAGACGTTGCTCAGAAGAGGAAGGGGCAGTGGGTGGTGTCTGAGGCCCCATATGGGCAGCTCTGCTAGGCTTCTGTAGATGATTTCCACATGACCAGTCTTTTTGGGTCAGAAAGCACTACAGCTCAAGAGGGCTGTGTGAGCTGTGATTTCTGTTCTGCATCCTCTGAAAGTGTTGCTCCTCTTTCTCTTTCAGGAATGCATCCTCCTTCACCCACATGGTCCTTTGGCCAATGAATCACCTGGCCATACCCTTCCCTGGACACAGGAGTGGAAAGCCTGGGCCACAAGAGTTTCCTGTCCAATCAGAGTACCCTAACCCTAACCCAGACCACAGTGCAGGACTGGTGACCCAAGGTGGACCCAATGAGAATTCTGATTAGGACTTTTTATACCTGTTTTCAGTGGGATTGCTGAGATGGTAGATGTGAACCTGGGGCTCTGAAAGTCCTCTGGCCTGTCAAAGAGAAGGAGCCTGTCTGAGGAATGATGCCAGAGAGTCAAGCAGAGCTGTGAGATGGAGAGACAGAACAAGAACCCTAGAGACAGAGTCTTTGGGTCAAGCCAGCCCTGAAGCCAGAAGCAGTTCTGTAATCTCCCATTATGAGAGTCCATAAATCCTCTCTATTTTGCATAAGCTACTTTGATCTAGTTTTTTTCTTTTGTCACCTATAACCTAATACACTGGCTTATATGCATCAACACACAACAGGCTCTGAGGGTACCCCCAGGTCCTATTTAATAATTTCCTTAATGACAGATTATTTTATCTGTAAAGATCTCCAAAGGAGGACATCCGACTAATCAGCAATAGACCCCAGAACATCATTCTTCATTACTCTTCAAAGTAGCCTTGACAGTTGGTGCTACAATTAGCATTATGTGATGTTGCATAATGAAAGAATTCACAGGTTTTGGGATATTATCGTATTATTAATCCGTTATCTCAAGGTGAAAAATTTAGGGAAAGATCATGAAATAATTTTTATAAGGGTAAATTGCCTAACTTGAGGGGGAAGTCTGCTAAAATTTTTCAAGCCTAATATTAGGCATTCCTGCAAAGAATAAATAAAATATATTTAGCTACAATATACATCACATTGTATATTACACTAGTTTTCAGGAATAGCTTGCTCTTTGCAATGGTATTGGATCTTGTAAATTTAAATTCCATATTGTTTCCAACATTGGCTTTTAGATGTGAGTTTAACTATTAGAGCAGTATCAAAGCAGTTAGTGACTTGTGATATTATGCGTAGACCTTAATTTCTCATTGTCTCAGGCTTTAGAAGTTTTCATGTTTTGCTTTTCCAGTCATAATGGGGCTGCTCTTGCTTATTTAGATAAGGCTATGTCCGCACTTTTAATATAACCTGTTAATTTCAAGGGACTTCATAAACTGGCTGTAATCCACATTCTCAGAATTGGGAAACATCTGTGTCTTTTGAGACAGAAGTGTTCTTTTTCTTTTTCTTTTTTTATTCTTACTTTTTTTCCCTCCAAAAACATGTACATGGAAACCTATACTTTTAGGTACTATGTGTCTTTGACAACACACAGCCTGCTTTCGTTGCATTGAATGAACACTCTCTCCAGCAGCTCAGCTTTGACAAATGTCATTTATTTTTATTTTTAGGGGTGACTGAGAGTCCCTTGCAAGATGTGCATCTGAATGTCAGTCTGAATCCCCAATGCTCTCCTGGGTACCAGGGATTCTGTACTGTAGGGGGCGCTAGCATTCCTCATTTCTCTAAGCATATGAGCAGGTAAAGCCTCAGGTAAAACTGACAAGTAGACTCCTGTGACACTTGCCTTGTGTCCTGGGAACTGATAAATAGGACCCAAAGCAGAGAAAGAAAGAGGCATCATAGACAAAAATAAATAAAATAAAATAAAATAGGGTCAGACTGGAGACCCTCAGGGGAGTCTCCAAGTTGTTTCTTCAACCTCAGTCATTCTCTCATCTCATTCCCGGCCAAGCCTATATAAATAGGAGATTAGAAAGAGGGCTCAGGGAGTGCCATGGCTCTTTCCGCTGTAATTTTCACCTATATAGCTGAGATTGTCCAAGAGCCTTATAAAGATTGGGGAACTGATTGAGACGCTCTATCTTGTAGAGAGTAGGAGGCTTCAGAAAGACAATAGGCAATTTCATGCACTAGAAGGATGACTGTTTACCCAGGGAACTAGCTTGAAGAGTGGGAAAGAGAACTTGAGACAGGCATCAGAAAGGAAGGAAGTGGAATTCAGTGGCACCCCATTGTTTTGAAGTGGCATGCATGTGTCACAGGGATCAAGAGAGACGGCTGAAGAGAAGCTGGTCTTAAGTTTTCTTGCTGGCTGTATCATTCATATATATATATATGAATATATATATGAATATATATAACAACTATTGTTATAAAGTTGTTATAAAGCCTCTTTCTCATATCTTAAACACATTAATTCCAGGTAGGTTCTAGGTCTAAATATGAAACATAATATAATAACGATCAAAATAATTTAGGAGCGTATCTTCATGACTTTGACAATTGTTTTTCAACAGGACACATGCGCACACTCACACACTTTATATGCCAACATTATACAGTGCCAAGTGTTTAACAATTTAATTTTCTACTCACACAATCATGTGATTTAAGAATAACACTTTTGAATCCAGGAAAATTAAAATTCAATATATGACTATCTACTGACTTTGAAAACCTAATGGGTGCATGATGAGGATGACTTTTTAAAAGGAAAATGAAAAACTGATTGGCGCTCTGATCTGGAGCAAAGATCAACTCAAGACTACCTGTGGTGGGCTACAAGGATACTTGTAGTGAAAATCTATGTTCTTTTCACATAGAAGTGCCAGGTATGCTGAAATTAAGAGAAACAATAAACAACCCAAATAATTAAGTATTTACCATGCCAGGGACTGAGCTAGCTGATTTATGTGTATTATCTTTCTTAATCCTTACAAAAGTCCTAGGAGGCAAATGTAATTATGCCCATTTTATAGCTGATGAAGCTATTGACAGAGTGGTTAAGCAACCTGTCTAAAGTCTCTCAGCTAGGGCATGGAGGAGCCAGGATTGGGATCCAGATAGTCATGTCTTTTACTACCCATGAAGCTTCAAGGGTAGAAGTTACTTGTCTTGGAAGGTTTTCAGAGCATATGCATCGACTGCTGGCCTCCACTGTAGAAGAATATTGGTTTTCCTCTCACAGAACCGCAGGACTTCTATGTGCCTTCAACCAGACTATGAGACATTTTCAACTCAACTGAGAGATGCTTGGGACTGGACACATTTGGCTTTTGGACATTTCTTGCTAGATGACTTCAAATAACATGCCAGCTCTGGGACTATGGAGCTTCCCCATGTTCAGTGGAAAGAAGTAGTTACTGCAGGTCAGAAATGGAAATCAGGACTTCATGCACAGTATCCATGGCTGTATCAGTCAGGGTTCTCCAGAGAAACAGAACCAATAGGGTGTGTGCGCGCATGCGTGTGTGTGTGTGTGTCTCACAGGCACACGCGCGCGCACACACACACACACACACACATACACACACATATATATATATAGAGAGAGAGATTTATTTTAAACAATTTTCTCATGCAATTGTAGGGGCTAAGCTGGTAAGCTCCTCTAGGGAGGAGTTGATATTGCAGTCTCAAGTCCAAAGGCAGTCTGAAGGCACAATTCCTTCTTCCTTGGGAAACCTCAACAAATTGGATAAGGCCTTCAACAGGTTGGATGAAATCCATTCACATAATAGAGGGTAATCTACTTTACTCAAAGTCTTCTGGTTTAAATGCTAATCACGTCCAAAAAATACCTTCCCAGCAAAATTTAGACTGGTATTTGATCAAACATTAGGCACCATAGCCTATCCAAGTTGACACATAAAATTATCCATCATGATGGCCATATGTCCCTTGGAGAGGGGAGGTGTGTCACTTGTCACTTCATTACTACAGAGTCAAAGATGGAATTCAGGCTCTGCCTATAGTCTCAAGGTTACCCACCGAATGGAGAGGCAAGGATGCCTTAGAGGTCAAAACTTAGAGGTCATAATCTTAGGAGACATTAAGTCAGTGGAGAACAGGTGATGTATCTCCTTGTGACTACAAGTGGGATGCAATTTAGGGATCTGTCCACAGTTCCAGTATTGGTCATAACATCTGATAGGGAAAAAGGGTAGCATAATTTTTTTTTTTATGGTGATCACCTGAGTAGGGTACACACTTGCAAAGGTGCTCTCTTTGATCTCCTGACACTTTCCTATTCTTTTTTCTAGAGAGAGCAAGCTTTTCTTGAGGCTTTTTGTCTGCATGCCTTGTCATTTCTTGGTTGTGAGTTTCTCCAGCGCCCAAGCCAGGTTTAGGAGTGGGTTGGTGGGGTGGGGGGGGGTGGAAGAAGAAAATGGAAATAACCTCTTAGCCATTTCTTGAGTTTCAAAGACTCTAGCCACAGCAATTTCTTTTTTCCACTTCTCCAAGTTCTCATATTTGTTTTAGATTTTTCCATTGTTTTTGGCTGAATTAGTGAAACGATTTTGTAGGAATACATTTACTACATCTTGTTTAAAAACAAAAGTTAGCATAGGTGCCTTTTTTGAAGTTGAGGAAGTTCCCTTTCATTACTAGATTTATGACTTTTTTAGAAACCATGAATGGATATTGACTTTATAATGCTTTTTTATCTTATAAATGTATTTCTTATTCTGAGTAAATCTATACTTTCTAATGGATAAGACAGAATCTTCATTCTTGATTGGTGAAAATTACTTTCCTCATGTAAGGCCCCTCCCAAAACTGTGATGGGATATAATTTGCATTCATTTGGCCCCTCAGGGTCAGTGATGGCTGGCTGGAGTTAATCCCTTTGGCTTTACCAGGGCCTATTTCAGGATCACAAATAGGTCTGTGTAGATCCGTAACTTGTAATTCACTTTTTTAGACAGTAACGATGTACCCTTCATGGAGCCCTCAGAGTCCCCATCACTAGCCAAGTGCTGTCTATATTACTGACACAAGTAAAGCATATCATTACAGACCCTACTGGTATTACTAGAGAACCCAAATCACTGACTCCATGGTACCATCTTCAAAGCCACCAATGGCTAGTCACGTCTTTCTCACTTCACGTCATGGGACGCTGAGTCTTCTGCCTTCTTTTACCTCATTTATAGGCTCTTGGTAATTGCAATTGGCTCAACTCAGTTAATGCAGGATAATTTCTTTAATCAGCTGATTAGCAAACTTAATTGTACCTGCAACATTAACTGTCCCTTGTCATTTAACAGGAACCTATTTCTAGGTTCCAAGGATAAGAATGTGGTCATCTCTAGGGGGCAATATTCTGACCACTATGGGGTGGAATTGCATTCAATGTATACATTTACTTAGGAAACAGAGATTATATACATGTATGTGTGTGTGTGTGTGTGCATATTTTTTTCTTCTTATCCAAGAACGTAGAAAATCAGAGCTCCACTAGACATACTCCATCCCTTTTGTTCTTTGTGAGGTTCTTCATGAAAATTCTACCTCCAGGCAAATGGAGCCACATTGCTGTGAATTACATGACCTGTGTGGAAAGCCAGAAGAGCGGTATGTGTAATCCTACCTTTGGGAAGACCATTTGCCAGTGAAATTCAGGTGAGGGAGCACACAAAACCGGTGCCTTGCTCAGATGACTCTCAGACAAAACCTGCACACTAGCGCCTCCTGCAGTGGAAGCCTGAAGACTGCCATCATGGCATTTTGGCCCCACATTGCCCACTGGCTTGGTTTCCTTCCTTGCCCTGCTTCAGTTCTCTTGCTGGTTTTATCTGTATTAATGAGAACCTTAATCTTCATCTCAGAGCCTAAATCAGGACAACCTCAGACATGCTTTCCACTCACTCACCTTTATTTTTGTGTCTATTGAGACTCTTTATAGTTTATTGTATATGTTTTGGAAATTCTTATTTGAATGGCGTAGTTTTTTAGCCCTTTAAAAATTGCATGCACATTTTACACTCAACAAATTTGAAGAAAAATTTCAAACTGCAAGATATTTTACCTCTAAATTCATGTATCTCCCCAAAATGAGGATAGTTTCTTCTAGGGCCAAGATATGTCTCATTGATTTAATAAGTTCACTTAATGTATTATTATTGACTTTTAATTTTTTTACCCCAATAATGGCTTTCTGACTAGATTCTCCTCCTTCCCCCTTACTCCCTCTCTTCTTACCTCCCTCCCTACATTTCCCTTCCCTCCCCTCCTTCCTTCTCTTTATGTATCTATCTCAGTATCCAAGCAGGAATCAGACATTGTATTTAGTTATCATGTCTCTTTAGACATTTTTACTAAGAAACAATTCTTTAGTTATTCTTTTTATTTATTCCTTTCACACTTTTGAAAAGTTCTTTTATATAAAAGAACTTTTAATAACTTTATAAAAGTTATTTTATATAATATTCCTTCAATTTCAGTTTGTCTGATATTTCCCTTGATTAAAATCAGATTTTGCAGTTTTCCCAAGAATATCAATAAAGTAAAATTGTATCTTGGTGTTGGTCCATTCTTGATACATTTATACCTAAGCATTTTATCTATTTACTTATTTATTTAGTGATTATAAATGGAGAATGCTCCAGTATAAGTTCTATTGGTTTGTATGTATCCAGTGTATTGATTTTTGCAAGTTAATCCTCCAACTAGCTATTTTACTAAAGGTTGCTGGCAGTGATGTTTTAATTATTCTTTTAGGGTTTCCACATTTTAAATCATATCATCTGTTTTAGTTAATGGTGTGGAGCACAGATCTCCTCCCTCAACCCCTTCTGGGCTGAGACATTCTGGGTATGGTGACAGTAGACATCTTACAGTCGAGTCACCCTCAGGGAATTGCTCTCATTTTATGAGATTTACATCAGTTAAGTTTCTGTTTGCTCTCTGCTCAAAGCTTGCATCTAATACTTGTCCAGGTGGTGACAAAAAGTTTAAAAACAACACACTACTGACACGATAGACCCCTACCCTTAAAGCCACAGATACATTGTCACTGACCCAAAGACCCAGCATCAGTGATTCCACAGACCCCCTTTCTAAAAGTATGGACTTTCCATCACGGAGCCCATGGTACCCTCATAACTGACTGGCTATCACCTCCCATCACTGACCCCGGAGACCTTATCACTAACTTTAGAGACCACATATCAGTAAACTCACAAGCTCTCATCACAACCACATGTAACTGACATGTAAGACTCCATATCCTCAGCCTGGAGATCCCAGATCATACACACAGATACCACTTGTCTTCTAGATATCACATCTAGAGAACATAATTACTGACTCCAGAGAAACCTCATTTCTAATACCACGGTCCTCTGTCACTCATTCCTCAGCCCCTCCTTATAGACCCACAGACTCCCACCACTAAACCCACAGACACTTATCACTGACCCTACACCCCACAATTAACACAAAATCCCTATAATGTACTCAATAAACACCTGCCATTATCTACTCCAAAGATTTTCCATCACTGACTATAGATACCTCCCAATACCTCACTCAATAAGCCATACATCAATCTCTACACAGACATCCATATCTGAACACATAAGTCTCCAGGACTATCACCTAAATTTTACATCACTGATCTCTCAGATCTTCCACAAATCAGATCATAAAACAATCCATTACAGACTCAAAGAACATCCATCATTGGTTCTTCAGAACTTTTGTCACCGAGTGCACAGAGGCATTATTCAAATTCTTACAAATGTGTCCATGGCACTTCCTCAGGAAAATATTAAATATAAAATGAAAATCCAAAATTAATGAGTAAACAAATATTATCAATGTAAGCGCTTTTCTGTGTTTTGTAGAAGACATGTTGCATTAATTGCAGCCTATCTTGTCTTATGCAGGTGAAGACCATTTTTTACCAGGTTATCTAGGCACTCAAATGATAAATACCTCAAAGACAATAAATTCAGGCAGGAATATGGCCAAAATTAGTGTGGGTGAGGCTGGAAAATACTGGAAAACTAGTGGAGTTAGAATTTAGAATTAAACAAAAGTGCTTATTCTAGCTTTCATGTTAATGTATCTTTTTATTAAGGATTGCAAACAGAAAATTTAATTGTACATAATTGTACATAATTTAATTGCATAAGGCATTATTTTTTCAGTTACACTTCAAAACAATTCAGTAAGGGATCCATGCTTCCAGCAAAGATGGAGTAACAGGGACCAATTTTACCCTCCTGCCAGAAATAACCCCCAAACCAGACAGATTATATGAATCAATGATTTTTAAGTTGTTGAACATAAGGCAACAAAGAACATTGATCTCTCTCAGATGGGAAGTAAGCAATGCAAAGCTTATGATCATTCTAGTTTTTGGCTTTGAGAGCATATTCAGGCCACTAACCATAGAAAGGAAACTCAGGCAGAGCCTGCTAGACTCCATGAGCCAGGAGTCAGAGGTGAGAATACAGGAAGACCAAAGTAGCTAAAATTGGACAGAGTAGCCTAAAGGAGAGATTTGCACAGAGAACTTCATAGTTTTGCAGAGGGTATACCCCAAGTATTTAGCAGAGTCCTGATCAATGCATGTGTGTGTATGTGTGTGTGTGTGTGTGTGTGTGTGAGATAAAATATGCCTCATACTGAAGAGAAAATTAAATCAAACCCAATGCAGAAATGATACAGATGTTCAAATTAGTAGATAATGACATCAAATTATTTTAACTGCATTTTATATGTCCTAAAAGACAAGTAAATTTATGGAAGCTATAAAAAAATTCAAATCAAAATTTTAAGGATGAATACCACAATATCTGGGATGAAACATTCTTTGGGTGAGATTAACAGATTAGTCACTGCAGTAGAAAATATTGGTAAACTTGAAAACCATGACAGAACCTATTCAACATAAAGCACATAGTTTTAAAAAAGATACATTATCAATAAGCCTGAGATCAATTAAAGGGCTATAAAATATGTACTATTGGAAGCCCCTGAATGTGCAGAAGGACAATCTATTTAAATGAATAACAGTAAAACATTTTACAAATTTGTTGAAAACTATAGCATTAAAGATACAAGCTCAACAACCCCCCAAAAAAGAAAGATGGAGAAAACTACACAAAGATACATCATAATTAAATTGTTCAAGATCAGTGATAACAATAACATTTTAAAAGCTTCTAGGGCCAAAAGCCATATCACATACAGAACAAAGATAAGGATTATAGCAAATTTCTCAACAGTAATTATGCGAGTAAAAAGACAATGGAGAAACATTGTTAAAATACTAAAAGAAAAAAAAACTATGGTCAACCTACAATTCTATAGCAAGTGAAAATATATTTAAATGAATATGAAATAAAGGACCTCTACAAAAATACCTTCAGCTTACATTGCACACAATGGTAAAAGACTGAATGTTTCCCACCATGATTGGAAAAAATGAAAAAAGTCTTTGTTTTTGCTACTTGTATTAAACATTGTACTACATGTTTTAGCCAGTGGCATCAGGCAACAAAATAAAAGCATCCAGTTTGGAAAGAAAGATGTTAAATTCTCCATTCATAGATAACAACCATGTATGCGGAGAATCTTAAAACATCTGCATAAACCACCTCAACTCCCCCAAACCCAAAACAACAATGACAAAAAGAATAACAAAAATCACAGAAGTAAAAAATAAATTCAGCAAGGTTACAGGTTATAGGATCAATGTACAAAAATCAATTTCATTTTTATGTAATATCAATGAAGAATCTGAAAATTAAGTCCAGAAATAATATAGTAACAAAATAAAAAAGTACATAGAAATACATTTTTTAAAATGAAAAAAAAATGAGAGGAGAGATTGTTAAGGAATATAAGAGACTTAAGAGGTATGCTAAATGTGTGTACCTTGTTAGGATTCTGATTTATACAAATAATCTGTAACAATATATTGAGAAATTTGAATATAGACTGGGTATTATTTGACTTTAAGGAATTATTGCTAATTTTATAAGGTGTGGTAATGGTAAAGTAGTTAAGACCTGATACCTTGGATGGTCATTATGTAGTAAGCTACATGAATGGATAGATAAAATGTAGTATCCTATAAAATGGTATTTTCTTTCACAATTAACGGGAAGGGATACATACTCCAACATAGATGAACCTTAAAAACATTATGGTAATTGAAAGAAGCCAAACATGAAAGACTACATATTGCATGATGTTATTTATGTGAAATGTCTAGAACACTTAATTATATAGAGAGACAGAGGACAGTTTTTTGCCTAGGGCTGGGTAGTTGTAAATAGGCATCAAAAAACGTTCTTTGGCGCTGGAAATACTCTAAATGTGGATATGGTGATGACTACACAATGTATGAATTTACTAAAATCACTGAATTTTTTATCATGCAAATCATACCTTAGTGTAGATGCTTAAAATTACTACTGTGTGATTTCATTTATATAAAATTCTAGGAAATGCAAACTAATATATAGTGGCAATGAGCAGATCAGTAGTTTCCTGGAGATGGGGGCTGGGAAGAGTAGGCAGGGGGTCCTATAAAAGGGCACGAGGAAACTTTTGGGGTAAAGGATGTATTTGTTGTCTTGATCATGTGATACTTTTATAGGTGTATATGTTTGCAAAAACCTAAAATTTTACACTTTGATTATGACTCATTAAAGCTGTTAAAACACACACACACAACTATGGGCTGCCTCATTTATGCCTTCTCTGTAGAATGGTTTCTGCCTCATATAGACCATCACATTTCACAGCAGCCATTGTGTCTACTCCCACTCTAGTGAGCAGGCATTGGCTAAGAGTGCTGACTGTTTCTTGTGGCCTGTATTTGTCAAATTTCCTCTGATGGAATGCCCCAGACCTGGTCCCTGACTAGCAAAAGGCCAGTGAGACAGGCTCCTGTGTTGAGGGATCAGTCTGTTTCCTACAGGCCTAGGTTGTCAGTAGGTCACTATGCCCAGTCATCAGGTCATGGAGAGCCTGCAGAGGGGGTTCAAGCTCAATAGTAATATAATCAAGAGGTACCCACAGAATATTGTTTCAGAATTTGTGCACAGGAAATAGAGAAGGTGGGCAGATGTAATTCACATGTGACCGTCATAATAGGGAAGGGAGGAAAGGAGCCATTTGCAACACATGGAGTGTTTGGGAAATTGGACAGGAGACCTTCACCTTCCTCAGTGTTTTTATTGTAGAAATAGACCCCATCAACAAACATTTCAAGTTCAAACAAGGGCACACATAATCAGTACGAGCTGGAGGGTCAGAAGCTATGGGTGAAGGGATGGTGTTGGGACTAGAGAGGAAGGCGAGGCTTTTTCATCTCAGAGTTCTGTTTCTGATGTGTTGCAATGTGGAGGAAGTGAAAGCTGTCGGGTCCATGAACCAGGGTAACTGGGGGGATGGTATCCATGGAAACGCAGTAGGGAGGGAGATGGCTAGGATTTCATTAGAAGAATTTATTAGTAGTAATTTAAGTGAATAATATAAAACTAATTTAATAATAAAATAATATTTTTCCTTTATAGTATGTGCAGACACAATTTAATTAGAAGCATTTAAGTGCAATTTAATTGGAAGAATTTAAGCATAACAGAGCATACTTTATAAGATTGGAAAAAAATTTTAATCAAATAAGCCTTATATTTTCTCTAGTATCTCAATAGTAATAACATCCAAATAACATAAAAAATTATTTTTTGGTAGATAGTTTATAGTGGTATTTGCATGAAAAAAGCAACCAGTTAAGGTGGTTCTGAGATTTTCATTAGCAAAAAACTGATCCTTCGATTTTAATTTACTACTACTACTATTACAACAAATTCTTTAGGATGTTAAAGAATTAATTTTTGTCAGCATTTAATGTTTAAGTATTTCAAAGACAAATAATCAGTTAGTTGTTTTTCATCTTTATGGCATAAAATATTCAATAATTTCTCTTAATCTGTCTTGTTTTTCTCTGTGTCTTTTGAAGAACAGAAGTATTTTCTTTTATTTAAATGAAAGTTTAAAAAAAAATACTTCATGCTTTTTTCATCCGGTCTAGGGATTCTTTGCCTATGCCCAGGTTGTAAAAATTGTCTAACTCTGTTTTCCTCCAGAAGTTGTGCTGCATAAACTTTTACATTTGGTCTATGATCTATTTTAAGTTAATTTTTGTGTGTGGCCTGGGGACAGAATCAAAGTTAATTATTTTCCAAATGATATCAATCATTGTGGCATCATTTTTTAAAAAGACCAATTTCTCCATAGTGTTACCCTGGCCTACTTGTTGAAAATCAACTGACTCTACATAGGTAGTTTGTTTCTGGACATTTTGTTCCCTTATCTATACATCTATTCTCATGGTAATACCATACTTTGTTATTGTAACTTTAGAAAATAATTGAAATTTTGTAATGTAATTCTTTTATATTTGCTATTTTTCAAAGTGATCTTGACTATTTTCATTGCATGTAAATCCAATTGCATATATATTTTAGAAAATACTTGTCAATATCTACAAAAATGTTGGGATTTTGATTGGAATGGATTTGAATCTAGAGATGATTTTAAGGAAAAGTCACGCAAATATTGAGTCTTCAAATCCATGAACATTTTATATATCTCCATTTATTATATGATTTTAAATTTCTCTCTGTAATGTTTTGTATTTACAGTGTTATGAATGTTACACACATTTTGTTAAATTTGTCCTTAACTATTTCTTATTTTTATGCTATTGAAATAGATATTGATTTTTAATCTCACTTTGGAATTGCTGTTCCTGTCATTTAGAAATGCACATAAATTTTGTATACTGCTCTTGTACCATCACCTGGCTAAATTCACTTATCTGTTACTGTAGCTTTTGATTTCTTAAGAATTTTTACACTCAAAGATTATGTCATCTGTGAATAAGGATAGTTTTCCTTCTTCCTTTTCAATCACTTTTATTCTTTTGAATTGCCTTATATACTGACTAGAAATTTTCGTACAATAAAGAATAGAAGGAATTAAAGCAAAAATCTTTACCTTCTTGCAGATCTTAAGAGGAAGCTATTCAGTCTTTCACAATTAAGTATGATGTAAGTTGTAGGGTGTTATACACTTTTTTTCTCAAGTTAGAAAATATAATCATTTGTTTTCTTTTATTGCTATGTTTCAGAGAAACCTGAGTGGGATTCATCCTAGTGATGCAAGGGATGGTTCAACATATGTAAATCAATAAATGTGATTCACAACATAAACAGAAGCAAAAACAAAGATCATATGATCATCTCAATAGATGCAGAAAAAGTATTTGACCAAATTCAGCACCCTTTCATGATAAAAAACCTCAACAAAGTAGGCACAGAAGGAAGACATCTCAAAATTATAAAAGCAATATATGACAAAACCACAACCAGCATCATACTGAATGGGGAAAAGTTGAAAGCATTCCCACCAAGAATTGGAACAAGACAAGGATTCCCACTGTTATCACTTCTATTCAACATAGTGCTGGAAGTCCAAGCCAGAGCAATCAGGCAAAAGAAAGAAATTAAGCGTATCCAAATCAGGAAAGAGGAGGTCAAACTATCACTTTTTGCAGATAATATGATCTTACATCTAGAAAACCCCAAATATTCCACCAAAAGACTCCTGGAATTGATAAAAAAATTCAGCAAAGTATATATAGGGTTACAAAATCAATGTATGCAAATCAGTAGCATTTCTATACAACAATAACAGTCAAGCTGAGAGTCAAATCAACAACTCACTTCCATTCACAATGGCTACTAAGAAAATAAAATACCTAGGAATATACCATGATCATAACAAGCAACAACAAATTTGAATAAGTATTAAAAACTAAAAACTAATATTCAAAATTTAGAAATAAAGCAAAAGATGAGATCATATTTTTTCAAAGTCAAACCAGGTCATTGTTAAAGCATCTCACCCAAGGATTATTTAATCATTTAAGAGACTGCATCTCTGTTTGATTTTGCTCTTGATTATCTGATGGAAGCACTGATACTATAATTTTATATGTTAAGTTTTAGTTTTCTGTCTGATCGGAACTCTGAACTCCAAAGGTGACAGTTTGTGGCATCTTAGAGAATTAACCAGTTTTGTATTTATTAACAAATTCATTTCTGCATTCCTTTGAATAACTATTTAAATTTCTGTTTTTTGAGTTCTACTTGGAACCAAATATGCAAAAGAATCTTTGTGTGTCTTTAATTTAGGGTTATATGAGAGCCATGTTTTTAACTTTTTGAAACTATCCTTTGACAAAAGTCACTGCTAGTGAAGTTCTACAGGAAATACTGATGTTTTTATACATTACTTTATAATGGAAAACTCACATCTCCTCTGCTAGAATAATCTGAAAGCCTAATTTGCTACTGTTTTAGAAACCGGACCCAAAATACAAAGTTCTCAATGGACTCCACACCATAGATAAGGCCCTAGAGATAAAATGGTCTATCATCCCCTTAAGATCAAATCTTATTGCTGAGTGAAAATCTATTACTTTGTTCTAAAACTATTTTTATATGTACACAAAAACAAATTTGAAAGGATAATCATCATGTCTCAGAGCAAGAAGTTATAAAATTATAAGGGACTTTCACTTCCCCCTTTTTATACAATTGTATCATTTAAATATTTGAAAATGAGAGGGGTTAATATCTGAAATATATAAAGGACTCATACAACTCTAATAGCAAAAACCAAATAACCTGACTAAAAAATGGGCAAAGGACCTAAACGGACATTTCCCCAAAGAAAATATACACATGGCCAAGATGTAGTGATGCTTGGATGTTTGTTTCCTCTAAATCTCATGCTGAACCTTGATCTCCAATGTTGGAGATGGAGCTGAGAGGGAGGTGTTTGGGTCATGGGAGCAGACACTTCATGAATGGCTTGGTGTCCCTCCGTGGTAATGAGTGAGTTCTCGCTCTTTTATTTCACATGACAACTAGTTGTTTCAAAGACCATGGACATCCTCTCCTCTCTCTTGCTCCTTTTCTAGCCACGTGACACACCTGCTTCCCCCTTTGTCTTCCACCTTGATTGGAAACTCTCTGAAGCCCTCACCAGATGCTGGTACCATGCTTCTTGTACAGCCTTGTGTAGAACCAGGAGTCAAATAAACCTATTTTCTTTATAAATTACCCAGCCTCAGGTATTTCCTTTACAGCAGTATAAAGCAGACAGGTAACTCCCATAATATCCTGAATTAAAAAATAAATAAATAATATCACTCAATATCACTAATCATCAGGGAAATGCAAATCAAAACCACAATGAGATGTTATCTCATACCTGTTAGGATGACTATTATCAAAATCTCAAAAGATTAAGTGTTGTTAAGAATGTAGAGAAAAGGAAACTCCTGTATGTTTTCTTGGTGGGAATATAAATTGGTACAGGCAGCATGGAAAACAGTATGGAGATTCTTCAAAAACTTAAATATAGAACTACCATATCCAACAAGCCCGCTTCTAGGGATATACCCAAAGAAATTGAAATCAGGATCTCTAAGAGATATCTACACTCCCATGTTCATTGCAGCATTATTCACCATAGCCAAGATATAGAAACAACCTAAATATCCATTGGCGGATGAGTGAATTAAAAAATGTGGGGTATGCATATGAATCAGCCTTAAAAAAGAATAAAATCCTGCCATTTGTGACAACATGGTTGGACCTGGAGGGTGTTGTGTTAAGCAAAATAAGCCAGACACAGCAAGACACATACTGTATGACCTCACTTCCACGTGGAATCTAAAATTGCCAAACTCAGGGAAGCACAGAGTGGAACAGCAGTTACTAGAGGTTGCGGGAAGGGGGAAATGGCAAAAGAGTACGAAGTGTCAGTTATGCAAGATAAGTCCTGGTGATTCACCATATAGAATAATGCCTATAGCTAACAATATTGAACTGTGTACTTAAAATTTGTTAAAAGAGTTGGTCTCATGTCATGTTCTTAACGCACACACAAAATAATAATAATAAAGGGGACAGTAGGAAACTTTAGGAGGTGATAGATATGTTTATGGCCTTGATGGTGGTGATGGTTTCACAGATAATATTCTTATCCCCAAACTCACCAAGTTGTTTACTTAACTAAGTACAGTCTTTTTTTTTGAGACAGAGTCTCACTCTCTTGCCTGGGCTAGAGTGCCGTGGCATCAGCCTAGCTCACAGCAACCTCAAACTCCTGGGCTCAAGTGATCCTCCTGCCTCAGCCTCCCGAGTAGCTGGGACTACAGGCATGTGCCACCATGCCCGGCTAATTTTTTCTATTTTTAGTAGAGACGGGGTCTCGCTCTTGCTCAGGCTGGTCTTGAACTCCTGAGCTCAAACAATCCTCCTGCCTCGCCCTCCCAGAGTTAAGTACAGTTTTTTATATGCCAAAAAATATTTGAAAATGAATATATAATAGCTTTAAATAATAAAATAATAAAGATATCCTCCATTGGACAATGTTAGTTTTCAATAATGTTACTTATTTATGACATTAATTCCTACTGTAACCCTTTGTCATCATCATGGATAATTAGGAATTAACTGTCCCACTTGAATGTTTTCTTCCATTGGATGAATATTTAAAGTACAGTAATATTAATACTATCAACACCAACAATAACAATTCATTGAACCAATATTATGCACCATGTATAAGGGATGTTTGATATCTATTATCTCATTTAATCCCCAGAACACCCCTTGGGGATGGACACAACTCTCCTATTTCAGACATCAAGTTCACAGAAACTTAGAAAGGTTATTTAGCCAAGTCAAACTTGAATTTGTGTCGAGATTTCATGACGCCCTATTCCACGCCTCATCTACTATTCCACCTCATTTCTACTCTCCCTTAGAGTGTTCATATTAAAATACAAAAACATGAGCAATTTTCCAGAATGCAAGGCCACAATCATCTTATCATTCTTTTGGATAAATCCAATCTGGTCACCTGAGACTCGGAAGGTGTGCATTGCACAGTGGTGACGGGTGAGAGCCTTTGTCTCCACAGGTCTTCTGATTCCAGATCGCTTTGCCTGTGGAGGTAATGAAGCCAGTCAGCATCATCAGTCTTCAAAGAATTAGAAAAGAAGAAGGAGCACAAAATCACTTCCAAGTCACCTGCTGCCAGCTAAATAAGATTTGAATGGGTTTTCTAATGTTTCAAAGTACTTCCTTTCAGACGGCTGAGAAATTCATAAAACCAGCCATGAGAGTTATATTGCCTGCAAGTGTAAACAGTTTTGATAGAGGAGTAACTGCCTACTCAGAGAGCCTTTTACGAAGACACTGATAAGAGTTTATACATCCCAGAGAGGGGGAAGAGGGCCCTTTTGATCATTCTCATGCAAATCCCCAATAGCTGACAGAGAGCTGCTTTAGGTTGTCTCATATTTTCTTTTTAAAATGCATATGGAACAACTGGCTTAGAAGTAATGCTTTCCTTTTGAAGATTTTTTTTCCTCCTTAAATTTTAAACAATTATGGGTGTTAGACTTTTCCTCTTTAAATAGATAATTTCCTTATAACTTTTCCCCTGGAAAATTCCTCTGGAGGTAAAGACAACAAAACCATGCAATCTACTTCTAGGTTTGTTTATCAGAGTGGCCCAAAGTCCCTCTCCCTTCACCCTATCTTGTATGTCATCAGACAAAAGCAGCACAAAACATCATCACCATCATTTCCTGTTCCTTGGGTTTCAATAGAGACACACTTAACGGTCCCCTGACTCCCCTGAAGGAAGTAGAAAGTTGCAGTTTAGAGTCCTCTTTTTGCTTAATTATCTGTGACCTTTTTCTGTAAGTATAATCCCTTCCTGGCACCTTCTGATTCTCAGGCCACTGGGATGGGTCATCAGTTGTCAGGTGAAGTGGGATCTCTTAGTGACAGCATCACTCTTGCCATCTCCCCAGTTATCTGTAACAATGGTGTAATTTTGCACCCTACTGTGGTATTCCCCAGTCAGAAGGAGGGGGGAAGGACCCCCTTTTCTCAAGCCCTTTCCCCAGCTTGGAATGTTCTACCCAGCCTCTTCCAACTAGATATTCCAAGTACAGCTTCAGTGTTGCCTCTTCTACTGATGGACCTCTAACTCCTACCAGCAGGCATCTCAGAAGATTTCTGAACTTTCGACAAATTTAATCATCAGGCCCACAGAAGAAGACTGGGAATTAGTTGTTCTCTGATTACTTGGGGATAACTTAGCTTTCATTTATTGTATTTCTTCATTAATTGAACACATATTCCTTGAGATCCTCTTGGAGGCAGATTGAAGACTGAGAACCTACAGTCCACGCCCCCAAGGAGCCACCCATTTTCTAGGGGTAGCAGATGAGTCAACAACTTTTACAGCTCAGTAGGATGATTCTCAAATGCAAACTGTTGCAAACTTTACATCACCTCCTTCCCCAAAACTTGTTTCTTTTCTTAGTTGATGTCACCAGCAGCTAGTCCCACTGTGACTCAAGTCCCTCACCTTGGGGTCACGCTCGCCTCTGACTTCACCCCCACACTTAGGTTTAGTTATTAACGATGAAGTCAGGACTTTTAGAACCTGGATGAGCACTTCTGGGTCTTCACCTACACTTCCCTTGTGCCTGAGCATTCTCCTTTAGTCTGGTAAAATTGCAAGAAATGCATCTAGGAGGAGTGATAGGAAATATATGGAAAGTTTGCTTGGGACTCACATGAGCCATGACTTTTATTAGTATTTTAAAATGCAGAAAACCCAATTCAAACTGCCTTTAACCACAAAGGAACTTTATTGGCTTGTAGAAGAGAAGGGAAGAACAAGCCTTAGGGGACAGCTGATCCAGAGTTCCAGTGATGTGACCAAGATTCACTTTCTTTCTTCATTCCTTGGCCTTTTTCCTTGATGTTGACTTCATTTTCTAGCAGTTTCTCCCCCTTGGTTCCAGGATGGCTCTCGCGGCTTCTGGGGCTACATATGTCCTGTTGAGGTCCAGAAGAGATGGGAGAGAATATATTTCTCAGAAGTCTCAGTGGAAATCTCATTGACGCATGTTGGATACATGTCCACCCCAGAACCAGTCGCTATGGCCAGGGAAAGGGTCATTTAGAATGACCCTAAGGCAATAAACGTCATTCATTCAACCTGCGCTCGGAAATGAGGCCAAGATCACTCAAGCCACAGCAAGGAACAATTTTCCAAACTAAATTCAGGGCACAGCAGCTGATGGTGGTGGGTTTCCAAGGAAGCAATAAATAAATGTCCATCCCTCAAGTAGCCTGACCAAAGAAAGCTTAGAATGGCATGATGTGCAGGTTTGGACCGAAATGATGGAGAGAAGCCAGTGGAGTCATTGAGTACAATGTTTTGCATACTTGGAAATTGCTAAGAGAATAGATTTTAAGTGTTCTCACTACAAAATATGGTAAGTATGTGAGGTAATGCACTGTTAATTGGCTTGATTTAGCCATTTCAGAATGTATATACATATATCAAAACATATTATATACCATGTATACAAACTTTTATTTGCCAATTAAAAAGATGAATAAAAAAGATTCCTCTCTATTTATTACTGCATGGAATAGTGATGAAAGGAAAGGAGAGCATTTAGAAGCAGGTAGGATGCTATTTGGTATATGGCAGTCCTCGAGAGAAGAGTTTGGGAAGACTTAAGCCACTGCTGTGGCATGGAGAATGGAAAATGAAAAATTGTCACTTAAATCCCAACAGATAAATAAATTACTGTGTATTATTAATGTGATGATTAAAGCTTTTCTAGCATTCATCAAAGAATATCTGAATATTAGAAATAAGCAACTTGCTCATTGCTAATTTGCATTTTACTTACGGACTTTAGAATTAATGATTCATACAGTCTCTACAAGGCAATTAAAAAGAAAGAGCTTTCCCAGGAGGAGGATGATGTCAGAAACGTTATACTCAACCACATCATCATTGCGTTGTCCTGGGGGATAGTAAATTTGTTGTCTAGATGTTATAATTTCCCTTTGATTTAGTTTTATTAATGAGGGAAGTATAGACCTGCTTATTCAAATAAAGATTTAAAATCAGAGGGACTCTAGAACACCAGAATATTAGTGCTAGCAGGGACTAGCCAGTGTGATTTATCTTACAGAGGAGAAAACAGGTTGGGAGAGGGAAGTGACTTAGCCTGCGGCCACCCGGAGAATCAGTGGTTAAGCTATTGCTGTTCTATCAAGGCGTGTGCTTTCCTGGATACCAAGACCTTTGTTCTTATTTCTTTGTCAGAGGAGATTTTAGGTGCACCATCTAGAAAGTGTAAATTGAAGAAGATGGCTGGGAGCCAGTGGGGCTCCTATGCCGGGATTGGGGTGGGATACCGTCTTTGCTCCCACAAAGATGGGTGTCTTTATCAATAGTGACCGCTAGATGGCAGAAAAAACTCATGTACCTCCTATGGAGACACCTGCTCCAAAGATTGTGAAGCTTTGAGTATCTCCGAGGAGACCAGCTCATCTGCCTGGTGAATATAGAAAATTAGGGATCATTGTGATATCCATCCAACCCAAATGTAAATCCTCCAAATCTGTACCTCTCTCAAGAGTCGTACGGCTAATCTCTTCCTTCTCTTCATTAAAACCCATCAGGAGGAAATAATTTACTTTGAAAACTATTTCATAAAAGGCTTGAATGACTATTAGGTAATGTTGGATGTTTTCTACTAGAATTTTCTGCATTACATGCATTACAGGAGAGATTATTTGACAACCCAAAGTGATGACTCTCTAATGACCAGAGTGGTGTATGAAGTAATTGGTACTTCTTGTAATAATAAGAGCTGACATTTATTCATGACTTTACCATGTACCAGAGTACTGTGTTAAGTACTTTATACGGATACATTTTTTTAAAAAAAATCATCACAATAATTATATGATGTGATTCAGGTTAAATTTGTTTCACAGAAAAGTACACAGAGGCCTAGAGAGTTCAAGTAACTTCCCTTAGGGTCGTATAGCTAGGAAAATGTACACATCTTTTAAATTTTTATTTATTTATACTATGTAGAATTAACACATGTTGCTTGATGTTAGCAATGTTGGGGATTTATGAATTCAGATGAAAAGTAATTATGCTCTGAACCCTGTGACACATGTCTTAAAATCTTCTCATTACTAAACCACTGGATGGAGTGGATATGGGAAACAGTTTTAGCTGTGTAACCCTAAGTGTGATCATAAATTGATTCTTAAGGGAATACTGTGACAATGGCTAGCCAGATGTTAGAATATTTTAAACCAGGACTGTCCTGAGGGCTCCAGGTTACATGACTGTCTTTAGTGTGATAGCAGGGGGAGGCTAACCTCTCCCTCCTCTGCAGAAAAAGCATCACCCAAATTCTCCCAGTCTTTCTCTGGTGCCATAGCTTGATGTCCAAGAGCTTCATGCAACAGCTCAGCATCCTTGGGACTCAGTGAGCTTTATCAGTGCAATGTTGTGTTGTGTTTTGTCAGAGTCCCGTGCCCAAAAAACAGCTTCCCTACTCATTGGACCATTTTCTAAAACTCCCTGTGGTTCTCAGGATTCTTGCTGGAAAACAGGAGACATCAACTCCAGCCAGCTCATTAAAGAGGTGGCTATGAAATCAGTTACAGCGTCCCTCATGGCAGGCAGCATGCACAGCTGCCAGACTTCAGGAGAGGTGGAAACAGGAACTGGAAAGACTTTGAGAACTCTTTCTCTGTTCTCCCCTAAACCCCATCTATACTTCCATCCATGCATCTTCATCATTCTTGTTTCTTAGCCCCAGAGTTCTCCTGCTTCCTGGTAAAAATCCTGGCCACCCACAGCTCTGAAATTCCCCATTAGTTGTTCCGACACACAAGAAAATCTGACTTGGCCCCAGTTCCAAGTTCCTCAGGAAAATACATAATGGGCTTAGTTCTGGGGCAACGTTATGCAAAGACCTTATTTTTTCTTTGTCTCAGGCCATGTGTGCTTTTTGAAGTGTTTTGTTTTGTTTTTCTGTCGTAACGGGGCTGTTCTTGCTCCCTTTTAGATAAGGCTGTATCAGCTCTTCTAATATAACCTGTTAATGTTAAGGGGCTTTATAAGTTGGCTGTAATTCACATTCTCAGAGTTGAGAAAAGCTGTGTCTTTTGAGATAGAAGAGTTCTTTCTCTTTTTTTCCCTCTTTTAATGTCTGTCTTGCTTTATTCTTTCCCCTGAAACACTGGAATGCTATTTTTCCAGGTATCACGTAGCTCTGACAACACAGAGACTGCTTTAGTTGTTTTTAATGAACGTTATCTCTAGCTGCTCAGCTGTGAGAACTTTTTTAATTTTGAGGGCTGACTGAGCGCCCCCTGTGAGATGTGGACCCAAATGTCAGACTGAATCGCCAATGCCCTCCTGGGTACCAAGGACTCTGTACTGCAGGGGGCGCTAGTGGACACCATAGATGTTGGGATGCCACTTCCCCATTTTATTTCCCTTTCTCCTCTGCACAACCACCCAAGCACGATGAGAGGTTGACCTTTGACACTTGTCCTGGGAATTGATACATGGGGCCCAACGCTAGGGAAAAAAGAGGGATCCAAGACCAAACAAGTAGGGTCAGACCGCAGACCTCTAGAGGAGTATCCACGTTCTCTCTGCTGCCCCAGTCATCAACCCATCCTCCTTCCCTGCCAAGCCTCTGTGAACAGAAGATTAGAAAGAGGGCTCTGGTGTGCTGTGACTCTTCCCACTCTGAAGAGCTCATACCCTAATCTTCTAGAGATTATCCAAGACCATCTCCTATGAACGATGGATGCTTCAGGAGGACAGATAGGTAATCTCTTTGGCTAGCTGGATGCGTCTGCCTATACAGCAAACTGTCTTGAAATGCAAAGTAAAGAAAACTTGATACAGGCTGCAGGAAGGCAGGCAGACAGAGTGCAGTGGTGCCCTGGTAATTTCAGAGGGGCAAGGTCATGGGAGTGTCCCAGGGATCAAGAAGAGTCTACTGAAAATTTACATGGTCTTGAACATCCTTGCTGGTTTTATCTTATAAATATCAATATTATTATACACTCCCTTTCTCATACCATACACAAAATCAATTCCAGGTGGATTGTCAACCTAAGTATGAGATATAAAACAATAATGATTCTAGATATAGTTTAGGAGAATATATTCACGATTCTGTGGCTGGCAATAATCTCTTCAATGGGATACACACACACACACACACACTCACACATAGTAGGTGTCAATGCTGTATGATGCCAGGTGTTTCACACAGTTTGATGTTCTACTCACACAATCCTGTGAAGTAAGAACAACTCCCTACTTCTGAGCCTCAGAAAATTAAGATTTCTTATCTGACTTTTTGTTTTATGGAAATTGAGAAGTCTGATTGGAGCACTAGTCTGAGCTCTTGTTTCAACCCACAAGTTGGCTACAACAACATTTGTAGTGAAAACCAAGTCTCTTTTCCAACAGAAGTGTTAGATTTACTCAAATTAAGAGAAAATAATCTAATATTCATTTAAGCACTTATCATATCAGGGACTGAGCTAGCTTATTTACACAGATTATCTTGCTCAATCTTTGCAACAGTCCTGTGAGGCAAATGTAATTATGCTCATTTTTATAATTGATGAAACTGATTGATAGGTTAAACATCCTACCCAAGATCACAAAGCTAGCAGCCAGAGGAGCCAGGACTGAGGTCCAGATAGTCATCTTCATTTACTTTCCATGAAACGAAGAGGGTAGAGGTGCTTTGGCTTAGAAATTTTTCAGGGCACATGCTATCTGCTGCTGGCCTCTACTATGGGGCAATTTCAGTTTTCCTTCTATAGAACTGCAGAGCTTCTATGCTCCTCCATTTCAACAGCCATTCAAAGGGTTATTTTTCAATTAAACTGAGAGATAATTGGGACTTGATCATTTGGCTTCTGGAACTTTTTGCTGAATGACTTTAGGTGGCGTATCTAGCTATACAGGACTGTGCTTGATATTTCAGCATAGTGATCAGTGCACCTTTTAGAAACAGATTTAAATTTTCAATTTTATCAAAGTCATAAAATTGGAACAAATAGGAAATAGTACCTTGGAGCATAATACGTATTTTGCTGTTTCAGGAAACATTTTTCTTTATTGCCCCCCCCCAAAAAAAAATTTCAGAGGCAGAATGTCCCTGGTGATCATTTATTCTACTCTTTGATTCATGCCTTTATATGTTTTTACCTTTCTCTATTCATACCCAAGATTATACAACACATACTTTTCTCTAAAATTTGTTTTTCATTCTGTCTCTCCCTCTTTTTTTTGTAAGTGCCAAAGACTCAAACCAAGAAGTACATGGTAGACTAAGTTCAAGCCGCAGCCTCTCCTTTGCCCTTTTCTGCTCCATTCCTTAGAGATGGGTAGAAATTTGTATAAACCCTAATACGTGAATCTCTAGACACACTGGAGGACCAGAAAATTGTATGCAATTGCTGGAAGTCTGAAACCAGAAAGGATCATATCGAAGTGGCGACAGCAAAACAAAATGCTTTCAAAACAAAATACTTATTAAGGAGAGTTCAACCACAAAAGACAGGTGCCATCCATACTCTATCCCTAGAAATTATGGAAATTGGAGCCATGTGACAGGGGAATTTTAGGGACTACATAGGAGCAACCGGAGTACTTGGCCCTAGTGCATCCCTTTCCTCAATTGTGTCTGTCTTTAGGAATGAAGCCCGGGGTAGAGACAGGCAGCCAGAGATGTCTTGGAAAATCAGAACTAGCCCAGCTAAGAAGAACAGCCTGCTCCATCGTCATTGGAAATAGTGCAGAGTACACATCTAATAAGTTACTTCCACCCCTTGCTTCCTTCAGGTGCCTAAAGCAGAGGCAGAGGAGGGTAGAAGGGGCTATCCTTGAAAGGTGAGTTCCCTACAAAGAATCACCAAAAATACTTAACACTAACTCTATAAAGAGATCCATAAACCAAGTAAGACAAGAATTTATAATGAGACAAGCTGTTGGCAGAACAAGCAAAATAGGACTTTTAGTGATGGTAGAAAACAAAAGCAAGAGTAGGTAGAAATAGAGAGACAGAGACACACAGAGTGCATGCACGTGAGCTCAACATACCAGCAAACCATTGAGCAAACTACTCGCATTATGGTCCAGGACTACAGCTACTCTGAAGGGAAACAGTGTCTTGTTTTATTTAACACTGCAGAAGACCTTCCTTTTACAAAGAAGATGAAGGCCCCTTTGGAGGGAGCCAAGGAAACCCAGTTCTTATGCAGATAATTTAGGTTTTGTTAACTTTCCATTGGACTTTTACAGAATGCCTGGATTTATAACATGGTTTGTAGGAACTGGGCTATGTATCCGTATCCTAAGTCATTGTCACTGATTATCTTATATCACTGATAAGAAGGCACAGGATCCCATCTGACTGATTAGATTCCTGAGAGCTGTGTGGTTTGCTAACTCAGTCTTTTAGTGAAACGTGTAAAAGACTTTGTGCAGTGGTAACTGAGATTTTGGAAAATTCCAAAGGAATATATAGTGAGTTCTCTCTCTCTCAATTATAAGAGTTATATGTAAAGTAATAATAATATTTTTTAAATGTTTTATTTTAGCTTTCTTGGCCACAATTTAAAATCATTTTTTATTTCTTTCCATATATTTCTACCACAATTGACTTAAAATAAATCCTCAATAGATGGGTGAGGATTGATTTCATGTTCTATTTTAGGTCTGCGGGAATAATGTATAGGCTATATTATCCTTTAATCAAGTAGTGGATTGAATACAGCTCCAATAAGGGAGGGGGGATGATACTTACAGGGTAACCCAGGTTTGGGGCCTTCTCCCTTGCTAGAGGGAAGCTTCCATCATCCACTGATAAGTGACAAGTGGAAGACTTGGCCTTACTGACTTTCCTGGAGTTGTTTTGTCCCTTCAGGAGTGCAGTACTTCCTCAGTTCCTCCTGAACACAGGGCCTCTTCTCTCCCCCCACAAATACTTCTTTGAGTCTTTCTTGCAAATTTCCATGCATCTCCCTCAAGGAGGGGTCTCAAGATCTGGACCCTTCATCCTATTAAATACGATTTATGGAAGAACATTGTTTTAGACTGAACTCAACAGACCAGATGGAGCCGGGATGGAGTCACTCATGCTAGGCACCACATCATCAAACAGAACTTAGAGAAGGGCCAGATTTCCATGGAAACAGGAGATTTGCAGCAACCAATCCAAAGGGGCCCAGTCAGCCCCAATCAACATAAGAAAGTCCCCTCTGCTTTAACCCTGTGAGGAAAGGAGCTTTGAAAAAAAACTATATACTTTTCCCTCCTTGTTTCTTCTTTTTTCTACTGTGTTTCTCCAAAAATAAGACCTATCCATAAAATAAGCTCTAGCAGGATTTCTAAGCATTTGCACAATATAAGCCCTACCCCGAAAATAAGACCTAGTGATGGGCGTCGCCACACAGCGTATCTGCACAACCCATGCATTTCGTCGCGGAGCGGTAAAGAAGACGAGCATCCCTTCTCATCTGCCCCATGAGAGCTCTATTGCTAGATGTGAGAGATTGGGGCCAATGGTTCTAAAGGAAATAGAGTCGCAAGAAATTGAGGATGGAATTCGGGGTTTGGAGAGTTATGAAGATGTTCCAGAAGAAGACAACTTAACTATATTTGAATAAACGTAGATGGTTGTATCGTACTTTAAAAAAATAACACATCCCCTGAAAATAAGCCCTAGGGTGTCTTCTTGAGGAAAAATAAATATAAGACCCTGTCTTATTTTCGCGGAAACACGATACCTTCTCTGCCTATAAGGCCCACACCCTCTGCTCAGCTCACTGGAGTGCCTTTCTATTTTGTAGACACAATGCTGCCTGAGATTTGTGAATTGCTAATAAAAGCCAATTAGATCTTTGAAACTCAATTTGTTAATATTTTATTCTTTGACAACCTCACCACGTGAGAGTTGTCAAGACTGGAATCGCACACAGAGCTCCCACCGAAGGCCACGGTAGCCTGTGGATGCCAAAGGCCCACGGAAGCGTCAGGTGGAGCAGGTGCAGCCTGACTAGGTGCCCTGGTCTTGCAGGGGTTCTCAGGGCTGCATATACTTTTTACACTCTCACCACAGGAAGCCTGAGGCATGCCTGCTTCTTTCACTATTAGACATTAGCAGCGAGCACATGCCCATGTATCACAGGCTGGTAAGAGTTCTCCAGGGAACACTGCAGTCTAAGATAATAGTGGTATCAATGAGCAAGGTAGCATTAGAATTTTTTCATGTTCTATTTTAGGTCTGCTGGAATAATGTATAAGCTATATTATCCTTTAATGCCTACTCTTTTCCTCACCCCAGCTGTGGCTCTGATTGGCCATTCTAGTAAGGTCTGCATTAAATTGTTTCTTCATCCACCTTTGGCAGGTAGTATGTGGGCACTTTATTTCATTACATAGGAATGTAGAGACAAAGGAACATTGTATTTGTTTTCTGCTGCTACATAAGGAATGACCACAACTTAGCACCTAGCAAAATAACAAAACGAAACAGTTATTATCTCATATGATTATCTCAAAAGTCCGGTGGGCTCAACACTTCATTTTATTGCATAAGAACACAAGGAAGAACATTGTATTTATTTTCTGTTGCTACATAACAAATGCCTACAACTTAGCATGAGCAAAACAACAAAAAAATTATTATCTCATATGATTATCTTAAAGGTCTGGTGGGCTCAAGTGAGTGCTCTGGGTCTCATCCTTAAGTTGTTAGCCAGTTGGATTCTCACCTGGGGTCCAGGGTCTTCTTCCAAGCTCAGTGGTTATTGGCAGAATTCATTTCCTTCTAAGCTTTCCACAAGGCCCCCTCTACTTTCAAGCCGGCAGTCTTGCTTCTAGCTCTTCTCGGACTTCAAATCTGATGACTTCTGCCTTGCTTTCTGCTTTTCAGGGCTCATGTGATTACACTGAACCCATCTGGATGATCCAGAATAATCTTCCTATCTTAACTTCAATTGATTAGTAACTTAATTAAATCTGCAAAGTCCCTTTTGCCATGTGAATTGACATTTTCTCATTGTAGTCACAGTTTTTGAAGATTAGAAAGGACATCTTCATGGGGCCATTTTAGAAATTATGCTTCCTACAGACATGGAAATCCAAGAATGGGAATTCCAGAGACTGGTTTTGCAGAGACTGCACTGGCAGGCAGAGCCCCTTTGCTGAAGGATCTCCACCCACCTTAGTTACCCTCCACACTTGCTTCTTCCCTAGCTCCTCCTAGCTGTCTCCCCTTTACTTGCATATCAGATAGCCTATTGGCATAGGCCTCATCTGTAATTTACATTTTAAACCCTAGGTCCCATTGCTACTTGGAAAACTCTTGGTATCTTAGTTCAAATTTCTAAGAGTAAGAGGCAGACTGGTCCAGCTCATCTTTTTGAGCCAGATCTTGCAGGCTGTGGGGAGCTGGTCAGGAGGCTTCAAGACAGCATGAAATATGGTGAACAAAGGATGAGGACATGGTGAGTTAGAGGATACTCTGCAGCCAGAATGCCTGGATCCAAATTCTGACTCCTCTTGGTAAATTGTTTTCCTTACTAAGCCTCAAATTCTTTATCTATAAAATGTGTATGATAATAGTATCTGCTTCATAGGGTCATCGTGATATGAAATGAAACAATTTATGTAAGGGGCTTAATTCAGTCCCTGGCAGATAGGAAAGGTTCCATAAATGTCAGGTTGTACTATGAAAACATCCTAACTTGCCCCCCCTGCCCCACTGTAATTAATAACTATATAAAAAATACTTCCTGTAGAAGTAGGAGTAGAACCGGTAGGCAGAGATTGCCATCTTGTATATAATATCACAAATTAACCTCAGAGAGACATGCTGGAACCAGAAATGCCTGGCCTTGGAGAGGATACTCCCAATGACTTTATTGGGAAATAACCACATATGACAATAGGATAAACACCCCCATGACAGTATTAGAAAATAACCATATAACCTAATATCTTATATTTTAAATTATTTCAGTTGTTTGGCTGGAAGTCATGAGTGAGCGCAGGTCCTTTGAGAAGTGGTTTATTCTGGATAGAGAGGCAGAGAATAACTAACAAAGTTGTGTAGTTGCTCAACTATTTATTTAAAAGGAGGGCGATTTAGTCATGAGAGGTTTAGAAACTTGAGACTGTAGGGTTAGGGACTGGTAGTAACCTATAGAGTCAGTGAGGTTATTTTGGCTTTAGCTTAGTTTAAGCCTCAGTGAGAAACCTGGCAGGATGAGGCTAGAGGCAAAGTATGTTTGACAGTCAACAAATCTCAAAATGCCTGAAGGGGACAGTGTCCCTGGATCCAGAAACTTCAGGCAGTGGGACCTAGGAGAATATGCCAAGTCCATAGTCTCTGTGCACATAGTGGACAATGGCTTCCTAACATTAGAGCTTCAGTCTGATACTTACGAACTGAAGTTTTAAAAAGCAGAAGCTGACATACTGTGTTGGTTTAGTGCACTCATTCTTGATGAGGGATCTGTTTAACTCTTGTTTGACATGTTACTTTAATTTAACATATAAGAAACTGGGTCTGCTTGGTCAAAGTTGAATTTTAAATATTTTTACTAAAATTAATTTTATTATGTAGCAACAACAACAACAATGAAACAAGAAGATCTGATAGAATTAACTAGGGTTTGAAATTAGATATTTTTGGACTTGGAAACATTGATTTGCCATTTCTAAGCTGGGTAACCTTTGTTGGTTTACTTCATTATTTTGGTTTTTAGCCTCCTCATAAAGATAGGATGGTGATGGCTAACTTTTAGAGCTTTGTGTAAAACAAATGAAATAATAAGTGAAAAACTCTAGTTCATTGCCTGAAACTTAGTATGCAAATGATAAATGTTGTATAAATGAATATTACTTTAGTATCTCATACATATCAAGGGAATTAGATTTACACCTGTGTCCTTTTATCCCAATTGGCACTTACCTTTTTAGCAAATATAGAACTTACAGGGATAGAGTTCATGAAGAAGCAACAGATTCTTTGGAAACATATTTTGCAAATGCAATGCATTTTAGCAATAGCAAATCCACAGCTCATGGCTGCAAAACTTACATTAAATCATATGAAACCTCTTCTTTTCTTCCCATTATAAAATGCTAGAGAGACTGTATTGGATAAAAATTAGAATCAGTGAGAGACAATGACCAAGTCTTTAAAATCCCTTAAATAAAAGGAAAGCTGGACACCTTTGAAAGGAAAGAAAGCCCTTCTTTATCTCAATTAACCAGGATATTCAGGCAAAACCACTAGTATTCTGCTTGAATGACAAAGATGATTGAAGTTGCTTATACATGTCACAAGAAAATAGATGCTTCTTTGAGGATGCTATTTAAGGAGTACTTTAAAGATAATTCAGAGACATATAGCTTCAGGTACAACATCAAAACTAGATTTCATAAAGGTCACCTTAAGTGTGAACCACTCACTGTAGAGATGTTTCAGAAGTGAAATTCTGAGGAAATCCAGGCCATCCCACTCCACTTAACCACCATTTCCCAGAGCTCAGTCCCTGGCACAGAGGTGAGGTCTGCAAGGTGCTGGTGGGACTTGGCTCCAAACTCAGTTGAGCCAGCTCACGACAAGATCGATTGTGGTTTTACAAAGACAAAGCTCATGGCCATATTGCAACCAATTTATCTCTTTATTCTATCCTATTTCTATTGGTACTCATATTCGCAGCCAGGGATAAAGATCCTAAAATACCTTTTACAGCAGTTCGCTGTTTTTCAGAATCAAAGTAATAATGTAGAGGGCTATGGGTGTAAAGAACAGAAGATGACTCTGGGCAGCTTAAGTACAAAAAGGAGCTATTTCAAGACTACTGGGTAGCTCATTAGAGGAAAGGAAGAATTGAAAATCTATCAGGGACAGTGTCAAGAGCATCTCTAAGGATCCAGGAGCAGGGGAAAGTGGTCAATCTCCTTAGGACACTGATATAAAAATGGCTTAGGTCCACTTTCATTTTCTCAGTGTATCAATTTTCTTGTGACTCAAGCTCTGGGAAAGGAGTTGGATTGTCCTGCAAATCCCATGGAGAAGGGAAGGGTGTGGGATGCTGTGATTGACAGAAGCAAAGGCATTGATCCGTTTTGCAAAGAAGAGCCAGAACATTGTTCCTGAAAGAACACTGAATGTATTCTAGGCAGGAAAAACCTGTCTCTACAAGTCCCATCAGACTGGCAGGTGACAATGTTACCTGGAGTAAAACTTTCCCAGTAAATCAGGTGCTAATGATGAATAAAGTAGAACAGCCACTAATGAGCCCATCAATACCTCACTGCTATGGGAGCTCAACAATGGGGAAATCCAGGCCATCCCACTCCACTTAACCCCCATTTCCCAGAGCTCAGTCCCTGGCACAGAGGTGAGGTCTGCAAGGTGCTGATCACCTTGGTATAAATAATCTTACCAAAGAGAAAAAAAAAAGAGAGGGAGAGAAAAGAGCAAAGAAAGAGAGGAAGGAGGAGGAGAGGAAGGAGAAAGGGAAAAAAGCAGGTCAGGGCAAAGCTGCTGTAACCCGATGAAGTAGGGCGGTGGGATACTACCAGTCTCTCCACCTGCCCTTGGCCAGAGGCACTTCACACAGCACGCTCAGCAAGCCTCCTCATGTCTGGGAGAGCATATAGACAATACCTGCCTCCAGAAAGAGCATCTATCTTCCAAATCAGCACTGTCCAATAGAAATATAATGCCAGGCACATAAGTAATCTTAAAATTTCTAGAGGGGTACATTAAAAGTAAAAAGTAATAGGTAAAGTTAACATTAATAACATGTATTTTATTTAATTCACCATTTAAAATGTCAGTTCAATATTTAATCAACATAAAGTTATAAATAAAATGTTTTACATTTTTCATACTAAATGTTTGCAATCTGGTGTATACTTTATGCTTGTGGTGTGGTTCAGGTTGGTTTGTGTCCCCCTAAAACTCGTATGTTGACGTTCTAACTCTCAGCACCTCAGAATGTGACTTTATTTGGAAATAGGGTCATTGTAGATGTAATTCTTTAAGATAAGGCCATCTTAGAGCAGGGTGGGCCCCTAAACTAATCTGACTAGTATCCTTATAGAAAGGGAAATTTGGAGAGAGACATGAATACAGTGAGCTGCCTCCTGAATCTCCGGGTGAGAATGGGGATGATGGAATGCTTGGGATGGGGAAGAACTAGACCGGCCATAAGAGGCAGCTGTTTTCACCTCCTCCCTGTTGAGAACAACCTTAGTCCAACCTGCACAAAGGTGGCTGCTCATCCACATCTGAAAATCCTGTGTCTTCATGACCAAATGTTTGATGACATGTACATTTTAAAGGTGTACTCTCTTGGCTACAAGGAAGCCACCTGTGGGACACAGGGGAGTTTGGAGAATGACTCTGTTTGTTCTTATGGGACTCAGTTAGCTTCACTTAGTGTACGACCTTCCTTCCAACTCATGGGCCAGTGTGGATGAGGATAATTTGTAAATTTTTTTTAACAGTAGCCTTTTTTTCTCACTTTGACAGACGTATATAGTTAATGTTGAAAATTTAGGAAAAAAAATCTAGATCTGCATCACAAAAATAAATAAATAAAAATCACCTATGATCCTAGCAGTTGGAGGGGGAACCCTAAAAATTTGGATATATTTCTTTCCAGTCTTTTTTTTTTCAGAAATATATGAACATATAAACATTTTGTTGTTTTAACAACAATGGGGTTATACTGTATGATTTATTTTATAACCTATTTTTACCCCTTGCCTAATTGCTTCCCATAGTAGCTTCTGGTTTCTGGTCATTCCCCTGGGTCACCTGTTGCTTTGCACAAGTTCTTGCCCACTGAACTCCTGACCCAGCTGCGGCTAGGTCTGCTTCCCAGGTCCCTATGGAGGGGGGGGGGTGTAGATCCGTGCTCACAGTGGCTTCTGGGCTCACCCTGGCTGTGGGACAGGCCTGGCAGAGAAAGGAGCTGGGGGACCATGAGGTTGAATGGTCATTCTGACTCCCATTGGCTTCCCCAAGGGCTCCATGACTGAATATTCCTCATACATTTTCAGAATGCAGAAAATCCTGCTTTGGCCTGCTGGGCAGTTCCGAATACAGTTGGAACAACATATGTCTAAGGGCTTCTGTGGGTTTGGAAGAAGGGTATTTACCACTCTGGGACTCAAGAAAGGGTTTCGGAAGGAAACGATGAGTTTGGTACACGTGAATGAATGAGTGTTCTCAGCCTGGTTTCCAGTGGGCAGGCACAGTCCCATTCAAATCTAGGACTCTGCCATTTAGCCAGCATGTGCCTGGTCCCCTCCACCCCCAACACACACCTGCTTTGACAGTCCCAAGTAAGTCTCATCAAACAGGCAGGCTTTGCTTTCCTGTCTTTGGGGATATAGAAACTAGATGGGCCTTGGGAAGAGAAGTTGGTGGTCCAGGCATGTGTGGAAGCAGTGGGCAGCGACGTGGATACATTTCTGCCCCTCCAAGTTCATGTTCCTACTCACCAAACATGTCTGGGTGGAGCTAAGAGTTCACTTTTCCACCGAGGAAGAGACCCTTAGTTCCCTTCTCCCAAGAATCAGGAATCAATCCGCTATATTTTCACATGAACGAGAAGCACTACACATTTCTCTTACTAGTTTTTTTTAGATACGTTTGTTGACCTACACCCAAAATTCATCATGACACGTTGTGCTGATGACTGCAAAAGAGAAGAGAGGAAGAGAGGTTTCTCAGCTTGCTGATATGAATAATGGCATCTCTGTCTTTATTTTCTTTACTTAAGAAATAAAGTGTACTTTCTACAAATATAGAAGATGATAAGAGTGTCTGCATAGATAATGATAAGAATTCATTTCTCCATTTGCCCAGGGAAATCAGCTCTGTTTCAAAGAAGATTTTTAAAAATGCTTTCGTGCAGTACGTTTCCCACGCAGGTTGATCACCTACCTTCTGACTATTGCCAAGAAGGTTTGCCAATTTCTTTTTCTCAGGAACTTTGTGCTCATGTCAGGATTCTCTTCATGGTGTTCCTGCAGATGTATTGATCACTCCTTTCCACAGTAAAAGAACAGCCAAGTCCACCTTCAGCAAGGCCACTCTGGCTCTAGAATGATCAAACACTCTATCAGGTACCCACCGTGTGGCTCTGGGCAGCTCATACCGCTTTCATAAGCCAGATTCCTCCCCTGCAAGATGGACATGATGATATCTCCCTCCCTGGATTGCAGTGCATACACCCCGAGATTGTGATCACAAATGTTCCTGAGAAAGCGTGTGGTTTATCAAAGCACTCAGCCAGTGTTATTGCCCTTCACTCCCTGAGAACAGAATAATAACTCCTCCTGTTTATTGAGCACAGGATGTGTGCTAGGTGTCTAACCTGCATGTTCTTCTTTCATCCTCAGAACAATCTTCGCGAGGGGAGCATGACAGATTCATTTTGCAGATGAGAAAAAAATGAAAAAATGAGAGATGTTGGCAGGGCTGTGTTTCTCCTGCAGGCTCCCTTGTCTTTTCCAGCTGCCTGCAATCCTTGGTCTGTGGCTCCCCGCCAGCAAGCGCATCACTCCGTCTGCTTCTGTGGTTACATCTCCTCTGACTCCCCTGTCTTCTTTCTTCCTTGATATGGAACGGATCCTTGTGATTACACTGGGCCAACCTGGCTACATCCAGGATAATCTTCCCATCTCAAGATCCTTAACTTAATCACCTCTTTAAAGTTTCTTTTGTTAGCTACAGGTTTTAGGGATTGCAATGTAGACCTCTTTGGGGAGGCCATTCCTTTTCCTACCACGTGGAATGAAAGAGGAGTTGAGGAAAAGGCATCAGGAAGAGAGAACATTCAGGAGGGGACATGAAGGAGAGCAGGAGGCATGTGGTGTAGCTGGCGTAGTGGGCAGCAAGGACATGCCCCTGGAGAAAATGTCTTATGGAAAGTTCCAGAGGTGGGAGGAGATTTAGCAGGCTGGAACTGACAGGGCCTTCAGCAGGTGTTATAGGAAACAGGAAGAATAAGAACAGATGAAGCCAAAACAGTTGGCAATGCCAACGTATGAAAGATTCGCTGTGTGTGTGAGGAGTGAGGAGGGAGGATTTGGGTAGGGAAGTGGTGGATCTACGCGTGTGTTTTACCAAGGATTCTCTGAAGGATCAGGTCAGAGATGGCAAGAATGGGTTCTGGGAGGCTGTTGCAATAACAGAAAAGAGATGGTGGTGGCTTGTCTGGGATGGTGAGGTCAGATTCGGAAGATATTTAAGAGATAGAGTCTACTGAAATGGGAGCTAGACACCCTTGGGTAGGGGAAGGTGAGGTGTCGGGACAACCTCCAGGCTACTTGTGTGAACACCTGGGTGATTTGTTGCACCTGCATGAAGATAGGAAGCTTTCAAGAGTGGCAGATGTGGGAGGAGGGTTCATTGATAAAGTTTTGGATCCAACTTGAGTTACCTAAGTGACATTCACGTTGAGCTATGGAGGAGGCACATGGATATGAAATAAAAGTCCAGGGCTGGACCTCTTTCAGAGAAATTTATGCAGGCACCATGACAGGCTGCAAAAAGAATATGATTTGGGGCCAAAGGTTTACCCGAGCCCTGTTTTTCTACCAACTCTCTATGTGACTGGGTCAGGCATTATAAATCCTTAGCACTTTGGTTTCCTCTTTCTTAAAATTGGTAGTCAAACTTCTTGATCTGCTGGTAATATCAGATTGTTCTGAGGATTAAATTAGAAAATAAATGTGAAAGTATTTTGTCACTTTTAAATGTTTTATAAATGCAATTTTTTTTAATAAAATAGGAATGATTATTAATGTACCTAAATTAAGAGGCACATAGTGTCATTAGTGATTATAAAATAATTTGAATCACATTTAATATTCTTCTCTACTTTCTTTCCACATGGACTAAAGAATTCTACTTCCTGTACTTTCTTTGAGATTCTATGTTATATAATCATTTAGTCATTTCTGTGGATAGACCTGGTCCTGGACAAACTTCCAGGAGGTGGGGAAGATTTGGGGGCTTTATGATGGGGTGGGGGCAGAGGGAAATGGAGATTGCTTGGGGGAGAGGAAGTCAAGAGGATATTCCTTGAATGCCTACTACCTGTGTGCATCTTGCAACTGCCTTACAAGATGGGCATTTTGTTTGTTTTTTTCCTATCTTGCTGATAAGGAAACAGCATTTTCAGGGCACTCATTGATCTTGTCAAGGCCACTCGGCTGGTGAGTGGGGCAGCCACCAGCATCTGGAGCCTGTGCTCTATGCTATGCCCTGAAGCAGGGGTCCTCAAACTTTTTAAACAGGTGGCCAGTTCACTGTCCCTCAGACT
>VBSM01000949.1:15813925-15831497 GCA_008086735.1 Cheirogaleus medius | reverse complement strand
AAAGACTAAGAAATGGCAACGGCTCCCTTTGGCAGTATTTTAGACTGAGAGAAAGTCTCTAGCAGCAATTAATGGTGTGCACTTTGGAATCTAAGGGGGCACCTCCAACCTGGCCTTCTACCCCACTGACTCATAATTCTTCCTATGGCCAGAACGCTCCTCTGTTAGGTAGTTAGTCACGTTCTCCATCTGTCCCTGCTTTAATTCTTGATACACACAACAAAGCCCGAATTCTCTAGCCTGCCCATGATATAGGGTAATATTTCCCATTTGCGTTCTTTCCTCAGAAAAATGATTCAAGGCACGGAATTCAAAAATGTAATAGAAGTATCTCAAGAATGGAAAAACAAGCACCACATGTACTCACCAGCAAATTGGTATTAACGGATCAACACCTAAGTGGACATACAGGAATAATATTTATCGGGTGTCGGGTGGGTGGGGGGGGAGGAGGGGGCAGGTATATACAAACATAATGAGTGAGATGTGCAACGTTTGGGGGATGGTCATGCTTGAGGCTCTGCCTCGAGGGGGGAGGGGGGGCATGGGCAATATATGTAATCGTAATATTTGTACCCCCATAATATGCTGAAAGAAAAAAAAGAAAATAAATGTAATAGACACATGCATTGTCGTTTGTAGTCGCAAACTCTGGGATATATCCCTTCTATAGCAATTAGGCTTCTTGCTTGCTCACTTCAAGCCCCAGTAATACCTTACACCTTGACATGATTCCTGATGTGACATTCTCCTGTACAGATGCAAGATAAGACATGGACACTCACATTGCATTTGGGACGAAGTGGTTACTACAGAACTTGCAGGAAGATAGAGGAAAACGTCTCACGTTTACAGGATTTATTCCCAAAGCCCATTATAACAAAATGCTCCTGATAATTTCAAGTTCATATTCATTTTCTGCCATTCAGAGAAAGGACAGTTAAAATTTATTTAGAGGGAATATTTTCCATGAGGGTGTTTTATTATTTAAGAAGAAAAATAGAAGCCTAGACAGTAATGCATAATGCTCACCACAACATGGCATTTCAGATAAATTACATTTGGGTAAAGATGAACGTGTTTGGGTTTGGAAGGCCAATTGATTCTAGCTGGTACCGTAGTTGCATAATTATAAACCAAGTTGAAAGGAGTTGCTAACAGCAAGGATGAGCCCAAAGAAATCCATCAAAAAAGCCTAGAGAAAATTATTCCATGGTGGTCTAATTTTTGTTCCTTTTGGAACTAAAGTTTTGGGGCTCCATATCAGGGAATCAGGCCCACGTGCACTGCTGTGAGTCTGTGGGCGGTTAAGGGAAGAGGGAGGCAGTATACAGAGCAAATAGGGATTAATGGGCACCCTCTAGGGTGCAGATACTGGCTCGAGGCACCATGTTCCATCATTTTTAAGGCAAAGGAAGGTTAGCTTGGGCCAGATTTGGGATGTGGGCCACCAGTGTGCAGCTATGGAACTTAAGTAGCCATATACCCCTCTAAGGGGTTGCATTTTCCATTTACAATTTTGGCTTGATAACTTTCTTTCACACAGCCTCACAGCAACTTCTCAAGACACCCACTGCATGTATCAAAGCCCTTTCTTTGCCCAGACACTCTGGATGACTTTAGTTTTCCTGCATCTCCCTCAAAGTGTCTTCAATTAGCCCCCTTTTCTGCCTCGACACCTTCCCCAAATGGCGTACTCTGCAAACTGCTAGGGTTACTCTCTCCTGTCTTTTTGTCTTTCCTGCAGTTCCTGGAATCCAAGATGCATCACAAACCCTCATTTCACCTCTCAGGCAGCATGTGGATATGTCAGCCTTGCTTTTCTGTTTCAACTCCACCTCCTTTCCTACTTTCCAGGCTACAGGGCTGCTTCCGGCTGAGCCAGCAACAAGAGTGAGCACAGCCCAGGTGGGGAGAGCACTGTTTATTCACCTACAGCTTGATGACCCGGGTCCTGGAAGCCCAGTAACTGCTTCAAGCCTGATTGTCATCATGGATGAAATGGGCATAAAAAGTAATTTCCAGGGAAATTTTGAAAATGAGATGAGATGATGTATAGGAAAATGCAAACAAGTTGCTACTGATTCAACAAACGTGAGTTAAGCAACAGTCTGTGTGCTGAATACTACACAATATTTCCTGGTCCTCATTCTCATTATGCTCACAGTCTGCCCTCTGGAATGTGGTTGGCAGTCAATTAATGTTAATGGAGAATGACACCACCGAAAAAAACCCCAAATATTTTCTTTATTCTGTGCATTAAATGCTTGACAACTTCTTTACTCAACTGTGTATAAGATCAACATTCATTTACATTTCTAAGTGGATTGTCTGTCATGGTTTGGAACTTTTGAATGACAAGAGCCAAAGCAGATGCTTATCTTAGTGCATGCCTCATGCCATTTAGCATATATTAGGAACAAATCTCATATATCCCATTCATTGAGTGATGTCCAGTATGCTTAAGATATGAAGTATGTGCTCATCCAAGAGGAACAGATAGTTGCCAATAAGTTAAAAATTGGTCTCATTCTCCCTCATGTTATTTCACAAGTTAACTAACTGCTGGCTAACTTGAATGTCAGCAGGAATAACTGCTCAAATTTGTAAAACCTAGATGGTAAAATTAATTTTAATTCTAGACAGACCACCAATTCCTTCTTTTAACTTGTTCTACACTATTTTTAAAGCCATCATTTATTGTGCTTACTTGAGTAGCTCTGTGGTAGCTGGTATTACCACCTTTGATTCCTCAGAGAAACAAAGTGGATAGCAAGATTTAGGAACTTTTCAGAAAAATAGCAAAATAAAGCAGAAAGGAGGGCATTAAACATGTAATTTATCTCAAGGTGTTTCTGGGAAACCTGAAGTTTTATGTCCCATCCTTTTAGTTGACTACTCCAGGTCCCATGCTTTCAGTTGACAATTCCTTATATTTACACATTGCCATTCTGCCAAGGAACTGGCTTTGCATTCTCATGTTCTTTCATTAGAGTCAGGCCTGGTGGCAATAATGAGGAAACTCCAGGACTTATCATCTAAGGTCCGTCAGTGGCAAATTTTTCATCATGGATACCTTAGGACATCTTCAAATACCTGCATCTTCAGGTACCTATACCTCCTAACCAATATATGTTTAGTTTTAATTTTAAAGCCTTAACTTTAAGACTCAGATTGAGCTTTATTCTCACATGAGATGCTCTTTAAAGTCAAGTGATATTTATTTTATTCCTGGGAAGTTTTGTTGTTTCTAATTCAACTCCAGAACTTGACATTCATCCTTGTTAACATTCAACCTAGTTCATCTCATTGTGAATGCAGACAGACTTGTGAATGGAGAATTAATAGAACAGGTGAATGTATGTTCTTATTTGTAATAAACATTTATTTCTTTTCAATCTTCAGCTGTTCTAAGAATATATCTTCTTTTATACGACACCAAGATAGCTAGATGCATGGTTGGAAAAGAAAATGTGGATTTGGATATTGTTCTGCACAGAACTATGGAGAAAGCATAACTGGTGTAATTCAGCAGTGGTCAAGTTAAAGAGTGTTGTCACCCTACCCCAATCATGTATGCTTTAACTTGACTTAAACAAAAATAAGCACATTTAATTGTTTATAGAAGCCAGAAATGAGGAAAGAACATTACCATTTCTTAAAAAAATTAATACTTTTAAAAATACATGAACTACCAGCCCATTCAGTTGAGACCCCATAAAGTCAATGCCATATGAGTAAGGACATGTGTGTTACTATCAAACTGAAATAAGCTCAACTTAGCACAATCTAAAAGTAGGCCTCACTAGGAACAAAATGATTTGTCAGTATTTAGCTGCTACCCAGAACAAAAGTCAACACTCTTTAGAGGAAGATAACATAATATAGAGTCTGATCTACAATGCTTAACATACAATTAAAAAGGTTCTATACATGACAAGAAGCAAAAAAGTATCCAGTAATAGTTAAAATAGTCAATAGAAACAGATCTAGAGATGATCCAGAGTTGGCAGGTAAGAGCTTCAGACAACTACATAGTACATGAAATCAAAGAGAAGAAAAGATAAAATGAATGTAAAATGACTATTTCAATGGAGAAATGTGATCTATAAAAAGAATCAAGTGAGTGTTCTAGAATAAGAAAATACAGTATTTGAAATAAGTAACCCATTGAACAGGTTTAAGTGCAGAATGAACACAACAGAAGACAGATTAGGACATCTAAGAAAAGTTCGAAGAAACAGATAATGTACATGAAGAGCAAACAATAAAACAAGCAAAAAGGAGATTGTCAACAGGTCTAATGTATACGTAATCAGAAAACAAGGAAGAATGGAATGAAGATGAACAGAAACGATACTTAAAGAAATAAGAACCAAGACTTTCTCCAAATTTGATGACAGATATTACCCCATAGATCAAGAACTTTAATTAACACCATGCCAAATAACTACCAAGAATATCACACCCATGTATATATCACATTCAAACTGTTGAACTTCAAAGATAAAGAGAAAATCTTAACAGTCCAAGAAAAAAAGAAATATTACTTTCAGTGTAACAAGAATAAAAATGATGGCTAACATCTAAAAAAGAATGGAAACATTAAATGAAATATTTAAAGTGACAAAAGGAAAAAATTCTATAAACTTTCAATGTAGTTTCAGAAAAATTATCTTCAAAAATAATCTTCAAAAATACATAAAGATACTTTCAGTCACAGAAAATGAGAATTCATCACCAGGGGATCTGCCTGCTGTATAAGAAATACTAAAGGAATACTTCACTTAATAGAATGGGTTCCAGCTCTAGCCAGGAAAATACAAGAAGTGCTATATCACCGTTGCTTCTTATAGCTGAATAGTACTCCATGGTATACATATGCCACATTTTATTAATCCACTCGTGTATTGATGGGCACTTCGGTTGTTTCCACATGTTTGCAATTGTGAATTGTGCTGCTATAAACATTCACTGCAGGTGTCTTTTTCATAGAGTGACTTTTGTTCTTTTGGGTAGATGTCCAGTAATGGGATTGCTGGATCAAATGGTAGATCAACTTGTATCACTTTAAGGTATCTCCATATTGCTTGGAAAAATAAGCACCACATGTCCTCAACAGCAAATTGGTACTAACTGATCAACACCTAAATGGACATATAGGAATAACATTTATCGGGTGTCGGGCAGGTGGGGGGGGGAGGGATGGGTATATTCATACATAATGAATATGATGCGCACCAACTGGGGGATGGACATGCTTGAAGCTCTGACTTGAGGGGGGAGGGGTGACAAGGGCAATATACGTAACCTTAACATTTTTACCCCCCCAATATGCTGGAAAAATATAAATAATAAAAAAGAAATACTAAAGGAAAATAACCCTAGATGGAAGAAAAGACATGCATGAATGATTAAGGAGCCCTGGAATGAGTAGTAAATAGAAAACACTGTGAAGTTTATAACAAATGTTGGAGTAAAATTTATAATGATAACACCACCACCAAGCAAAAATAGCCACAAAGGGAAATGGAATTAAACTTCTGATGGCTTTAAGCATCATTCAGGATAGGGTAGAATTAATATAGTATAGTAGATATGTTTTATAATTTCAAGAATAACCACCAAAATTAATAAAAGGTAGAACAAAATAACAAAGGTTATAAAACTAAGCAAACAAACAAAAAAAAGAATACATCATGAAGTCAGAAGATATGAATAAAGAGGATTAAAGGAACAAAGGATCGATTTCCCCCTGTGCTTTCTGCTCTCTTGAGATTTTGAATTGCAGGTGAGTTAGACTATTTGATATTGTCTCACAGCTCTTTGATACCTTCTTTCTTATGGCCACGCTTTTCATTAACCTTTAGTTAGCCCATTCCTGTTGCCAGGGACTGGTGTAGGAATGGATATGGAAAAAATTTTGACCATAGAGGGGTGTGTGTGTATTTGGTGGAGTCTGATGGGTGGTCTGCTAGTGAATATTTCTTTGGAGGAGGCATTGTAAAAATGGCCCCTCTTCTTTCACTGGGTTTTGTTGGATGTTTATATAACACCTTGGACTATAGCAGCCAATCTATTAAATAGATCCTAGCAGAGCAGCAAGAAATAATCTAGCTCCATGATGAGGTTTTCAAGACAATAAATTACAAATAACTAAATATTCAAAAGATAACACATATAACTTAAAAGCATGCGCCATATTCTAATAAGTATCTTAGTTTCTTAAATAGCAAAATGAAAATATATTCTTAGGGCAATAGACAGCTATAACACAAAAGTATATCTACGTAAACATGGACCATTCCTTTTAACTCAATGTTCCCCACCTGGGCCCATCTCATTCCTCTCTTCAAGGTAACCACTAGGCATTGTTGGATACGTATCCTTCTCATTCCTTAACTTTGCATTTAAGTACTAATATATTTTTACATATGTGTATATGGTTTTCTTTCTGCCAAATGGAAATAATATATATACCTGTCTTCAAAATGATTTTTTCATTTAATTTTAATTCCTTTAGATGTTCCCAAGTCAACACATACAGTACATATTTATGTACATATACAAGCAATATAGTAAGACAGATTCCTAAAAGATGACTTGCTATATACCTTTTAAAATTTTGACTGATACTTCCAGACTGCTATCTAAATCAGCTTTAACAAGTACACAGTCACCAAAAGCATATGAGAGAAAGACATTTTATAGTTTCTAGAAGACATTTTTGGGAGCACAAAACAAAACAATTAAGTAGTTTTGCTATAGGTATCAGATTTTACATGTGTGTACCCTTTGACACAGCAATTCCACTTTGAGAAGTTAATCCTACAGAAATAATTACACAGATGGACAAAGATGTATCATGAGGATGGCAGACACAGCATTACTTACAATCTTCAGAAATTGGAGACCACTAAATGTCTGGCAAAAAGCAATTGGTTAAGTGAATTATGAGACAGAGAGACCATGTGCTTGAGAGGAGATATTTAATATGTCAAATAACCACCGAGCTCAGGAAATGAATGTTCAAAGATCATAAACCCTAAAATCTAATGCTCTTAGTTCTAGATGCCCCTGGGCAGCTCCATAAACACTTACCCCACTGGTAAGGGGTTAAGATCTAGCAAAGGAGGCAATGAAATATATGATTTCAAATTTATATTCTCAAATGTTTTATTGTAATTTTTTAAAAAGACAAAAAATACGCAAGCTATTTGACTTCAGAACTTGAAAACTCAGTATCACCATAGACAGAAATTAGGAAGAAAAAATAATTCACATGAAGGCTGAAAGCTATGAAAATTTAAAGTAAAAGCAAAAGCAGAAATATTTGACAGGCTACATGAAATTGTAGCAGACACTTCCAGTTCCATTCACTTATATATCCTCCTCTCATTTAGTAATAGAACTTTGATTTTTTTTTTGAGACAGAAAGTTATTCAAGCTGCATTCTCAGTTCTCCCTTGTGCCGTGTTCTGGCTCTATGACTAAGTTCTGAAAGATGATATATAAACACAAGTATGGTATAGAAATTCTGAGCAGAGTTAATAAAGGTGGCTGAGTTATTGGTGAGGTGACCCTTTCATCTTTCCCTCTCCCACCTGCTGTTGACCAGGAACACAAATTCTAAGACTGGTCCTTCAATAGTCAGTCATCTTGGATGATAGGGATCATGAGGACGGCAGGCAAGCTTTGGGAACTGGGGCTGAGTCTGGGTCCCTGACCATGCCGGGGTGCTGCCACACTCATCTCGGACTGCACACCTCAGATCGCTCTTAACTATGGGAGAAATCAACTTTTGTCCCTGTGACTTAATTTTTTGTAATGTACTACATGTTCTATGCTATATAATGCAAAATACAAGTTTTGTTCTTTGATAAGAATAAAGTATATGCCTGGCAAAACTAAATGAGAGAGAGAGAGAGAGAGAAATGTGCAACGATACAATGTTAATAATGAGATAGAATCTTCAAATACAGAAAAGCTTAAAGATTTATAGGAAAACATCTTGCACAAACCAATGATTATGTTTGGAAAATCTTGGAGAAATGGATAACTTGTTATCATAATGTAAAGTATCCCATTTTACCCAAAACGAGAAAAAATCTGAACAGACCAATAACCATAGCCAAATGTGGTGGTAGGCTCAGATGGTTTTACTGCTGAGTTTAATTTAAATTCAAACATCATGTAATTCCTATGCTATTTAAATAATTCCAGTCCACAGAGAAAGATGCAAGATCCCTAATTCATTGTATAAAGAAAGTGTCGCGAACATAGCACACAAGAGAAAATTGGATGAATTCCAATTACAAATATAGAAGCAAATATTTCAAATAAACTATTAGATGTCTGGATTCAGAAATCCATTTATAAGATTATATGATATGAACAAATGAGATCAATTCCAGTAACACAAGGACTCCAGAAATAGGAACTTTATCAAAATGTTGAATAATATCAACAAACTAAAGGATATCAATAGATGCTGAAAAGCTATTCAATAAAATGTAGAGCTACCGTGAATAACTAACAAGGGAATAGAAGGAAGCTAAAACAAATGCTACTTACTAAAAACAGCAAACAGTATTTTAAAGGGTAAAATATTAAGGCCATTTCAAGTTAAAACCTGAGATCAAATTCTATTATTACTCTATTTTGATCTTTTTTTTTGAGCAGCAAATATCATGTAAATAAAAAGTGAAATATTTACAATAAATATTGGAGAAAAGAGACATGTTGATGACATGATTGTAAAGTTAAAAACTTTACTATAAACTATGAAAATTAAGAGGATAATTTGATAAAGTAGTCGACAAAAGATATAAAACTGCTTTTCTTTATATTTACAATACTAAAAATGGAAATTGGCAAATAAATCCCTTTGAGAATAGCAACAGAGACATAAATTCCTGGGAATTAATGTAACTAGAAAGTCTATGCAAAGAAAACCATAAAATCTTACTAGAAGGACTTAAAAGAATGTCAGAACAAAAAAGACGACACATCGAGATCTTAGATGGAAAAATTTAATCAAGCAAAAATATTAATTCATGTCAAGCTGAGAATATAAACCATCAGTTTTCTTAGAATCCTAATAGATTTTTTAAAAATTGGGCCTGTCCAAGACTAATTAACAAAGATATATAGTTCTAACTGAACAAGGTAAATTAAATACTAAGTGAAAAATTATAGTTTTATCTCAGTCATTATTATTTCATGAATTTATTTTCTTAAAGCACCAAGGAAAGGGACATTTCCCTTCACAAGGGGAAACTGATGACACTTTGATAACAAACTGTGGCAGCCCCATCAAACTGGATTCTTCTGTCAGATAAGAAGGTGCATTTGGGCCTAGAAGGAACCTTTGGTTTATTAACACATCAGCATTTATTGAGATCCTGGGTATCTCTGTCCTCAGGGATCCTGTGTTTTAGCAGGGAGCACAGAAGGTATGCATATGTTTTAAGAGTGTGTGATAAGCCACTAATAGGAAAACAAGTTACAGAATTAGCATAGAGGAGGGGGTATTTGAGGGTCCATGATGGTTGATGAGTAAGATTTTTCTTGAGGACCACCCAGGGGTCTTCCATTAGCAAAATGGAAAGGCAGAGTTCATTGGAAGAGTGAAAGGGAAGGAGGCAGCAGAAAGCAGCATGGTTTGGGGCAGGTGCTTAGAGTCAGCAGGTCTGGCTTGAGCCTAAGAGGTGAGGCAGAGAACGGTGAAGACACTGCAGGGCAGGCGGATAGGGGCCAGGGGCAGAAAAAGACAAAAATGCTCATCTTACTAATTTAGTCCAGATTTTGGTGTAATGAAACAGAACCAAGGACATGACCTGAATTTTTCTGTTGTAAAATAAAACTTGACGTGTAGAATCGAGAACCTGAAATAGGAGCCCTATAGCATTCGAGGTGACTGAGCATTTAATTGCCAAGAAGTCAATTAAGTAACTTGTCTAAGGTGTGAGCTCTGTAATAGTTAATAGGGGGCAGAGGAGAAATTTGAATTTAAGGCAGCCTGACCCAAGAGATTGCCCTCTTCATATAGCTGTTTTTATAATTCTTCACCCAGCTCATTTCCATTTATTCATCAAAACTCAGCTTAAGTATTCCTCTAGAAGCTTCCCAGACCCCTTAGCCTGATTTAGACAACTCCTGTGTCCTATATCCTAGTTTTCAACTTTTTGGGTTTTTTTTGGTCACCACACTGAGCTGTCCTACCATATAGTATCCTACGGTATCCTACAGTATCTTTCCCTTCTCTTCCCTTCCTTACCAAATTCTGTCCTATGCCTTACTATGTGCACCGTGCTGTACACGGTTGTAACAATTGACTTGTTGATTTACTCTCTGTATCCCCTAGTAGATTGTAAATTCCTTGATGGATGGAGTCCTGCACTTCTAGACCTTATATTTCAGCCCCAAGAATAATGTTTGGAACATAGTAGCAGGCGGTCAAAGAGTATTTTGACCTACTGACAGATTGATTGACTGACAATGAATGGACAGTGGGAGGCAGTCCTTCATCGGCGGATGCATGAGTTGGCATGGGGAAGGAATTATAGATTTGGGAATGATTTTGGGTGGCAGTTAGAAAAACTATTTTAATATAATCAAAGGTGTTCCTAAGATTTGAATTTATTTTTATTTTACTGCTTTCTTCTTAATGATTTTATTTTATATCTGTAAAAAAAACCCATAGTGTTTTAACAAGTGATTTATAGATTTAGGAAAAACTATTATATTGATTTTTTTATTTTTAAAAGATTTTTTTTATTGAGATATAATTCACATACCATAAAGTCACCCTTTTAAATGTACAATTCAGTGAGTGTTAGTATATTTAACAAAGTTGTACAACCATCACTGCTGTCTAATTCCAGAACATTTCATCACCCCTAAAAGAAGCTCTGTGCCTATTATCAGTCATTTCCTATTTTCACCTGCCCCCAGCCCCTGGCAACCACTAATCTATTTTATGCCTCTTTGGATTTGCCTATTCTGGACATTTCATATAAATGGAATTATACAGTGCCTGGAATAATAAATGGAATTATACAGTGTCTTTTGTGACTGGGTTCTTTCACTTAGTATCGGGTTCTTTTATTTTCTTATTTTTTATTTTTAAATTTCAGAATATTATGGGGGTGTAAATGTTTTGGTTACATGGATTGCTTTTGTACTGATTGAGTCAAAGTGCCCATTGCCCAGATAGTGTACATTGTACCCATTAGGTATGATTTCACCCATCCCCTCCTCCCCTCTCTCACCTGCATGATTTCTGTTGAGTTTTATGTTCATCTGTGCACAAGAGTGCTGATCAGTTAGTTCCAATTTAATAGTGAGTACACGTGGTGTTTGTTTTCTTATTCTTGGGATACTTCATTTAGAGGTGGAGGGTGGTGGGGCTGAGAGATGGATGATAACCAAGATAACACCAGCTAGTGCTAAGTGCTTCTTATGTGACAACTGCTAAGGAGAAAATGGAGTGAGATGTTGTATTAGAGATCGTCTTCGAGGAGGCTACTAAGCTTAGCTTTCAGTGGTCAAAGGAGGTGTCTCTGAAGACATGACATTTTAGCAAGACCTTGAATGATAAGACCTGTCTTGCCATGAAACGGAGGACGAGTGTCAAATGCCAAACTCTGAGGTACCCCTCGTCCATGGGGCATGAGATCCGAGAAGGAGGAGGTGTCAGATTTTGAAGACGTCAAGGACACCTGTTTTCAGGGGATGTTTGGAAAATACCAGCTGGAGTCAGAGAAAGGAGCTCACTGTGCTTTATCACAGAGGAGCATCTTTCTCTGTTTCCAGCCATTTTTCTGATTCTGACGGGCTGATTGATAGTGAACCAGGCCAGGAAATGGCAATGGCACTTTATAAACCTCAGATTTATCCAAACTAGGGGGGAGGAACAAGCTCCTCTACCGGGGCCTGCTGGTTTGGGGTCTGATGGAAACATGCTTTGACTGCAAAGGAAAAACACAATTCCTGCAGCCAACGTCCACCAGGGACAAACGTTTAATCCAACAAAATAGGTTTATGGACTTACTGCAGTAAGTGAGGGTTTGCCAGGGGAACCATGAGTGCCTCTTGGCAAGATGGGACAGGGAGAGATTTTGTTGCAAGGCTTATGCTATGCTAAATGATTCTTAGAAGCAGCAGCATCAGCTCTGAATTGTTTGCTGTCATGAAGCACGTTTGTTCGAGGGGTGGAAGTTGCACACCTGAGCTGGGGACATCTTTTGCACGGAACCAGTAGTCCTCAAAGAAGAGGGTCATTATGATATGCGGTAGCTGCAGTGTGACCTTTGGAAAAATATTCTTCACTGTTAACTTTGCAGCTGGCTTTATCTGTATCTGTTATCACAGTCTGGTTAATGGCAGGCCTGATATTTAATACCTCAGAGAAAAAGTGTAAAACGTCCCTGACATTTTTAGGAAATCAGGCCTGTAATCAATAGTGTTTTTTAGCCCCATTGTGCTTGAAGTACAGAATAAACCCGGAGAATAGCTGCAGGCTGGCTTATGTTAGACTATCTTCTATCCAAGTCAGCCTGGCCCTAGTTAAGACTAGAGCCTGGATTGGAATGGCTTATTTTGCTAAACTGAACTGAACCTAAATACTGATTTTTTTTAATTGAACCAAAAAAACAAAACAAAACAAAAAACCAAAGACAATTGCCAAAAGTATTACTGAAGGCAAAACAATCTAACAAACCAGTTCCAGTGAAAATTTAACCAACCTACTTTTTTTTTTTTTGATAAATAATATTTTAATTTTCTTTCTTTTCTTTTTTTGTTCTTTTTTTTTTATTTCAGCATATTATGGGGGTACAAATATTACGGTTATGTATATTGCCCACGCCCCCCTCCCCCCTCGAGGCAGAGCCTCAAGCATGACCATACCCCATACGTTGCACATCTCACTCATTATGTTTGTATATACCCATCCCCTCCTCCCCCCTCCCACCCGCCCAACACCCGACAAATGTTATTCCTACATGTCCACGTAGGTGTTGATCCGTTAGTACCAATTTGCTGGTGAGTACTTTTTAGAACCAGAACATCCAAATGCTCTCTGCTTGATTGTTAAAGACCTTTAGCGTGGATTTTGCAGAAAAGCTTTGTAGTTAGAAATGTCTGGGAGTGATTTACAGAAAGTATAGCTGCATATGTCTGGAGCTTAAGTGGCATGCTTGGTCCCTCCCTTCCTCATGCCTCTGTCCATACACATTATGGACAAATATTATCATATGTCCTGCCAGGTGCCAGGGAATGACATTGCCTGTGTTCCTCATTTTACAGAATTACAAACCAAGGCTCAGAAAAGGTAAAGAAATTGACTAAGAAATACATCTGGTAATTGACTAAACTGGGATTTCAAGTCATGCCTATATGAACACAGTTCCAACAAAGAAATCCTTTGTTGGAAAGAAATCAAGAGTTTGAACAATTCTAGACAACTATTAAAGGTGTCTCTTAGGTCTTTTTCCCTCACATAATCCCCTTTAAAGTTTTTTCTTTCTCACCTCTGCACCTCTACCTAAAGGCCCATTGTCCTTTTGTCATCCATATTCACTTAGAAGTCCAACACAGATTTGTATGAAGGAAGGGCATTCTTCCTTTTGTTCCAAGAAAGAGGCACCCTGGGCTTTCTCTGGGTTCAAAGGGAAAATTAGGCTTCAATGGGGAACTGGAAATTGACTGAGCTGATATATGGTTTTCAGTGGAGTAGCCTCTATATTTTCTTGGCTCTGGGCTTCTTTTCTTCTATTTATAAATGAGGGTTAGTGGGACTCACCTCCCAGTAAGAGCTTCTACCCTCGAGATTGATAAAAACTCAGTGGAGGTGGCACAGATATTTCAAAGAGCAGCATCGTTGAGCAACCCTGCAGTTTTCAATTAGGTTACTGGGAATGTGGATATCAATGCAGAAAAAAAAAAAGAAAGAAAGAAAAAATCTTTGTCCACTCAAGAGTTGAGGTGGCTGGCCTGCGAGACAAACTGGGCTATCAGGTGGTTATTATTGGAAGAAACACCACTTGTTATTTTCCTCTTCTAATAAGAGATTTGAGCACATAGATGAAAGGAGAAATAGACTCAAAGCACTGCTTGTGGAGGCCTCCAGCCAGGAAAGAACAATCTTGCATTTGCATCCAAGCTGGAGAAAACAGTAAGACAGTAATATATGGCAGGAAGGTTTCTTCTTTGTTCCTTTCTGTTTTGGCTCTGAGGTAAAACCTAATGAAGGGATAAAATACAGGGGAGTGACTAAATATTTGCCTGATATTTTTCTTTGGGGTATTTTCTCATCCTTCCTCTTACCCTGTAAGTGGCTGCTCAGACAGAGAGAGAGAGAGAACTTAATGACCTATGGCAACAGACATCTGCTTTCTCATGCAATTCTCCAGTTGATCAAGTTATAGCAAATCTGAGAATTGAATAGTATTTTTCTCTAACTAATCTAGAATTGAGGCTGCTTGTAACATCTTTGAAGGAAAGTTGATATTCCCTGGACAGAGATGATATATGGGCAGCGTAAGATTATTATTTTTTTTTTATTTTCTTAAATAAATGGACCAGATAACATCCAGGGCACATGTGAAGAATCTTAACAATATACATTCTTGTGTTTCTGAGGGTGTTCAGTATTCCTGCATTTAAACTAATTAATAGATACATCCAGTTGTTATGTCACATTCTTTGCTGGAGAAAAATAATTAATCAAAATATCCCCAAGTTCTGTAAAAAAAAATGACTACTTACTGTTCTCAATATCTTGGGGAGATTTTAATTTTTAGTAGAGGATTGTTTGCTTAACTTGCATATAATTGGGAAGTAGTTGTATTTGTGAGATCTAGACACTTAAAATTTTAGCTCCTACGTGAAGCTCCGAACTTAAAATGTAAAACCACATGTATACACCCTAGTTTCAAACTAAAAACAATGAGCTCTTGGTTCACCTTTATATGATGACTGCACTTTTACAAATGTAGAGTTCTTGTAATTTCATTTCTTAATCACTGCTTTTGTCTGACTCTTTCCTCATGCTTTCATCATTCAGGTGTTAAGGTGTAGAAGGCAGGTGTTTTGTAAACACTACTTAATGCCACAAACACTATATAAACTTAAATTCATCAAGAATTTAAGGTGAATTTCAGAAGACAGTCACTTCTTTGGTCTTATAATGATTACGCTGAAATAGAAAGCACTTCTCTGGATACACTTTCAACTCTACTTTAATACAACTCTGCTACCAAAACATCGTAGTTTTTAGTGTGCAAGTCTTTCATCTCCTTGGGGTAAGTTTATTCCTAATATTTTGGTAGATTTTTTTTTGATGCTATCGTAAATGGGACTGTTTTCTTAATTTCTTTCTTGGATAGTTCATTGTTAGTGCATAGAAACAAGTGATTTTTGCTATATTATTGATCTGTGTCAACAACTAGTATCTTCATCCGTTTGGGATGCTATAACAAAATACCATGGACTGGGTGGCTTTTAAATGAGAGCAATGTATTTCTCACGGTTCTGGAGGCTGGGAAGTCCAAGATTGAAGATTTGGTGTCTGGTGAGGGCCTAATTCCTGCTTCATAGATGGTGCCTTCTAGCTGTGTACTCACATGGTAGAAGAGGAGAATGCTGGTCTTTTTCAGTCCCTTATAAGGGCACTAATCCATTTATGAAGCCTCTGCTTTCACGACCTGACCACCTCCCAGAGGCCTTACCTGCTAACACCATCACATTGGGGATCAGGTTCCAACATATGAATTTTGAGGGGACACAGTCAGTCCATAGCACCTAGAGAAATAGTTCTCAGTGTGGTTTCCCAGACTAGCATCAAGAACACAAAGAATTCTAATTGCAGTTAGAAATGCAAATTCTTGGCCACACGCCAGACGTCCTGAATCCAAAACCCTGCAGAAAGGGTCCGGCAATCTGTGTTTTCACAGGTTTTCCAGGCGATTCCGATGTACTCTAAAGTTAAAGAACAACTTGCCATGGTACTCAAAGCCTTTATTCTCTTCTCTCCTCCATAGCCTCCCTAGTCACAAGTTTCTTTTACTAAAGCACAGCTGCCGCCTGGCCAGGAGCAATCAATTATAAGACACATCCTGATTTCAGAGCCATTAAGATGTAAAAAGCCTGTGTCTTCAAGTCACTGAAATATGGAGCCTGCACTGCCAGACATTTCTGAAGAAATCCTAAAGGTAAAATGAGATGCTATAACACGCTGATTTTGACCCAGAGGTCTTTGGGATTCATGTTTTCACCTATTTTGTTGGGGGCTCTCATGGTACAGGTGGATGAAGTGACCTAAAGTTGCCCAGGCCCCTGGCCCCTCCTCTGAGCCTAGGACAGGTGTTCACTCTCCCAGATTTGGCATCAGGACTTATCACAGGATGTCCCCAGCTCCCTCCCGCCCTATCTCCTCTGAGCAATCAAGGAATTTTACATGGGGGCCTAAATTTATTATCTTGAAGCTTAATAAAATTAGATTTTAGATGTTTTCACCAGAAAATGTAACTATGTGAGATGATGGATAAGTTGATTAGATTGACTACTGTGATCATTTCATAATGTATAACAATATTAAATCATCAAGATATACACCTTAAATATATACAATTGCTACAATTGTTGTCAATTATACCTCAATAAGGCTGGAAAAAATATGTGAAGACAGTCTACCAAACTATTGATAGCCACTGTTTCTGGAGGCTGGAAAAGACAGGTAGATTTCATTCTTAATATTACCTGTAAAGAAGACATGGATGTTTTTGCTTTTTTTTTTTAATGGAACAAATTAAAGGTGAAATAGATTTTGCAGAATAAATGCACGGAGGTAGGAAGCTATTCATATCTTAAATGAAAAGTGTTTTAGAAAATCAGTATAGACCACATTTCATTTTGTTAATGATACACACACACGCATGCATATGGGAGGAAGTTTGCAAGGATAAAGAGCTGTGTTTCAACAATGGCTGTTGCTAAATAAGGCAGTTATGAATAAAGAAATAGCACCCTGTTAAAAGGGTTTGCTCAGGTAAGCTCTGTTTACTACCTCAGTGATTAAGAAGCAAACTACTAGACATTACTGATAATCAGAATTAAAGAAGATGGAAAAAATCCTAATTTAGACTTCTCCCTGTCTTTCTTTCTCATTTTGTATTACAGGTGGTGACTTTATCATTTAACAAAAGCACTCTACCAGTAAAAGGACACTTTCCTGTGCTTGGAGTTTGTAAGTGATCACAGTGGCGCCTCCTAGTGGAGACTGAGTGATAAGCACAACAGGGATTACTTTTTTAAGAATAGGGTTCACAATTGCAAAGTTGTGGAAACAACCCAGGTGCCCATCAATACATGAGTGGATTAATAAAATGTGGTATATGTATACCATGGAGTACTTTTAAGCTTTAAGAAACAATGGTGATATAGCACCTCTTGTATTTTCCTGGACAGAGCTGGAATCCATTCTACTAAGTGAACTATCTCAAGAATGGAAAAACAAGTGCCACATGTACTCACCAGCAAATTGGTATTAACAGATCAACACCTAAGT
>VBSM01000949.1:15739089-15813825 GCA_008086735.1 Cheirogaleus medius | reverse complement strand
GAAATAAAAAAAAAAATAAGTAGGGCAAAATAAGCTTCATTAGGAATATATTTCCCTTTATAGATTATACCCATTTGGGTACCAGGAAAAAAACTCATCTCACAGTGATGAGAATCAAATACTTTCAGAATATTCAACACAAAGGAGATAAATATTTCCTACATTTTTTTAAAAAAATGATGATCTATAATGTCAAACTGATCAATAGAAACTTAAGAAATATATTAGTTAATGAAGCTTAAAATATGAAATAAATGTAGAGTCAGCAATCCACTCAAAGCCTATCTTTAAAAACAATAAATACATTTGTATACAGTAAACTGTCATATCATTTGTAGATTTTGATTTAGTGTTGTAGTAGGTGATCATCCTAAAATCCTTACAGTAAATTGTCAGTAAGGCAGAAAAAGAGCTTACACTTACTTTTAAGGCTGCGGACTGGTACTGGTCCGTGGCCTGTTAGGAACCAGGCCACAGAGCTCCACCCCCCCAAGCTCTGCCTCCCTCCTCCCCCCCATCTGCAGAAAATTGTCTTCCATGAAATTTAGGAATGGGGGGCACACAGCAGGAGGTGAGTGGCAGGAGAGCAAGCAAAGCTTCACCTGTGTTTACAGCTGCTCCCCATCACTTGCATCACCACCTGAGCTCTACTTTCCTCCCCCATCTGTGGAAAAAGCATCTCCCATGAAACCAGTTCCTGGTGCCAAAAAGGTTGCCAACTGCTGTTTTAAGGGACACTTTGGGGCACAGTAGCCTATGCCCATAATCTCAGTACTTGGGGAGGCTGAGGTGGGAGGACTGCTTGAGGCCAAGAGTTCAAGACCAGCCTGGGCAATGTAGTGAGACACTGTCTCTACAAAATTTCAGGAAAACTAGCCTATAGTTCCACCTACTCAGGAAGCTGAAGCAGGAGGATCTCTTTAGCCCAGGAATTTGAGGTTGCAGTGAGCTATGATCGGACCACTGCATTCCAGCCTGGGTGACAGAGTGAGACCTCATCTCTAAAAAAATAAAAATAAACAAACAAACAAATAAATAAATGGGACACTCACATAGTGTGGTCCATTGATTCTAGGTGTTTCTAAAAGTATCCTCTTGGCTCCCAAATCTAGATGACCTCTGATCTTACTTGGTCCTGGAGCAGTTCTTCACTGATACTAGTGGAACTAGGCTCTCTTTGTCTTGTTAGTGAACTGAAGACTCCAGAATGCAATGAAGCTGCCTTTGAAGGTAACTTTACCTGGACCCTGGGGTGAATGCTCCATGACATGATGGGAAATTGCAGGAGATCTCACACATCTCCTCCCTTTGGCCTGGACCAGGACAGCCCTGGCGGGATAATCCCAAGCAATGCTGACCAAAGCCTTTTCCAGGAGGACCTGCCTTTGCAAGCAGTGACCATGGCAGAGTCTTAGAGTTTTCCCTGTCCCCTCGCTCAGGCCCGGGTATTGGGGTGTGGAACCCCCAGGATCACCCTGCTGACTTTTAGGCAAGCAGTGTTTACAGCAGTAAATTCCTCATCTTAAAAATTACATGACAGGTACTTTAACACCAATGTTCACAGCAGCATTATTCACAATAGCTGAAAGATAAAAACAACTCAAATGTTCATCGATGTTGCCTGGATAAACAAATGTATTGATAGCATCTACATACAGAGGAATATTATTCAGCCTTAAAAGGGAATGAACTTCTGACATGTGCTACCACACAGGTAAAACTTGATCATTTAGCACTTCATGCCAAGTGAAATAAGCCAGATACAAAAGGACAAATATGATATGATTTCACTTATATGAGTTACCTAGAGTAAACACACTCATGGAAACAGAAAACAGAATGGTGGTTGCCAAGGGCTGAAAGGAGGGGGAAATGGGGAGTTATTGTTTAATAGGTTTAGAGTTTCTGTTTGAGAAGATAAACAAATTCTGGAGATGGATGGTGATGATGTTTACACAATAATATGAATGTACTTATGACACAGAGATGTATACTTATAAATGATTAAAATGGTAAGTTGTATTCTGTGTTTAACACAATAAAATAATAAAGTTCTAAAATGAGAAGGCAATCCTTTACCCCACCATAATCAATTGTACCACAACCCCTAAATCCCCACAAAAACAAAAAAAGTAATCGCAAAGAGATACTTGGTTATATTAGTATCATGGACAAATGACTGAATATTCTACAAGTGTCATTAGGAACAAAAAGTGGCCAAATGATTTTGAGGGATTTGGAAATGATGTTTGGATGTGGCGCTGCCAAAAACAAGGAAAAATTTGTAGGGATGGAGCAACAATACACAGATGCTGTAAATACTAAAATATGCCACTGTGTATCTGGTATACTTTCCTTTCTTCGCCAACATGACCTTGTCATGTACCTATTAGCTACCCTAGGTCTGCATCAGGTCCACCCTCATCGAGAAGCATCTGGTGGAGAACATACTAAGTGCTTCCCTGGACCGATTTACAATCCAGGAAAGAACAGGAAACTAACAAATGTCTTTGTGAAACAAGTAAAATAAATGAGTGTGAAGTCTAATTTCACAGTTTCATCCCAGACAGTCCACATTTTTCTCGTACATTTTTACGGCATCGGATGTGTATAATGGAAAGAACGTGGACTTTGGAACCATACTGTTGACTCTCTTGGTGTTGTAACCTTGAATCGCTCAATCTTAGTTTTCTCATTTGTAAACTGGAGAAAATGACACATTTCAGAGTTTTCTTTGAAGAAGAAACAAGATAAAGAAAGTGCCACCCAGAAGAGACTGACACACAGCAAATGTTCAGTAGTTTCTACCTCATCTTCTCCCTTCCCCTCTTCACAGTTAAACTAACAGAGGTGCAGGGATGATTCTGGAAGCCGTACTGTGGAGGATTAGGTAAGAAAATGAGTAATGATGAATGTCAGCTGTCGAGAATGCAATCCCAGCTCAGCGATCTGCCAGCTGTGTAACCGCAGGCATGTTTACTTATTCTCTCATATTTTGCAGGAATATAATGCAGCATAGGAAATTATAAATGCAATTCACATTTTTTGGTCAAAACAGTATGAAATAGAATTTATCAGAATTGATATGTTTGTAAAGGCACACTTCCATAGTGGTACTGCAAACAGAAGGTACATCTGTGTGTGAACTCGTTTGTTTTATGAACACCAACTATCAAACTCAAAAAAACCTACAATTCAATCAACCTGATAGAGGAAAATAGAAATTACCATTCTGTTCTTTCTAAGGAAAGTGAAAACAAAACCATTGTTATATGTGAAAGCAATCAAAGAGTATACAGGTTTATCAAAAAAAAAAAAGGAGAAAAATATTTTCTGGGGGTGTGTTAGGTATCTAATTAATAAAAATGCTATGTGTCCAAATGTTGTGATAATAGTGGTATCTTTTAGCTTTTTATAGATAATTTTTGTGATTTCTCATTCTAAGTAAACACACACATTTGTACGTAATTCTGTATTTGTCATTTTATGTTCTTTCTCTTAAATTGGGCACCACAACTGGAATTGCCTTTTACCAGATTCTTGTCCAAGGGAATTAAAGAGGAAGAACAGTCTGGGGAAGGGGACAGTTCAGGGATATGAGAGGCAAGAATTCTATCTACAGAATCATACCATCTTTGTGGAACTATCCTCAAAACCTTGAGTGATGAAAATAAATAGAAGAAAAAAATAATACTCATAACTGGTTTTTGAATATGTATTATGATTTTCACATTTTGAGATTTTTTTTATGTCAGGCAGTGGTGGCCACTTCACATGCATGATCTCACTCAATAATTGCAACTTTATGGGGTACATACTGTTATTATCTCAATTGAATCAGTGAGGAAACTGAGGTTTGGAAAGCTAAAATCCTTGCTCATAGTCTTCAGGCTAGAAACCATGTTATCAGGTGTCTGAAAAGCATGACATGAACAGAGATTTTGAAAATTCAAGAGACTAGTGGGATTGGTATTTGAAGGCAAGTGTGGGCACATTACGGCAGTGAGTTACTTCATGCTACTTTCTATTTATACTTCTGTCTTGGGTTAATGGATAAAGAGACTTGGGAGCCTCTATTGAGAATTTGTAAGCCCAATTTTTCAAGTTGCTAAATAGGGAATGGGGCAATTATATTACCTTCCATTTATTATAACTAAAGAGGGCTAGCTGGGGGAAGGAAGATATTTTTAAATGGTTTACAATTTTAATATTAAAAGATGTTTTCTAAATCTATCATGTTTTTGCCAAGTTAAAAGATCTATTTCATTTCATTTTTTTTGATGCTCTAAACTTGAGAGTTCAACTCCTTTGACATTGCCTATTTTATTAAAATGATTTACAAATTAAACAAATAAATGAATTAATCATGCTCACTGCAATAATATTAGCATTTTGTGACCCAGATTGAGGGCAGTATATGCAAATGATTCAAAATAAAGAGGAAGGGGCTCACTTTTTCTTTGTACAGTGAAAAATGATGTCACAAGTCAGGTACTTTATTTTCCAGATTAATTTTTGGATTACTTATCCATTGCATAATTTATATAAATGGAGACACATTTTATAACTTACAGTAAGTAGGAACTTTTGTATAAGCTAAATGGCTTATATTAAAAACAAAAGCATGTATATGCAAAAGGATTTGATTGCATAAATAGTTTGGAAAAGAGTTTAAGAGCATGACTTACAGAGTGAAGATGCACTCAAATTTTCCGATAATTGTAAAGTTTTAAAATGGCACATGATAGTATTAAACTCTTTATAGTTCCTTTTCAGAACTTTTGGTCATAGGAAATTTCAAAATCACAAACCTAGGGAAATTTTATTAAAAAATCTCCATATAATCATCATCTGTATTCAGCAAAAATCAATATCTTGTCCATCTTTTTTATCTATCCTCAATGTTCTTTTGTTGGAGTATTATAAAGCAAGTTCCATATATGGTATAATGTCATTTCACTCATCAAAAGTGGACTTGTTAACAAAGAAGAAAAGTATAATACAACCTGGTTGAGGAGACATCACCATGAACCACAGATCACACAACCAACATGTGGTGTGTATTGGCTTACACTCAATTTTCTAAAGCCTGGGGCTTTTGTTTTCATAGAAAATGACAGAATGAAAAACAATTACTATGGACTGGAATATTTGAAGAAGATGAATGGAGAAATGTATGTGCATGTGGTGGTGGAGCACCATCCCTGGATGAATGAGAGGGATTTAGAGAAAAGACCACATGGATATACCAGGGATCTTGAAGAATTAATAGCATGGTAAAATGGGACCTTGGGAAGAATAATATATGTAGCATGAAACAGAGCCTATATGTGGTGATGGGTAAGCCTGTTTAGGTTTTCTTGGAGTAGGTCAGTCTGGAATGTGTGTATCTAGCAAAGGGAATGAAACAGACAAGAGTAGTGTAGGCCAATGGTGATTCATCCCCTATAGACTGGCACATTGCTACCTTGCACAAAATTTAAGTTCTGTTAACAAGAAAATAGGGGGCAGGGAGGATGGCTTGGTTGGTAACTAATAACATGGTCTGTGGCAGATAGAAAAATCATCTTCTTGGGACATTAAGTTGAGAGTGAGAACTATCCACTATTTATCCTCTAATTTCATATTTCTTCATTGCTCAGGAGAATGCTTATTGAATGGCACCTGTTTTTAGCTATAGGTTGGATAGATACATGAGTAAAATGATTGGTCTTTGATATCTTGTACTTTGGGCTGAAAATTACTCAATCCATTGATAGAAAATCAGGAAGGAAAGCAAAGTGTCAGTACCTTAAAATTTTGTGCCCAGAGAAAATTTCAGTTATAACTGAAGAGAATCTAAAATGCCAAATCAACTAATTTTCTAGCTTTCATGTAAATAGAAAAGCCCTGAAAGTGTCAAAGATTTAGTATCCCTTAGCCATGCCTGAACCTCAGAGGTGGATGCAGGTGGGCCCTTTGCCATCTTCTCACTTAACCACAAAGCGCTGAGCAAGGGCATGTTTCAAACCTTTTTCCTGGAAACACTGTTGTGGCAATACAAATACTACAAGAGTAAAAAGCCTGATCAGTCAGTTATTTGCAACATTCTTACTGGTGCTGTGTTCTAGAGCTTCGATCCCCAAACCTGAGGCCATGGACTAGTGCTGGGCTGGGCAATGGCCTGTTAGGAACAGGCCACACAGCAGGAGGTGAGCAGCAGATGAGCAAGCAAAGCTTCATCTGTATTTACAGCCGCTCCCCATTGCTCGCATCACCACATAAGCTCTGCTTCCTGTCAGATCAGCAGCAGCATTAGATTCTCATAAGAGCATGAACCCTGCTGTAAACTGGCGCATGCGAGGGATCTAGGTTGTGCTCCTTATGAGAATCTAATGCCTGATGATCTGAGGTGGAGCAGAGACACTGATGCTAGCACTGGGGAGCGGCTGCAAATATAGATTATCATTATTAGCAGAGAGGTTTGACTGCACAATAAATGCAATGTGCTTGAATCATCCTGAAACCATCCCCGCCCCCAACCACCCTGGTCCGGAGAAAAACTGTCTTCTGTGAAACTAGTCCCTTGTGCCAAAAATATTGGGGACTTCTGTCCTAAAGCAAAGCTTTACCATAATGGTTTCCTGATGCAGGTGGGAGTAGGTGTTCAGATGTGTAATTCTCCTCTTTGTGCATGAATTTGAGGTTTGGGACATTAAAGTTGATTTTGCATGATATATCTAGATAATGTGCAAAGAATTTTTCTGTTACATAAAATTTGGACTCTTGACAGACAAGGATTTGAAATTAAATTCTGCAGGAACTGTAGGGGAATACATTTTCACTATCAGTATATGATTTAGGTAATAAATGTCAGTATAAAACCCTCATAATCCTATAATCAAGACACTTGCTAACATTTTGGTGAATTTCCTTACTAGGTCTAATCTAATGTCATTTAAAGGTATAAAATTAATGTAAGAAATAAGGGTGGTACAGAAGGTAAGAAATCAATTTGCTTCCTTAAACACTAAGGGCTACTCTCCATAGTTAACTCCTGTTAATAGATTATAGCCTATCCTTCCAGACATTTCAGCATGCTTATTTTTAAAGCTCAGAAAGCATTCACTCCCACCTGTCCTCTTATTCCATGAGAAGTGGAAGAGTTAAATTTTGCTTAATGTAAAGAGACTATTCTGAGAATCCTGATAGATAATACATTCAACTTGGATATGAAAACTCTTTTATTTCCAGCTTAGCCTAAGACCTACTTCTGAAAGTCACTTAAGTTCTTTGTGCTATTTATCCATTTACCAAGTGATGAATGCATAATTCAATTATCTCATACATATTTATAGCACAACCACAATGCGCTTGGCATAGTACTGGGTACTTCGAGGTCTATGAAAAAACATGCTGAACCAACTTTGTGTGTTCATTGTAAAGGAGAGAGCAAAACTTTTCGGAGTCTGGGTGTTCTAGTTATCTATTTTTACATAACAGATTCCCTTAATACGTAATGACACCAATAATAATCAGCTCACAAACATGTAATGTGGGCAGGGCTTGGCAAGGAAGGCTTGTCTCAGCTCCTCATAGCATCAGTGAAGACAACTGGACTTGGGACTGGAGGATATACTTAGAATCCTTACGCTCACGTAACTGGCAATTTGGTCCTGGGGCTGTTGGCTGAGAGCTCGAGTGGGAAAGAGGACCTGGGACTTTGTGTCCTCTCTGCCTCCGCTTCTCCACAAACTTCCCTGTAGTATTGTGGTTGGTTTTCAAGGGTGAGTCCAAGAAATAGAACAGCTGCCAGTTTCTTAATTCTTTGGACTGCACGCTGGGCAGCAGTACTCCCACCATACTCTATTGGCCACACAGGCACAGAACCAGATTCAAAGCAGGGGGATTTAGACCCACTTCTCAGTGGGAGGCACGTTAAAGGAATTTGAAGTTTTGTTTATAAGCGGATGTGTGTGTGTTTAATGCTCATTTAAGGCTGCACCTTCACCCTTCCCTAATATTACTCCTCTTTCTATGGGGAACTTCTTCACCCCTCCTGTCCATTCCATAGAATGTTAATAGAGTTTTCAATCAGTTTTCTGTCAAGTACAAGGTAGATATGTGATATCAGTCTGGCCAATAGTAATGCCCTGTGCACATGGCCACAGTACTTGATACTTGGTCCTGGGCGGGCACATGCCCCATTAGGCAAATTATATTTCTTCAGTAGTATTATTACAAAGAGAAGCAAAGGTAAAACATCCCTACCTGATTCCTGTGGCATTGCTTTGTGGTGGTGGCAAAAGCCCATAGCCATGTCTTTACTCTTTACCACATTAAACAAAGTTTGTCAGAAGTGGGTTTGAATCTCATATGCCATGTAAGTCCCTGTACCTGTTAGATAACTTCCCTGGGTGTCAATTTATCTCTTTAGTAATAATATTTACCTTGTAGTGTTCTCAAGGAGGACTAGATGGGACATGGTAGACACTCACTAAATGTAAAATATCAGAGCATTATTAATATAGGTATAAATGAGTGAAAATCTTAAAGTTCTATAAAACAGAAGTTTCCAAATGTTTGATGTTATGCAGTTCTTATATTTTGGAGGACATGAAAACATGACCAAAGGAAGAGATATGAATGATCAAAGTTAGTTGAAGTGAGTGTATACATAAAATCTATATTGGATTTCATCCAGGGGTTCATGTTATGAGGTCTCAAATAATGACTGTTATTAGAATTAGATATTACAGATGTAATTATAATATTTCATTATCTGTTTATTTTTATTGTCTATAATGTGATGAAGCAAATAAGCTTTATGTGCACAAGTGACAACAATGTTAGTATTTACTTTCTGCAGGTAGCATCCCTTCAAATGCATCTAGGAGCTATGTCCTATTATTTGGATGAAGGAGGAAGTGTAATATTAATACAAGAGAAAAAGATTGGCTTCACAAATGACATTCTCACAAAAACTTGAAACATAAACATTAAATGGGAATGTGCCTATAATTACAAATACATTCCCAATTAAGTTATGATTTATTTTTCTGAATTCTACATTTTTTAAGAAAAACATTACAGTTTCACCTATGACTGAACACACATCCTACCTGTGATACTCTATTTTTAGTTTTGAAACCATATGTGGCTTGTGTATTCATATCTTCTGCAAAATTGTCCGAGTATACTTTCTTTAAAATGAAAAGTGTCATGTGAAGTTGTCTCTAGACTAATTATTATTTCTCAATGGTCATAGTATATACAATTCAGCATAAAGCATGGGGGTAGGTGGTGGTTGATTGCAATTGTTTTCACTGGGTTATTCCCTTACTGAAAAGTGTAGATGCATATGCCAACAATAGCACATGAAATATGCCTGCAGAAGGAATTAAAAGTAGAAGCTTAGAGAAAGGGGAATGGTACGTACTCCCTAGAAAATTTATGTTGCAGTGAAAAGTACCATGGTCCATTGAACGTGTTCATTATGTTTCGTATCAATGAATCCTCATGCAGGAAAGCTACATCTCTAGTGTAAGAGAAGTGGAAGCATCCCAGATAGATATATGGATAGAGACCATCTGGTCTCCGGGCTGCTCTAATCCATAGGCGTGGCCTATTCCAAGACACACATGTCTGCGATTTCATGCTTTGTCTTTAAACTGGAAACAATTTGGAAGCCCACTGGAGAGAAATCAAAATCTGTGGTCCCTGATCATCTGGCTACCATGGCTTGTAGTTTTTAACCTTTATCATTATTTCTGTTGTTTTCCCTGAAGTTCCCATTAGGTAAAGACTCACTGGCCAAAGCATTTTATATAAGAGGAAGCATAAGCTATAAAGCTCTTTGTTTTCTTCCTTAAGCCTGAAGGAATGGGGTTGGGGGGAACTCAAGATAACTGAGGAAATCGCTCTTCCTGTGTTCAAGTGTCCTGGTGCTTCTGACTCATATTCCAGAGTGCATGAAGTTCCTGTAGGTAAACTTGCTAATTGCAGAAGGGAAAGCATGTCTCATAAAGGAACCAAAACAGGGGGAGTAGATATCCTTACCCTAAATTAGTTATATTCCTGAACTTTGCAGCTTCGTAAGCCATTGAAGACTCTTTTCAGCTTATACCAACTTTCTACCATTCTCAACTTTTAAGACAATTAAACTTATAATAGCCATAGCACAAATTTAGGAAGGATTCAGAAATGGCCGGTTTGAGACTGTTTGTTTAGAAGAGGAATGGTGATCACCATGGCCAGGCCAGGCTAAACTTATTTCCCTTTTTGGTTAGGACATTAGATAGATACATCAGGCAAATTCTACCTTCCAGTGTTTTGCAAAGTGGAATATTAATTGGTTAAAAAAAATTATAGGGATCTGTGGCTACATATGTTTAATGGATTCTGAATTAAATAAAATTAAATAATTTTTTTCTCTCCTCAGAGGCTTTGATAGGCTAGGAATATTCACAAATGGATTATACTCAGTTTCTCAGGACAAATGATTAGAAGAACGCACATTTTGAAAAATGCTATTAATACAATAAACACAGAAGTTGGATTCAACAAAACATTTGACAGAGTTCTGTGTAATAAGTGTGTATATGAGAGGAAAAAATGTGGGCGGGATAACAATACTATTAAGTGGGTTTATAATAATATATTTGCTGATTGAGAGCTAATTAATATTTGCTGGTGTGGGGAGAGACAGCAATGGGATGTTACAGGCTCTCTCTCTCATTGATGTGTTCATCAACGTTTGGATAGAGAGAAAACATGGATGACATTTTTTTATGATATTTTTTTTAGGTGAAAATGATCTTGAAAACTCACATAGTCCCCTGGGTTGCATATATTATAATAATCATATAACAGGGAACTGTGCAATAATATCCTTCCCTTAGATCTTTATGCTAATTATGCTATGTGGGAAAAGAAAAGCAGTATCAATATATATAGTTTGATCCCATCTGTGAGAAAAACAAGGGCTACACACATGTAAACAATCACACCTGTGTGTGTGTGTGTGCACGCATCTGGGACTGTTTCTGGAACAATATGCAAATATGGTAACAGTGTTTGCTGTAGAGAAGCCTGAGGAATCAGAGATCTGGACCACAAATGATACTTACCTGGTATCACATGCATTTTTTTATTGCTCAAATTTTCTTTTTAACTCTGTTTATTTATTTTTTTAATGTCCATGTATTACTCTTTCTAAAAATGCATTTAGATTAACCAGAAGGAAGAAGTGAGCATGCACAGGATTAAGGAAGATGTGGAGTAACAGGAGCTACATTGACCAAAAAAAGACCTTGGGGATTATAATTGTAAATTCAAACATAATTCAATCCTCTGATGCAGTTAACAACAAAGTGAAATCATTATATTTCAGTTGTTCACTTTCCTTATTAAGCTGTGATAATCTTTGGTGGAATGCAGAAGATAGAAGAAGGGCTGACATTAATGGCCCATTGATTAAAGGATTTATCTTTGGAGAGCTGTGCAGTATTTTATCAGACCAGAGAGACCTGTCACCCTATTTTAACCAGTTTACCTGGTTAAAGGATCAGTTGTACAATTCAGGTGTTATGCTTAAATTAGTTTTTTTAAAAAAGCCTTAAATGGCTCCCTCCATTACCTGAGTGGATTGTCCAATGTCACTCCCTAGGCCTCTAATTTTCCTCTTAAACCATAAGACTGTCATACTGAGTCCTTAGATTTGGGTCAAGATGGAAAATAAGACCAAACACACCCAAAATAAAGATTGAATTTTACATTTGTAGGGAAGTTTACTTTCAATAAAGGATTCTTAACATTAGCCTAAATTATAAAAGATGGTGGTAAAATCAACTTTCTTGACATCTATTCTGGGATACGTAAAATAGTATAATAGAGTATCTGATTACCAAAGGTGTTTTTCATTTGGACACTGTATTCAATGCTTATACTTGGATGACAAAATACATTGTTGCTCATTTTGCTACACTAAGCACTGTCTTTAGCAGAATTTTCCCCTTTCATTGTTGCTATTTTTACTGGCATATACTTCTGTTTTTGCCTTATGTTCAGTAATATCAATGTCACTTTGAAAGGTACCACTTTGGCAGTCTGCTGATGCAAATGGATAAAATCTACTGACTTTACGTCAGCATAAGGGCACAATTTATGCTTAGAGCACATGATGTGATGTTCTAGGCTAAGTATGTGACTTGGATGTCCTCTGTTGACACTCCATGAGTCATCCCCTGCACCAGAGTACATTGGAACAGTATTTGACATCCTTTCAAGCAGGGGTAAATACCATACACTTCCATCATGCCAACAGAAACGATTTTTTAAAAAGTAGCTTTAAGTCATTGACTATAAAACTGTAAAAGTGATTATAAAACTGGAAGATTTCTAACTGTATCAGGCTCTATGCACCCCTCCCCCATTTTTTATATATAGAATGGGGGGAAGCCTATACAATCTGGATGCTGGGGAAGCTGGAACCAGCTTGGTTATTAAACAAATAGCCACACACAATCTTCCTAGTTACCTTGCAGCTTCTCCCAATGCTAAAACTGAACCAACAGCCTCCCCAAACAAATATATCTTAACCACAATTTAAAGAGAGTTTTAAAAGAAACAATCTTTCTCACAGGCGTAAATCATTCATGCTTAATCTCTACCTTCCACAGAGTGGGTTTTCAGAATAGTTTCTGTTGCTCACAGCACCGCTGGAGGAGATAGAAGGAACAAGGAAAGGATTATTAAACACCTGCTGCAGTGGAATGCTACATCATTCCCACACCTGCCGAAACAGCTGGCTCCCTGCTTGGGGACAAAGACACAAAGAACCCACTTTAATGAGTTACTTCCTTTGATTTGAGTCTGAAGAAAATTTGGTATATTGGAAAACTGTAAAGCAAAAATGGTAATATCTATAGATGAAATATAGCTTGGTAGGTATCAACAATGGTTATCTTTGGATGGTGGCGTCATGATTATTTTAATGTCCTTTCTATTTTCATAGGCTTTTCATATTTTATCCAATAGATATATTTTATAATAAAAAAGACTATTTTAAAATTGTATGCTTTACCCCAGCATCTCATATTAAAAAAGGATCATAGAATGGCAACTTAATAATATTATTTCAGGATTGAAGTATTTGGTGATGATGATTTATTTCTTTGAATCTTTTGTTTCTGAGATAGAAGAAATGAAATAATAGCATTTCCAACGAATTTTCTCTCCTGGAAACTATTCTTACCCCAAATTAAGGAAGAGACAGATTCTATACTAAAGCATCCCTCTTGCAGTCTTAGATTATTCCCAGTTATGTGATGTTGTCGCTGATTGGTTCCACGGTAAGACAATTTTCAGAGCTCTATAGGGGAACAGGTGGGCCACCTGGAGCCACAGCCCTGATGAAAGAAACTGAAACCTTGCAGGAGGCATGTACACCAAAGGCAGATAATAAATCACTCAACTTGTAAAAACTGACTCAACTGGGTCTAAGAGTCATTGGTTACTTTGATCTATTCCTCAGCTGCTTAATTTACTTTTGGGGACAGTTCTAGCTCTGTGGGTCTTGAAATTGAAAAAATAGACTCCTTGATAGGTAAATCCTTTTGAAAGATTAGGTGGAGAGCCACTCGCCACGGTTCACAGCAAAGCGATTCAGATTTCTGAAAAGACACATGAGAAGCTGGCCATATTCGCTGCCTCTAGAGAGGGGACTGGGGATTCTGGTTTGGGAGAGGTGACCTACTTTTCCTTGCGTGCTCTTTTATACTGTTTGCAATTAATTCTGCATGGTTCAGACTTTTATTTTCTGACTTTTCCTGACATGATTTTTCTATAATCTACTAGGGATGGCATCACCAATAATAGGAGAATTTTTTTTTGTTAAGGAAAGAAAGGTATATAAACCAGTTCCTGCAATAAATATTTATGAAATATTCTTGGATATACTAGGTTTTTTGTGGGGTTTTTTTTGCCTCATGTAAAGGCTCTTGAGTAGATCAACATCCTAAGGAGCAATGTTTTTATTTTGTGGGGTGTCATGGAATATTACCTGTATATTTTTGTACTTTTAGAAAGGGGAAGGAGACACATCCTGCCTTCTCTCAGTAGTCTCAGGTCACCATCTCCAGCCTCGTTATTTCTCTTGCTTTCTGGATATTGTCTGGAAGTCACACAGACAACTTATACTCCACTTCTTTTTTATAATCACTATTATTTTTATTTTTCCCTTGCTTGTTTGTCCAAGTCAGAAGGCTGGCATGCACTCCAGATTGTCTCTAAACTTTAATTACTCCCGATCTCCCCACCCTTCATGACCATACAATCAGCCACTGAGGTTAGGAGGCAGCTACCTCTTTAAGATCATCTCACCTCTTCGCTCTCCTGACTACTCTAGGTTCTTCTCTCATCTCACACTCGCATTCGTGTACAATCCTCTCCCAGGAGTCCTTGCTTCTAGTCTGGTCTCAATCCTTCATTTGGCTTCTGGATGGTTTATCAAAAATGCATCTGTCGTCTTGTTGCTTTCTATTTAAAATCCTTCAATGCCACACCTTTCTTTTTAGGATATTGTAGGTAAAGGTGGTTTCAGATCCATTCTGCATGGACACTTCCATCTCGTTTCTCAGAATTCTTTTATGCAATAGCCATTCTTGCTCTCTCTTAAAAATAATCTTGCTGGGACACCATGCCTTTGCACATCCTGTTTTCTTAGCCATGAAATGCCTTATCCTCCTCACTGCCTTTCAGATCTACTTCACCACAGGGTTCTAGCCTCACCTTTCCTAGTCCTACATATACATTCCTCCATCCGCCCCCTATATTTATACCTATGCATATTTTTACTATTATTCTTTCCCTGGAATTATAAATATTGGTTTACTTATTACTTTCTATATCAGATTGTAAATTCCAATTTATAATGTGTGGGAGGAGAGCAAGAGTTTTTAAAGGGAACAAAAAGGGATTATATACTTACTTTAAATTCCCACTTCTTTATCCAACTATTATGAAGAGTCTGACCCCATTTATCTTTTCTTTTGAGACAGGGTCTCACTGTGTCTCCCAGGCTAGAGTGCAGCAGCCCTATTGCAGCTCACTGCAACCTCAAACTCCTGGGCTCAAGCTATCCTCCTGCCACAGTCCCCTGAGTAGCTGGGACTACAGGTGCATGCCACCATGCTCAGCTAATTTTTCTATTTTTCTGTGGAGATGGGGTCTCATTATGTTGCCCAGGCTAGTCTTGAATTGCTAGCCTCAAGCGATCCTCCCACCTTGGCCTCCCGAAGTGCTAGGATTATAGGCATGAGCCACTGCACCCAGCCTTTTGACTCCATTTTTGATGTTTAACTGCCATCATCTTTTAATTTTTGTTACTCCGCCTTCCCCTTCCACCTCATGTCTGGGAAGGTGATAAGCAAGCTTTTTCTCCTGTGGCACCAGCAGGAAGTTCAAACAATGCAAGTCCTAACCCATGCACAGGAACCCTCACCCAGTCCTACCCTGTAACAGAATCAAACCCCAAGCCAGTCTCCTTTCTCTGCTTACAAAAGGAATTCTTAGACTTGCTTGGACACCCAGCTCTCCACAGAGAACTTCATCATGTGAGCGATAAACCTGTCCATACGTTCTTGGTGAGTATCTCAGCATCGAACCCAAATTTTGGTTGAGAACATCCATCAGCCTCTGAGGGGCAGACACAACACTTCCCAAAGCATGAGTCTTCACAACCAATTAATATATTTAATCACATGCTACTCAGATAATATTTATGTATATGCAGAAGTAAAGAAATAAGATCCCCAAACACCCCCGCGTATAGGCTCCTCCATTCAGACAAATAAGCTTGGTTTAACTTTTTATCTGGAACATGAAAGGAGGTGAGTGAGGGAATATGAACATTTAAACACCATCAAGAAAACTTACAAATACACACTATCGTCTATTGCATGATACGTGCTTGCTTCTCACAGAATATGTTGTGTTGTGGCTGTCTACAGTGGGTGTTTATACATCTCATAGAATGTAAATATGTTTTCGGGGTATTCCTTTGGCTATAAAATGTCATTGAACCAATGGGATAGGTTCCATTAATCTGATTTTAATAAGAATACAGCGCTGTCCAAGAACTTGTTTCCTGGCACCTGCCAACTTCCACGAATAAGTCATGTGGGCAAGAATTTAATTCTAATGAGCTCACACTTGTAACCGAGCAGCATCAAGACACATCAACCTGTTTAAGTTCTGTGCCCTGTGAAAGGAACAGGATTGGAGGGCTGATGAGGCATCCAAGATCCCTTGTTTGAAAGGTGGTATCATTCAAATTGAGGTCTTTCTCTTGGAGGATTTTCAAGGTCACAGTGGCCCAGCGTTTAAAGGACACAGCATAGTAATGAAGTCTGTATTTCAGGCCACATAAAATTGCGTTAGTGACTGAAAGTACAAGAAGACTCTCACTAAGTAACCAATCCCAATTCAAGCACTTTGAAAATGGCCATAATGAAAATCACACCAGGAGAAGGACATCAGACCCCTGTTAGCCAAACAAAGCATAATGAAACCCTTTACTTTCCTCTATTACAAGGACCTAAATCACAGGCTACTGAAGAGACTTTATAGAACACCATTTCTTTCTTCCTCCCTCCCTTCCTTAAAAAATGTTATTGATGTAACAACACAAAGGAAATGTCAAAAATAGAAAATGCGTCCTATAATCCAATCCTTTTCAATATGCGTCATTACTGTTCACGTCTTGTTCTAATGATTATATATTATGAAGTAGGTATTAATCTTTTATGTTTTATTTCATTTCAATAAATCATATATATTTTTTTTCCTCTTGGAAGCACAATTTTCAAACTAGTAATTTTAAAATAACTGTCTGACAAATACAAGTCATTAATGAATTACCTTTTCCAAAACTGTATCCCTTTGGTTGGGCATTTACAAGTTTTCCAGTGTTTACTATTATAATTAGATATACATGTTTTATCTCTTTCCTTCCCCGAAGAAAAAGAATATATAAGCTTCTGTACAGCACTGGGTTGTTGGGTAATCATTCTCTTACGATTCTGACATGCTATACATGTTAAAATCAAATTTTGTATGCCTTTTCTCCTATTAAAAATCATCATATATAGTAATATTTTTAAAGTGTTGAGTCCATCTATATGTTGAATTTCTTATAGAAATACCATGAGCATGTCTTAATTGGATCTTGGTATCTGTATCTTTACAAACAAGAGTAGGAAACTGCAAATAGATTTTATAAACAGCAATATCAGTAGTTGAAATTCTCTGGACCAAATGATAAAGCTGGATTTAGTTGTAAGTGTGATGTTTCTCAATTTCAATCAAAACTATCAGATCTGTTATATGCTCTTTAGTGCTTGAGCACACACGGTGCTACTAAACTCTACTGCAAACCAGGTCATTACGCTCTAATAATAAGTAGCTCATTTTCAAGATAAAGACATACTTGCAAAAGAAATATCATTAGCATCTGCAGTTCACAAATACTGTTCTTGAGGGGAAAAGCATATCCTGATGGCTTTACCTGATGCAAATATTACCACAGAAAAAAAGAAAATCAGTAATTTATTGGAGCAAAAATTAATATTTAAGACAAATTTGATTTCTTTCTTTGGGAAGTGACAATCTAATGCAGATGATGGACAAGTAGAGGCAATTAAAATGGAGTGAGCTGCTAGGCCAGTCGTAATGAGACTTGCCTTTTTTTGTGATCAAGAATATAGTCTCTGAATTTATTATTACCACGGAAGGAAGGCTGTTAGTAAAAACTGTGAAAGACTTTGAAATTAACGGAAATGATGAATAGATATCTTTTCCAGTGCCACACTTCCAGGTTAGCTGTGACTTTCAGTGGCTTTGAGCTGTTTTACCACTTTGTAAGTTGTAGAAAGCTGATTATTGCCCATAAAATGTAAATAAATTTCTACTGGCACCATAGAATTGATTATTGCTTTATAGCTATTCACCCATTTTGCATCTATTTGTAAATTCATTTCAGTATTCCTGATTCCCTCTATATATGTGTCATTTCAGAATTCTTTAAACAAATTTTAACTTCTTACCAGTCCCCCCATTCATTAATGAGTTAAATAAAAATCTTTCACAACTATTCATTTTATATCTGTATGACAATCATGGTTTTAACTTTTTTTTTTTTTGGAAGAAATCTGTTTTAACACTAGGGTACAATAGCTGCTTAGCAATTCTCTTATATAACCTTTCGTAAAGGCCACATTTGGCAATTCACAGGCTCTATCCCAAGACTGACTCCCAGTGACATAATTTTGCAATTATCCAGCCCAATTCAAATTCACAGAGATTTATTGAGCCCTTGTTCAATGCACATGCGTCAGAGATCAATAAGATCCACCTGGGTCCCATAAAGTTCACATGGGTACAATTACAACTCTGAGCTTGATGATACTATGTGTTATGTTATGTGTAATAATAGAATCTCATGCAAAATGTCTTGGGAGACTGAAGCAGCAATGCATTCCAATGAGACAGAATGTGATATGTTTTATAAAGAAGGCAATATTTGAGTTGGGTCTTATAGGATAAGTAAGGTTTTTACTGAAGGAAAGAGGAGAGAAGGACAAATATTTAGAAAGGCAGTGGGTCATGGAAGGGCATTTTAGCCAGAAAAATCATCTCTTAGGTAGGTGGGTGTGGGTGTGGGTGTGGGTGTGGGTGGGGTGGGGACATCCTTGCAGGTAAATGGGGAGAGGTGATATTTGGAACAGAACCAACTTATGGAAGCCCTGAATGTCAAGCTTTGGAATCAGACCAAAGAAGTTAAGACCTGTCACATGTTTTTAAGTGAGAATGATGTCATCGCATCTTAACACATGGACTGCCATGTGAGTTGTATTTAACTCAGGCTAATTTTCAGCCCGTGGCCTTGTGAAGCAAAACCTTGCAGTTGGTTCATGAAAATCTTACTTGTTGATGTTCTTATTGTTACAATTAATATTGACAATTCTAAAAACGTGGATTGCATTGTATATAACTCAGGCACAGAAAACAATTAAAAAATAACAAATTAGAAAGGATAGTTTTATTCTAATAAAACACTGTGGCCCCAGGGAATTTTTTTTTTTTTAGTGTGGCAGTCAATGTGTTAATTAGAAGGGAAAGAGTTGGCATTGCAGTATCCTGAAATATCGCAGTTGCTAAATTACTAGAAGATATTTGTGATACAACCAGTATTTTTTTTTACATTAGATAACATGAGAGGATTCACTAGCAAAAATGGCATTATCATTTTTGCTCATTTTAAAGTCTTTCACATACATTCCTGTCTCCCCCATCATGATCTTAATATTCTCAAGATTATTCTTGATCACATATGCACACAAAATGTTGGTCTCTGTCACTATCATAATTGTCTTCCTAACAGAGAGTGTTAGAAAGGTCATGAGCGTTTTGGAAATCCAGATAAAGGAAAATTAATTCAGAGATACATTTAGTTAGTGTTAATATTATACATTATAGGGTTATCAGTTATCAAAGTAATTGATGTTAGAACTAGTCATATCAGTATAGGAACGGGAACGTCTTTCAGGAATATTCTTACCACCCACTGTGCTGACCCATCTTGCATCGTGACATGAAAGTATAGAACCGTAAAGTCTATAGTGATGGAACTGCACCCTATGGCTCTGGACACCACACATAGTGGGAGAAACAACTATAAAATGTCCAGAGTCTGATGCTAACATCTGGAAAATTATTATTGATGTATGTCAGGCAATTAATAAAATACATTTTTCTGCATATTTTATCATTTGATATTTTTGATTTCTTATTCTAATTTTCTGCTCTTTTTCTTAAAGTAAGATCCCCAAATTGCATAGGTTTAGGGTTCCATAAAACCTGGATTCATCTTTTGGTGTGTGCCAATAGATTTATTATCATAAGTTTATGCAACAAGAAAGTTTGGAGACAATCTTCTTAGCACTCATTGTCTTCTGACTTCTGCCCCAACCACTGCACTGAAAATCTTGACAAGTTTACCAATGACCTAATTATTACATTGGGTAATTTTCCCATTTAACTTAAAAGCAATTAAAAATCCATAAATATACATAAAGAATGCAATAATTATATAAATAATTAAAGTAAAAAGTGTAAGTTTTCCTTTATCTCACCCTGCTCCCAATTCTGCACACTTCCCACAAGGGTTCTTCTACACCCTATTTTCTATGCATTTATGTATGCATCTGTGTGTTTATGTATGTATATATAGACATAATTATGAGTATGTGTTGGTGTTTCTATATGTACAACTAATTTTTTGCTTCTACATTATGGAGATAATAATATACATATTATTCTGCAACTTGCTTTCATTTAAGAATATCTATTAGAGATTTTCCATGTTGTTATAAACAGAAGCACTTCCTTCCTTTTAGTATGATTAATATTGCATAGGATGGAAATACCATTACATTATTTAGAAACACTTTGATGTCTTCTAATTATTTGCTAATGTCAACAATGCTGCTTGCATGAGAGCATCCCTAAATATATAATATTGTGCCAAGATATGTGCATTTCTACAGGAGAAATTCACCCAAGCAGAATTCCTCTTGAGATTGGAGAATAAGGGGATATATATATATATAGCCATAAAATAGGCAGAAAGAGTAAAGATAAATGAGAAGTTGAGAAACAAGAGTTAACTGGGATTCATCTAAATAGAGAGGAAATTTGCAGGGAAATACAGGCTGTGTGTTCAAATAGGTCTGGAGGATAGTAAGGGGGTATTGGGAGATGTCACACGATTTGTCCTGGATATTTAAATTATCAGCCTGCTTCATGGACTCAAAAACTGTTTTCAAAGATCTCTGTGTGATTTTGTATAAGAGGACCTGAAAAATATCCTGACAATCTGTGGTAGGTTTTGCAGAGTAATGGGAACCTCAAGGACAGTGGCCCTTGGCAGAGTGTGGCTTTACTGGGACATAGTGCTTAATACAGGAGCCCTGCCCAGGCTCAGACAATATGTGTCCAGGTGTGATCATGAATCACCTCTTCCAGCCTTATAGAAATGATTGCAAAGAAATAATTCAGCAAGGAAAAACCACAGCATCACATGTTAAGTGAATCAGTACAATTTTAAGGTAAAAGATGAGCAGCTACGTTTCATGTACCCATAAAGCAGTTGTTCTCAAACCTTGACTATTCATTAAAATGACCTGGACAACTTTCAAAAAATCCTGCACAGACTAATTAAATCATCATCTTTGAGGGAAGAACCCAGCACCAGTGTTTTTAAAGTTCCCCAAGTGATTTCAAGATATCTCAAAGCCTAATGGAATTCACAATTACTAGCAACGAACATTCATTAGTCACAAGGAATTATAGATTACGGCTTTTGCCAGTAAGGTTCAGATCTGGAATATGCTCTCAAGTTACACAGCATTTGGGAATCATGTTTTCCTACCTTATCCATTGCAACTTATTCACTCTCTGATCTTTGAGACTTTTACTATTAGCAAGTAAGTATAGCTGCATGCACTACATCTATGGTATGTATTTATTGATTAAAACTCCATTGCAAATTTCAAATGGAACAACTAATTCCTGTTAGCAGACATTTGTCAAATGTGCTTTACCTTGGTTTATTTTTTTTTTGGACTTGACATTTCCTTGCAATGTCATGGAGATGAAAGCATTAGCATTTCGCATAGGGTGTCCTTGTCTCTCAGTATAATTTATCATCTGAGGTGAGAAACTGCCTTATATTCACCTGCAATTATTTCTTGTAATTAGAGCTGCCCCCACATGTAATGCTCTCCCCATGAGATCCCAGAGAATACATTTAAGGGCAAGGATTATTTAAGTCTTCCCTGGTGAACTGATCCATCACCCAAGTGTTTCAATTTGTATTGAAAAATGCTACATGGGGTCAGTCCCTAGACGAATATATCTTGTTGTGTCATTTTGCCCTGAAAAATTCCTATAGAAATTTTCTTTAGTTTAAGAAAGTGGCAATAAAGAAATGAGAAAACACTGAAAATTTTTCCCTTCAAAGCAAATTTTACCAAATTTTGCACTTATTATTTAACTTCTTTTTATTGTTAGATTATATGCATAGTATGCATTTCTTTCCTATTCCACACCAAAGGTTTCTAAATTTTCTAAAATTTTTTACGTTTTAGATTTTCTAAATTTTTCTCATTTTCTAATATTTAAAAAGCTTTCTCTAGACTTTTAAATATATTTTAATTATCTAAATTAAAAAAATTCTATTCCTTGATGTGTTGATCCTAAAAAATTCTCATTCTCTAAGATCTGATTCATCTTAACTCTCAACTACAGAAGAGGGAGCGTTAATTTCCTAAAAGCCAAAACTTCATTTATTTTGAAATTTCGAGTTCTTAAAGACCTATTGGTGACCTAGTTTCCGGTATTTGGGCAGAGCTTTCACAGCAAACTTTCCCTAAACCCACACTGATGATATCTGTACCTTTTGTTCTTTCTCGCTGTAATCATGAGGTTGAAATGGAAAGTTTCTTCTAATGGTCTAATTGTTTTTTTTTTTTTCCGGAGAGGGAAGTCTGAGAGGAGATGGTTGTGAGGAGCAAACTCAGAACAAGTGGGGAGAGGTCACGTTGGGGCACGTATTGGGGACAACACCCTTCACTGTGGTAACTCAATTGAACTGTCTTCTTGTCAACCTAATGAAGTGTGTACTGCTCAATAAGAACAGCTCCTGGACATAATTTATCATAATGTTCTGTCTCTTTTCTCCCATCCTCAACCCCTTTTGAGTTGCTCAAGTTTAGACCTCTCCCCACAAGTCAATTTTCTTTTCATTTCCCAAGATATCTGGGGAGGCATTTCCCAAGCAATTGTTTCATTAAGCGGTGTCTAAATGTCCAGTTTCCAAGACTGTACCCTTAACTGTCATTTCCCAATAACCGCCACTTTGAAGACGCCTTGGTCTGCTATCTGTCCATAATCAAGAGGTGTCTGGTATTGCTTAATTTTTACTGGTTTATTTATTTAGTTTTCAGTGTTAATAAACATTTTATGCATCTGGTGACAAGCCTTTAAGGTTGACCAGAAAAATACTCATTTTAATCCCTAGAGTAGTTATTAAGACCATGACAGAATTAGGCTGTTGTGAGTTTTTCCATTAGGGCTGGCTATTTAATATGAAATGGATTTCAGCACTGCCTTTATGTGCTAAAATTTTTTTAAACATAAAAGGCGATTTCTTCTTACATAATGGATGATTCCCCAAACACTTCATCACCATTACAGAGCAACCACTCACTCACTCAATTCCAGGCTCTGTAAAAATTTTCTTTAATCTTGAAAACACCTTTCAAGCTAAAGCTGATGAGGCACCTGAGTTGCTACGCAGACAAGTCTTCATGCTGGGTCATAATGTAATTAAGGAATAGAGCTGGAAATCAAAACATGATCATTTCATGGCTAACATCCTTGTGCCTCTTGGCGTATTGCACTGTGACTACATACGTATGCATATGTGCATTGTATATAACTATAAATAAATGAAAACTTCATAAAATAATATTAATACTTATATTATCTGATGCATTCTGATACATTATAATTCTGCTTTATTTACTTAAAAACACTGGTTAACATTTACCAAGTTGATTTGATGACCTGCCTGACATCATGAGTTACGATCTGAAGAAATACATCAACTGTGTGTTCATGTCATTTTGCTCTTTTCTTTTCCCTAATGTTAAAATCTCTAGCATTATATATTCCATATTAAAGTTAAAGTCATAAGCATGTCCTGTACCCTTGAAATCATGACAACATGATCCACCACCTGCATACTTATATACGTAAGTTTAAATGGTTAATCCAATACAATCTAATGGTTAAATGTTGATTCAAGACAATTGCCTCATAGTGGAAAGGCAGGGACCTGGGCCTGGCTATTGGCCCTCTCCCAAACCTCAGCTTTCTCCAGTTTCCCATCTGCATCACATATTTTAGTCTTAACAGCAGCTTGGGCTTTTATGTGTTAACCCCCACCTGTCTCTCACCACTGTGACTTTGAAACGCTTTCCCCTACTCCCCGCTGGCTTAAATTCCAGTCATCTTTCAAGGCTCAGCTCAAAACATGAGCAGTTATTCCTAATTATTTGAATTAATAGATGGTTGTTGAATGGGTAAATGGATCCTAAAATACTTCAGAACTTTATATCTATGCTCAGTCCTGGTAGTTCAGGCAAGTCTGTGGGACAACATCATTCATTTTGGACATCCCATTTCTTCATGTGTAAAGTGGTAAGTGTAACATCACAAGGTTGCCACTAGGATTAAATGAAACACTAAGTGTGAGGAACTTGACACTTAATAATTCAATCTGTCAATAATGTATGTGTCTACCACAGATCAGAGACAGGGAGGTGCTAGATTTTGCTTATTTATGAGAAACAATGGATAAATATTCTGAGCTAGTTGATAAAGCATCAGTAGCTTGATATCAGCCGTGGTGGGTGTATTTATGCCACAGAAACACAGCAAATGCTACAGCTCAAAGCTCTTCTGCCCAAGAGTTCCTTGTCAACATTTACCACCAATCCACTGCCTACAGACTTCAGTGGGATGAATAAAAGGGTGGTTCCGGATTGAGTTATTTGGAAAGCAGACCTGAGACATAGTAAGCAGGATGCTTAATGAGGAGTGACCTTGTGGGGTCAATACATGTTAAAGGGATGAAAAAATCAAGAGTTGGAGAAGTTGAACTGTAGTTCCGGTCTAACATGCTTGCCTGAACCTATGGAGATGTCTGGAGCTAGAATGGCCATTCAGCAGTGTCCTGAGATGGTCCTAGACAGGACCAGGACTTTAAACTCCTGCACTCATCAGCCATTCCATACAGGCTACCCCAGGAAGGGGTAGGACCTGGGTGAGGCGGCTCTGAGGATGAGGCAATCCCTAGGGGCTGACTGCACTTCCACTTGCTGGGGCAATGAATCTTCCCCTTCAGGGTAGTCTGGGCAGCACATCACAAGAGTCCATCACAAGGGTGAAAGAAATCTCCCGCATTTACAAAGACCATGGGCTGGTGAGCTACACAAGAAAATTATTGTATCTTCAGATCTATTCCATGGGTCAGTGTTACGACTGAGGAGCAGACAGGCTGCTGAGGATGCAGGATGTATGAGTATGTGTGCACACAGAGGAAAGGGGTCAGGAGGTTGAGTGTCAAGCCAAGCTCTGCTCTTTGGAAGGCAAAGTTGCCATAACAGAGTCATGAAGTCATTTGCTGACTCTAATGAACAAAGGAAAGTTATGATGGGGAAGAGAGCAGCAGCTTAGGACTTTGATGCATATTTAGTGTTCACCAAAAAGTATAGTGATCGGTCAACTTTAAACAGTTAGAACAAGATACAAGCCAAATAATTCCTCTAAGCGAACATGCATCTTGCTAAATGGACAGGGCAAATTTGGCAGAATTACTCTTTTCTTCCACGTTCTCTAACAGAAAACGACATCTTCTGCACTATACCAAGCTGTGATGAAGCAAAAAGTAATAAATACCCTAAGCCCAGAAAAACTCCCCTTCCTTACCTTCAACAGCATTGATCTGAGCGATCTGAACACAGCTGCCATGGAGAATTTGCAGCCCAATGGAAATGCCTGTCGATATAAAAGCCCAAGTCATTTTCCTGGTGACACATTCCCCACATTCCCCTCCCCTTCAGCTAGGAGGGGTGGATGAGAAAACTGACCATGGTGCAGCTGCTGATTTATACTTCTTTTCTGGACCAGGGAATTCATATTGATTAGTTGGATGAATGAGTCTGTCCCTTTGTTTTAAAAGATTAGAGTGAGTGCCTGCCCTTGGAATATATCACAGCTCCACTGTGACATAACAAATAAGATCCACTGTGCTTTTTGTAAATCTCAATGCCTTTACCATACTTATGAAATACACCTGTCGATGATACTTAGCCCGGTATGGAAAAATAGGTCTTTAGAGAGTCCTGAAGAATGTACCAGCAGAGATATCAAAATATGTTTTCTTTCTGTGGGCTCTTTCATGTTGCTTAATATAGTTATACTGAATTTGTCAAAGTGGTGGATGGCATATTTGTAACTCATCTGAATCCCATTTTTCTCTTATTATTCTGTTGTGGAATCATAATTGATCGATGCTTATACAAATAACTTTTGGCTGAAATGTTCTTGTATAAGACTCACTTGCTTACCGGAGGGAGGAAGGAGGGAGGAAGGTTTGGGGGGACCACTGCGGGGTATACCGCTACATTGTAATGGGATATTTGTCTTCAATACTTATAATTAACATGTTCACAAAAAGACACTGAAAACTTTATATTATTCAGGAATTATCTGGGTTAAGTGAGGTGACTGTTGATATGGAGAATTACCTTTTATATAAGTCTTTTTGCTGTATACTGACTTTTGGGGAAAAAAGGTAGACTTTAATGAAATTTTCTCCAATTTTAAATTGTTGGAAATGAATTTCTCTCCTAGGGCTCAGTTTTGCCTCCTTGAATTCTTCCCTCGATGAATCCTTGGTTTTTCCTCTAGAGGACCTCAGAACAAACACTCATCCTCTTCAACTTTGTAATCCTTCAAATGTTGAGGACAACTCTAATGTTTTCCATTGATTTTCTCTTCTCCAAATAGACTGCATCTAGTTTCTTCTACCATTCATAAATTAATGTTTTTAGGTGCGTACATCCACCTGAGGATGTTCCCCCACGTGGTCTAGGCCCAGGGAACGTGCCCAGAGCCCTCCAACCCCATCAGCTGGAGTCTACCTCTGCCTCATCTGGGCCCCTAGAGAGGTGTGCACCTTGGTTGCAGCATCGATCCTGCGCTTCCTGAGTGATTTGTGACGATCACAGCTCCCCTTCCAGCAGTACCCCGAGCCCTTCCTTGTTTTCCAAGTGACCTGGAAACACAGCTAATCAATTTGACATTCCCATCTCAGTAAATTGGACAAGAGAGAGAACAGGGCAGTGGTGACAGATGAGTAAAGAGTAGCGAAATAAATTCTGGAAAGGGACCATCTGTTTTTTTGCAGTGCTGAGAGTCAGTGTCTCTCGTACAGTCTTTTCTGAGTGAAAAAGTTAGCCAGATATGATAACTTCCAGTAGCAATACAAGTACTACTTTCTTCTCCACAATACTCAATACTTAAGATTTAAGTTCTGTTCTTGGCAATTTCCTAGAATTGTATGAAATGTCCATAAATATCCACAAGTGTTCCCAACTCATAAATAATCATGTTGATGCTTAATCATTATAACTATGTAATGCATTTTTATAGAATTTATAAACTCAATTCAGAGAACACCCTTTGCTGTAACTCGTCTTTTCTCCACTCAATGAGTAGACACTGGATCATTCCACCACCATTTCAAGTTCAGAGCACCATTTACAAAGATTTCACTCCTATTATCCATAATTATTGTCATGCAACTCTATCCCAGCCTTGCTTTTATATGTTCCTTTGAGCGTATGGGAAAGGTTCATGCAACAAAGCACATAGTTTGATTTTTGAATATGGGATTTTTAAGATAAAGCATTCTTTTAAACAATCAGGATGCTGTAAATTTATAGATTTCTTCAGATACCATCAGATAAATTTCTCAAAAGGTGTGATTATCAAGCTCCTTGCCCTCTGCTGTTCTTGGCATCTCACCCTCTAATGTCTCTGCCAGATCATTCTTCCTTACTTTATCTGCAGTATCATATGCAGTCAATAGATGGGAGCCGTGATTAGTGTGAAGCAATCACCATTGCCAAGTACCCAGGGGATAAAGTAAAACAAACAGGATTGAGAGCAGGTGAAGCAATGAACAAAACACAGATGAGTATGACTTGCTGAGCACTAAAAATTAAAAAAAAACACAAAGACATAAAAAGCCAAAAGACACGGGGCTATCTCTGTTTCTCTTACCACCTCCCTGCAGAACTTCTGAAACAGGGAGTTCTGCCCAGAGCCATTTTCACTGACAGCGCCCAAGGGTCCCCAATATGCTTGCCAGATGTCCATATTCTCAAAGGCTCTTCCTGCCCCAGTTGCAAAAATTGACTCTCAGGTTCTCTTTGCATATTTAGCCCTCTTCCCCAGTCTACTCGTGTTCTTAAAACCCAGGAGACCCCCACAGCCTGGCCTAGAAGATGATAGTAATTCTTATTCATCGCTTACTTCAGATACCTCCTGGATTATGCCAGCTAATTGCTGTAGTTTCCAAACTTGCTATTACCTTCTTCTATGGTTTATTTAGCTTTAATGCTGCTCTGGGCTATGAAGAGACTCTGATCTAGTCTCTGCAATGTGGTTCCAAAGTGGCTCCAGGTATCCTGGGTTATGGCAGGGACAGGTCTGGAGTGTCGGCAACTCAGGTTTCCTTGCCTTTATTAAGACTACAGTGCATTTTGGCCCACTCAGAAGTAAGCTATCTTAGGCATATGACATATATACCTAAGTACTCTCAGGAAAAACCACAAGGAACTCTGGTTTTATACCACTACTGCCATATAATATAAATGGGTGAAATGAGTCAAAATATAAATTAAACCCTAAGTGTAGGGGAAGCCTGTGAGGTGCCAGACACTGTCCTAAAAGCATCCGGAGGAGTGTGAGTCATGGTCCTTGGCCATCACTGTGCTTTTAACCTAGACAAGGAGGTAAGCCATGAGTGAGAAAAGCAATAGCAATATATTAGAGCAGCGGCAACAAGAAGGTACTAAGGAGGGAGAGATATGTGGAAGAGTTATGAGCCATCTTTATCAGTCTTATTTAACCCTGATTTATGAAAAACTGGTTATCTGTAGGAGTGAACTTTTGCAATCTAGCTGATGAATGACTTGGCTTTGTGATGTTACAAATATGAGGTTTCTCAGTAAAGGATCATTAATAGATTACCTTAAATGTGAAACACATTTTAGTATGGAAACAGTTGCTAAAAATGGTGTTTAGGCCTCCAGAAGCCAATTTCACTCAAAATGTAACTGAATTATAGTGCTGTTATATGACAGGTTTTCATATAGTATTCAAAGACTAAAGCATCCTATACTCCAAGTCGCCTGGTCACAATCTTATTTGTCAGGAGCACATCTCTCCTCTACAGTCCCTAGCCATGGGGTTTATTGTTCTTGCTTCCCAGCCATGAAACTGTTTTGTTTCCTTCCCTCTTCCCTCCTACACTTGGGCCAAACATATGCTGTTTGTTTCTGGAGGTAGAGATTAAAATGGTGTTGGTGTAAACATTGGAAGAATCTTTTTTTGGTTATTAAAGAGCTGGGGAGGGTATTTCAGAAGGAAGGCAGTGGGTGGGGGGTAATAGGATGGTTAACTTCCATAGTAACACAGGCTTTGTTGAATTGAGAGTTAAAAAGTAAGGCTACATATGGTCACATATTTCAATGACAAATAGTTATAAGCTGTGGCTGCCTATGTTTTACTATGTCTCCAAAAAGTCAACATTTCTGTGAGTCTATACTTTTCTACTTTTTTTAAAAAAGTGGCTTAATATAGTAACCATTTTATTATTTCTTACAATTGTATGGGTTGACTGGGCTCAGCTGGCTAAGTTCTTCTGTATCTCTGGCTCTGGATGTTTCGTGTGGTTGTGGTCACATAGCAACGGAGGCTGGATTCACCTGGAGGGTTGATCGAGATGCTGGGACAGTCTGGCCTCTTACTGCTTTTACATAGTATCTCAGTTTTTCCTCTCCAGGTACCATCTCTATGTGGTTTCTCCATGCGATCTCTCCAGAAGAATATACTGACTTCTTAATAATGTTCCTGGGCTCCCTAAAACACCAACGGGAAAGCGAAAGAATCTCGAAGGCTTTGGGTAGTTTCTGTAGCTTGACTTCAAGTTCACTGATCTTGTCTCTCTGAAGTATCTAATCTGCTGTCAAACACATCGAATGAGCTCTTCATTTCAGATCTTGCATTTTTAATCTTTAGAAGTCCCACTTGACTCTTGTTTATATATTTTTTTCATTATTTTTATGTTTTTCTTTACATTCTCAACTTTTATACTTATAAAAGGCTTTTAAATTGTTTTTAACAAGTTTTATCATCTCAGACATTTATGGTCTTTCACTGAAAGACTTTTCCCTTCCTGATACAGATCACATTTTCCTGCCTTTTTCATGTCCAGTAATTTTTATTGGCCCCTGGACACTGAAATTTGTACATTTTTCAGTGCTTAACTTTTATTTTCCTTTTACAAAATGTTGGAATTTGTTGGGGTGGGCAGTTTAAGCTACTTGAGGATCAATTTCATCCTTTTAAGCTTTGCTTAAAATAAATTCTTTCATGGTAAGTCTAGAGTAGTGTGACCAGTGGTCCCGATTCATCTGGGACTAAGACTTTCCCAGAGATGCACTAAAACTGGAAAAGTTGTAGGAAACCTAGAGAAGTTGGTCATCCTTGAACTCCAGAGAAGACTTTAATAGACTTCTGAAAAAGATATTTGTAAAGTAAAACTTTGAGACCATATAAACTGAAAATGACTTTATTCTACCTTTAAAAGTAATCAGTTGTCAACTAGGCATAAAACTAACATGGATTTTATTTTCCCTGGTAATTTTGAAGACATTATTTTGTCGCTTTGGGTTTTAGTGTTGTTGATAACAAGTTTGAAGCCATTTAAATTCTTGAACCTTTGCACATGACCAGTTTGTTTGTTGGTTTGTTTCCCTTTCTTAGAGCCTGTAGGTTCTTCCACCCTTCTCTACCTCTCCCCCAATGCTCTAAAGTTTTTTCAATAATATATGTCCTAGTCTGAGTCTGTATTCCCATATTATTCACTCCATCTGACAACACATATCCTTCAGTTCTAGGAAATTTTCTTATGTTTATACAAAAATAAATACTTTATCTTTAGCACTCCTGTTTATGTTAGATCTCCTCAATTCCTCCTCTAATTTTCTGATTTTTTTTCAATATTTCCTTATTGAATTATTCTAATTTTTGAAAGATGTCCTTAACTAAATTTCCGAGTTTTCTATTGAGTTTTCCATAAGTTTTTTTTTTTTTTTTTTGGAGGGGTAGGGCTTCCATATATAAATATATCCTCTTTAATGCCATCCTGTTTCCTGGCTCTACTGTTTTCTCTTGGCCCTCTCAGGATAATAATAGTTGTTTTGATTTTAAATTTTCCTCTCCCTATGTCATCTCTCACTCTTCTCAGGAAATATGAAGTGTCATTCTTCTTGCGAGTATGTGATGAGGATCTGGGCATCTGTCGACCACCACCTCCTTCAGACTTTCAAATCATTTTCCTCCTTTTACCCACATACTTTCTTGGTCATGTCCTGGCACTGTGGGGATTCTAGGTGTAAATCCCATTTTTCTAAATTTTCCCCAGTGCTGACTTAGGATCCAGCTTTCTCAAGCCTGCCGAGTCCACGAACTCTTGTTCTGTTTCCCAGACTCCAAAATATGGTTGTTCTTGTTTCTTCTCCCATTCTCTTAGTTCTTATGTTTCAATAATAAACATAAATGTCTATAAATATCTTTATTTTCATTTTAATGGAATTTGGGAAGAGATGCAAGTCTTGGAGTGTTCAATCCATCATCTTTATCCTGCTTGTTTTTAATATTATGATCATCTATGTTTTTGTTAGCCAAATATTTATAACATAATGTTTAATAGAGTTAATTTAGAATTCAGGGGTCCTCAAACTTTTTAAACAGGGGGCCAGTTCACTGTCCCTCTGACCGTTGGAGGGCCGGACTATAGTTTAAAAAAAAAACTATGAACAAATTCTTATGTACACTGCACATACCTTATTTTGAAGTAAAAAAACAAAACAGGCAAAAACACCCGGTGGGCCGGATAAATGTCCTCAGTGGGCCGCATGTGGCCCGCGGGCCATAGTTTGAGGATGCCTGAAGATATTTTATTTAAACATTGTTTGGGCATACTCTGGAAGGAAAAAAAAAAGATTTCTAAGGGTCTTAAATACATTTTAAAAATTTCTATGGAAATCTGAAATGATAATTTTTAACTTCTTTGAATTCATTGCATTACAAATAATTTAAAGTATGAATCAATGTTTAATTGAGAATGGAGAGCATTATTACTGAGAAATATTATGACTTGTCATAAAATAAAATATTAAATTCAATATCAAATACAATTTTTAGTTCTAACAATTACACCTGGATTACAGGTATTGGTGCATTTTTTAGTTATATTTCTTAATAAGTGCCTAAACTCACTACATATTTTCAAGTGTTAAATTCTTAAAGTTAAACTGTTTTAGTTGTACACATTAAACTAATCTGCCATCAGGAAGCATACAAAGAAGCTTAAACGTATTTTCCAATTTGTTCTTTCACCACTATGGACTTGGCCAGTAACACATTCATTTGGAGAGAAGCATTACAATGTTATTTCTTAGTGATGAAAAGTGAAGATGCAGGAGCCAGAGTTGAAAGCTGGAGCAGGATGCATTTTGAGATGGCCAGACTGCTGAGTAAAATAGCTTATTGCTTTGTAAATTGCCTTATATTTTCTCCAAATTCTTAAACAGACCCTGGAGAACAATTCATTCTATGTCTTTCAAAACTAGCTACTTTAAGAAATGCTGATTTAGTTTTTTAGTAAAAGTTGCAACAGTTAGGGGTGATGATCTAAGATTTTGTTCTTATTGTTCGTGTAAGCTACCAGACAGCAGGCTCCCATGGTTTGCTAAATGCAATGCCATGAAGCTCTGAACAGGTACAGGAAAAAACAATTCAGAGTTGATCATTCTTTTCTGTAACTTTCTGGGTTCAATTTATTTCGTTCTTTTTCTAAGTGCCTCTTCACTTTTTTTTTTTTTTTTTTAGTGTTCTGATTTATTCTTCTTATTTCATTTGGGTCAATTTCCCTCTCCGATCCAATCCATTCTAATCTAATCCAATTGAGTTCAATAAGCATCCATGGTGTCAATCTGACCCTGACTTCCCTTCAGAGAAAATCAGAGGGGGGCTCACATTGTCTGGATCCCACGTGTTAAAACTTACTTTAATTTGTACTTCTGTCCTCTCCCTCTCCTGGGTGGCTCCAGGAGCCACCAGTCTGCCCATCCCTCCCTTGGCTGAGGGGGTTTAACCTATTGATCTCCTTGCCCTTCTTGTGCATTCATCCTCTCCCACTCAATTGGATCCTTCCCACCAGCCTCTACACATGCCCAGGTTTTTCAGGTGATTGAAACAAAAACAGAAATATTCTTCCTCAATGCCACTCTCTTGATAGAGCTTTGCCCTCCTTGAGCCCACACGTCTTGAGTGAGTGCTATGAGGTCTTCCCTTTCTCTCCACCCACTCAGTACAGTCTAACGTGTCTTCTGTGCCCATCACTCCACGGGGGCAGCTTCACTGAAGCTCCCGGCAGCATCAGTGTCAGAGTCCACAGGGCATTTTCAGTCCCATGAACTTGACGCCCCCATAGTATTTCATACCAATGCCCATCTCTGCCTGCAACGCCGTCTTGCCTTGTTTGCCTCCTGTCACTTACCCTTCTCTCCTTCTGTCCTTTACACACCCATCCCTGGGGATATGTCTTCAAATGTTCCTCATGGCTCTTACTGGGACTCCTTCCTTCTCACTTTGTCCAGTTTCTCAGTGGTCTCATTCATGCACATGGCTTTAGTTGTGTACTGCACACAGAATACTCACATTTGTCCATGAAACCTAGGCTTTCTGTGCACCTAAGAGCCATGTGTCCCTGTGACCATTCATCTCAAGGGGAAAGTGAATCAGCATTCCACAATGGGATGCTTCTCATTTTCACTGATTCAGTGAAATTCCCTCTTTCTATCATAGTAAAAATCCTGTTCCTTTTCCCAGCAGCACAAATTTAGAGTCCTGGGAACCATCCTCAATACCTCTTTCTCTTCTATCCTGATACACAATCACTAAGCACTCTGTTTTAACTTTAAACACCTCTTGAACACATGCACTTCTTTCCATCTTTGTTGTCACTTGCTCCTCCCTTCCAATACCACCTTGTTCAAGCAAACATCATCTCTTTTGTCGGGATGACATCAAAATAGCCTTCTACCAGATTCCCCACCTCACCTCCAACCTCTCATTCCCTGAGTCAGAACAATCTTTTGAGACACAAATCTTATCATGGCCACCCCTGTACTTAAAATGGTTCAAAAGTTTCCCATTGTTCTTTGGATAAAGGTAACATCCTTACCTTTGCATAAAAGCTCCGCATGACCTGGTCCCAGCCTGTGCCGTGCATCCACTTTGTTTTCTGCTTCAGCCACACTGGCTTTGAAACTCCTCAAACACAACCTGTTAATCATTTCAAAAATTATTTGCAAGTGCTTCCTCCTCACCCTAGAAAGCCTCATCACTCTTCTTGCCTGGGTAAATTCCTCTCTTCCTTTAGAGAGCAGAGCTATCATTGTTTCTTGAGGAACACCTTTCCTTAATCTCTTTGATTTGGTAAATTGGGGTCAATGGGGATTGATGGTCCCGTATGCAGGTGATGCAGTGTTGCACTACCACGATCACCCCTTTACCAACAGATTTGTCACCTCCAACTGCTGGGAATATCAGCGGCTCATGGCTCCTAGGTGTCCCTTTTCAAGTCTTTCCCTCAACCAAAGGGGCCTGCACCACTCAAGATTATATCCCATCCCTGTAGACAGCCCATAATGATGGCTCGATGGAGGAAGGGAGTTATAAACTCTGGCTTTTTTCCCCTTAATTTGGGACATCTTCATAAGATCACCCTAGTTCCAGTGTTCCCCATCACATTGGCTAAGGCCTGCCATGACTGCATTGCTATTTATCTCATAGTGTTGCTCTGGTAGCATTCTCCAATAAACCCCCTACATTCACGTCACCATGGCAATGTCCATGGAAGCCAACTGAAGGGTCCTTCCCAACAATTATCATGTCTATAAATATATGATGTCAGACAGCCTGCCCCTGAATCTTGGTTGTGCCACTCAACAGTTCTGTGACCTTGTACAAGTGACTTATGTTGCTTGTGTTTCAGTTTCTTTACCTATTTTACTGTAAGAATTAAATTGCTTAGACCTGTGTCTTAGTCGGTTAGGGCTGCTACTACAAATTGCCATAGACTGCAGGGCTTAAACAACACTTATTTCTCATGGCTATGAGGATGGAAGTCAGAGATCAGGGTGCCCTCTTCCTGGCTATGTCCTCATTTGGCCTTTCCCTGCTGCATGCATGAAGTGAGAGAGAAAGAAAGAAGATCCCATGTTTCCTCCTCTTTTTAAAAGGGCAATAATTCCATCATGAGGGACCCACCCTCAGGAACTCATCTAATCCCAACTACCTTCCCAAGGCTCCACCTATAAATACTATCACATTGGAGGTTAATGTTTCAACATAGAAATTTGGAGTGGGGAGGGGCACAAAAATTCAGTCCATAGCAAATAGCATCAAGCATAGAGTCTAAATAATAGCTATTATTATTATTACAAAAGTGTTTTGCTACTTTTATCTAGAGATGATCTAAAATATAAATACCTTTAGGACTTGCCACCTAAAACCAAAGTTTTACAAGTGTGTTATTTGCAAAAACCACTGATCCTATGAGATCACACACAAATGAAGGATCTTTTGTTTAGACAAGGGTAAGAAAAGCTCACAAATCTCACACCTGGAGCCTCAGGGCATTAAGACCCCTGAGACGTTCAGAAAAAATAATCTGCTTCATCTTTTGTAATCCAATGGCCCTGATACTGAGATTATGGAGACATTTCTTCAAGTAGCATCTATAGTCCTTTGTGGATCAATTAGCAACACCTCTCGGCAGGGATGATTTTGCAAAGAATAAGGCAGCTTTAATGTGACTGTAGGGCAGGGCAGAATAGGGGCTGAGAGGAGGTACTGTAATTTTATTTCCTTGAGCTGCACTGCCCTTCCTTGGCCTTGCCAGTGTCCTTGTGACCCACCCAAATGTGACTGCACAGGTCACCACCAGAAAAGCCTGGAAGCGGCATTAGACAGCCACCCAAAGCTGGGTGAATTACTGGATGAATATTTGGTCTTCTAAAGTCACAAATTGGCTACAATCTCCTTTTCTCCGTGTAAGCAAAAGCATCCAGCAGAGGGGCCTGCTGTGTCCTGCTGCTGTGGGCAGCGTGCGGTGCCTGTTCTCGGCTTGTTATCGCTACTTCCCCATCGCAGTGACTGATGAGGTACTCAATACGAGTCTGGGTTTTGCTCCTGGGAATCCCACACCCAACTGACAAAGCTTTCTTGTGAAACAATTACTTTTAATATACCCTACTGACTTAGAAACACAAAAACAGAACTTTCGCTTGGATAAGCAAATTTCCTTTTTACTGAATAAAGACAAAAATATGTGAGTAGTAATTTGTGTGTAACAGAAAGAAAATGGAAGAAAAGGAGAGAAATGCAAGGAAAGACTAAAATGAGATGAGTGGGTGGGTGAGGTGTTAAGCAGCCTAAGTTTTCTCAAAATGTTGAGAGCCTTAGTTTTCCAAAATGTTTAAGAATAAAAGGTTACACACACACACACACACACACACACACACACGAGGTCTGTCCAGAAATTATTCAGCCACTGTTAATATAATGAGAATAGTTAGTGTAACATCCGTGCAACCTGGCAGCCAAGGAGAGTGGACTGGGATGCACACGTGTGAACAATGATGACTTCACTCTACTAGTCAGTGGGGTGCTAGACACTGTGGAGTGAGCATGCATACTGTGTGGCTGTCACATTCAAAATGACTGAGTAGAGCAACAAATCTGCATCAAATTTTGCATTAAGCTTGAACATTCCTCTGTGGAAACCATTTGGATGATTCAGAAGGCTATCAGGGGCAATGCAATGAACACAGTGCAAATAAAAGTGTGGTACAAACGCTTCAAAGATGGTTGAGAATTTGTTGAAAGTGATCCACACTCTGGAAGGCCTGCAACAAGCAGAACACCTGAGAATGTTGAACTTGTGCAGGCTAGATTAAGAGATGCTGAGAGAATGGTGTGAGATCCCAAGGTGGCTACTTTGAAGGGAGCTGAGGAGTTATTGTCCTATGTACAAAGTTTCTTGTATCTTGTATCATCTTCAATAAATGTCTCTGTTTTTCCTATTACATGGCTAGATACTTTCCAGACTATAATCTCTCTCTCTCTCTTTCTCTCTTTCAATGGGGTGAATGTGTGCCCCCCAGATTCATATGTTGAAACTCTAATTCCAATGTAATGACATTTGGAGATGGGGTCTCTGGGAAGTAATTGGATCATGAGGATGGAGCCCACACAAATGGGATTAGTGCCCTTATAAGAGTCTAGAGAGCTAGTAGCTGTCTTCCCACCATGTGAGGATGCAACAAGGAGATGATCATCTGCAAACTAGGAAGTGGGTCTGCACCAGACATCAGTTCTGCCAGCACCTTGATCTTGGACTTCAAAGCCTCTAGAACCGTGAGAAATAAATATTTGTTATTTGAGCCACTCAGTCTCTGGTACTTTGTTAGAGCAGCTGGAACTGACTAAGACCAGAAATATACACAGGTTTACTTGTTTTATTGCTGTTTGCTTTATTTAGCTTCAAAGATATTGCATTTTTTACAAATTGAAGGTTTGAGGCAACAGTACATCAAACAAATCTATTGGCATCATATTTCCAACAGCATGTGCTCACTTCATGTCTCTGTGTCACATTTTGGTCATTCTCATAATATTGCAAACTTTTTCATTATTATTATATCTTTTCTGGTGATCTGTGGTCAGTGATCTTTGATGTTACTATTGTGATTGCTTTAGGGCACCTCTGACGGTGCCCATGTAAAATGGCTAACTGAATTGATAAATGTTATGTGTGTTCTTGCTGCTCCTCCACCATGTGTTACCTATCCTTCTCCTTCGTCTTGGGTCACCCTATGCCTTGAGAAACAGCAATATTAAAGTTAGGCCAATAAACAATCCTACAATGGCCTCTAAGTGTTCAAGTGAAAAGAAGAGTCACATATCTCTCACTTTAAATCAAAAGCTTGAAATGATTATGCTTAGCAACGAAGGCATGTCAGAAGCCAAGATAGGCCAAAAGCTAAGGCCTCTTGTGCCAAACTGTTAGCCAAGTTGTGAGTGCAAAGGAAAAATTCTTAAAGGAAATTAAAGGGGCAACTCCCGTGAACACACAAATGATACTCACCAGCAAACTGGTATTAACGGAGCAGCACCTAAGTGGACACATAGGAACTACATTTACGGGGTACTGGGCAGGTATATACATACATAATGAGTGAGACATGCACTGTCTGAGGGATGGTCATGCTTGAAGCTCAGAATTGTGGGGGGAGAGGGGGCAAGGGCATTATTTGAAACCCAAAAATTTGTACCCCCATAATTTGCTGAAATAAAAAAAGAAAGTGAAACAGCCTGTTGCTGATATGGAGAACGTTTTAATAGTCTGGATAGAAGATCAAACAAGCCACAGCGTTCCTTTAAGCCAAAGCCTAATTCAGAGAAAGGCCCTAACTCTCTTCAATTCTGTGAAGGCTGAGAGAGATGAGAAGCTGCAGAAGAAAAGTTTGAAGCTTTCAGACATTGGTTCATAAGGTTTAAAGAAAGAAGTCATCTTTATAACATAAAAGTGCAAGGTGAAGCAGTAAGTGCTGATGTAGAAGCTTCAGCAAGTTATCCAGAAAATCTAGCTAATATCATTCATGAAGGTGGCTACACTAAACAACAGATTTTCAACGTAGACAAAACAACCTTCTGTTGGAAGAAGATGTTATCTAGGACTTTCCATGGTGGAGAAATTAATGCTTGGCTTCAATGTTTCCAAGAATAGGCTGACTCTGTTGTTAGGGGCTAATCCAGCTGGTGACATTATGTTGAAGCCCAATGCTCATTTGCCATTCCCCAAATCCTAGGACACTAAAGAATTATGCTGAATCTACTCTGCCTATGCTCTAGAAGTGGAACAACAAAGACTGGATGTCAGCTCATCTATTTACAGCATTGTTTACTGAATATTTTCATCTTGCTATTGAGACCTACTACTCAGAAAAAAAAAAAGAATACTTCCAAAATATTACTTCTCACTGACAATGCACCTGGTCCCCCAAGAGATCTGATGAAGATGCACAAGGAGATTAATGTTGTTTTCATGCCTTCTAACACAGTAGCTATTCTGCAGCCCATAGATCAATAAGTAATTTTGACTTTCAAGTCTTATTGTTTAAGAAATAAATTTTGTAAGTCTGTAACTACCAAAGATAGTGATTCCTTTGATGGGTCTAGGCAAGAAAAATTGAAAACCTTTTGGAAATAATTCACCTTTCTGAATGCCACTAAGAGTATTTGTTATCCATGGGAGGAGGCCAAAATATTCACATTTTGAGAGAAGTTGATTTCAACCCTCCTGGATGACTTTGAGGGGTTCAGGAGATTTCAGTGAAGGAAGTACCTGAGATGTGTTGGGAATAGCAAGAGAACTAGAATTAGAAGCCCGGAGATGTGACTAAATTGCTGCGATCTCATGATAAAACTTGAATGGATGAGGAGTTGCTTGTCCTGGAAGAGCAAAGAAAGTGGTTTCTTGAGATGGAATCTGCTCCTGGTGAAGATGCTGTGAACTTTATTGAAATGGCAACAAAGGATTTATATTACATAAACTTAGTTGACAACACAGTAGCAGGATTTGAGAGGACTGACTTCAATTTTGAAAGAAGTTCTACTGTGGATAAATTGCTATCAAACAGCATCACATACTAGAGAGGAATATTTCATGAGAGGAAGAGTCAATCAATGTGGCTAATTTCACTATAGTCTTATTTCAAGAAAAGGCCACAGCCACTCCAACCTTCAGCAATTGTCACAGTTAGTGGCAGTCAACATTGAAGCAAGACCCTCTATCAGCAAAAAGATTATGATTTTCTGGGCTCATATGATTGTTAACATTTTTTTTAGTAATAAAATATTTTCCAGTTAAGGTATGTGCATTTTTTGGACATAATGCTATCAAACACTATAGTATAGTGTAAACATTACTTTTATATGTACTGGGAAACCAAAAAGTTTGTGTGATTCATTTATTGCTGTATTCATTTTACTGTAGTGGACTAGGACCAAACTTGCAATATCTTTGAAGTATGCCTGTATATAGGCTTTTGTTGATGTCAGGCATGATATCATTTTATTGTTGGCACAATAGAGTTCTGGCTCAGTTCTCTCTTATTTTCCATTGACAAGTCCTGGGCAGGCATAGACTCCTCTCTTTACCTTTCTAGAACCCAATTAATCTGGATCCATGCAAAAGTCATTGTATATCATGAAGAGCATTCTCCCCCAGCTTTCTGGGCTTTATTGATATTTTTCTATAGGACACTGACTCTATTTTGGTCTTGAGGGCATTTTGTGCCTCAATGGACAATCAAATGTAGACCTATATCTCAATTTTTTTTTCAGTTTATATTGACTTTCTTTCCAACTACATTTTAAAAACAATTTAATTTTCCTTACCATAAGGCTCTTTTCCTAACAGTTTCATAACCTTTTCCTCTTCTTTATTCTTCTAGGTATAAACAGTGATAGTCAAATGGACATCTGGAGATCAAAGAAACTGAAGTCTATAAGATTTCTTCCCAACATAAGCAAGTCAGTATGGGCCTTAAGGAAAAGGAAAATTTAGCATAGGCTGGTGCTATGCATCCGGGTGAAGGATGATTCCAACTGTTCCTCTCAAGGAGCAAGGAAGAGAAAAGTGTCAGGTGGGGCATTGGAGTTCTCATACACCAGGATGCTTTCCAGCTTAGTTTAAAAGCTAGGCTCTTCCCAGAAGAGCAATCATAGTTATCTTATCCATCCATCCATCTGCCCATCTATCTATCCATCTCCTTCAAACCAGTGGGATTGAGGTCAAAAGCAAATAAAAACATAGTACCATTTACATAGTCACCATTTCCAATTATGAAAGACTGGTTTTCTACCTTTTCCCTGTTAAGTGCTGGGTAATTAAGAATGGATAGCTGATAAAGCATGCTAACTACAGCTAATTCCCAGAAAAGGGAAGATCTGGGAATATTCTTTAGAAAATATTTGTCTTGGAGCAATTTATCATCCGCCTGCTGACTTCAGGAGGGGGCTTAAAGCTTTTGTGTGACAGAATGGCAGAGAAAACAATGTTCTGGGAAATGTCAAGCACTGCTAAATAGTAATTCAGGCATGGAATTATTACACAACTTGATGTTTTAAAGACAGGCAGGGATTTAAGATGGAAAAAAAAAAAGAGAGAGAGAGAGAGTCAAATATATGTTATCCTGGAAAATTCTCCAACATCCCTGACCATCACCAACATTTTTCTAATAACGGTAGAAATAATTGACCTTTTCAAGACTTATTGGCACTTCCAAGTGCTAATATAATTGCACTGAGGAATCTATAGGTTTCTTTTTACATTAAAGTTAGCCTGCAGTTTCATGAGAACTCAGCTAAGCATCCACCTTCATCCCTAGCATGTATTGAATTGATTTCTCTATTTCAAAGAACAGTTCTCAAAGTGTGGACTCTCTTAAGGGACATTTAATATATATTTATACACATACTTACTCACTCTCTCTCTCTCTCTCTCTCACTAAACACTCCAGATAGTTTGCTTTATGTTGGATTAAAAGCCAGCTAAAATAAAGCCTTTGAAAAACTTCCCATTTTGAGAATATGTCCTTGTCTTCTACATCTTGTTAATTATGAACTAAAACACAGTAGAATAAACACAGTAAAAGCAAAGGGAAATAAACCATAAAGAATTAAAAGGGAACGAAAAAGAGGCAAAATAAAGCACAGTTTTGAAAGCAATGTTATTTTTTATTATTTGGTGCAGAAAACTGTGAAGCCCATAAAACAATCTACAGGAAGTGAGAAAGATTTCTTCTCATTACTGGCCTTGAGGCAATTTTTTAAGCTGCCATAAACTGACAAACAGACATGATGGATATCATTATAAAATACACTGAGTCGGAAAATGGAGCACGGAATGAAATGGTCCACATCAAAGGGAAAAAAAAGTAAGTCCCACAGAGTTCTCTACGGGGTGACTAGCTCCAGGACTGCTAAAGACCCATATCATAAAATTAGCCCCAACCTTGCATGAGTTTTTCTTTTTTTTCTTGGAAGATCATACGATCGACCTATTATTTATTACTTATGTCTTGTGATTCCAAAATTCACGTCAAGACCTACCAAGTAAAATTAAGGCTAGTAGCCCCAATCTTGTGATTGAATAGACAACTACTATAATGAATCTGCTTCATATTTAAAGAAAGCATTGCAGGGGCAAAAAACCGCTAGTGCCAATTTTTCCTGTGTTCAAACTCATTGGGGTTGAGGATGGGATGTGTGTGCATTAGTGCTTTTAGGCCTACTGGGACCGCTCTGTTTGTGTGAATACCAAATTATTCCAAAAGAGGGGATAGCAATTCCTCCAACACCTCTACATGCCCCTTCTGTTCCAAGGCTGTTCAGGCAAGGGCCAGTCCTGCAAGACTCACTCCTTCTTCCTTCCTGCTGTAGACCAGGACGTACACAGAGAGCTTTGCAGTTACAGTAAAATCGCAATGTGATTGGAAGACAAATCTACCTTTGAACTCCAGCCCTGCCCTTGGCTAAACACTGTGGCCTCTGGCTGTGTCACTTAAGTTACTGGCACTTGCATTTTCTCATCTTTAAAATGGGTATAATAAAACCTACCTCACGTGACTATTGCAAGCAAGAGAAAAATAAAATAAATTGTATACAACGGGAAGATAATTAATTATTGCCATATCTGCATCGATTGATTGTCTTTAATAGGCTGTCCCTGGTCAGGGATTGCATATAGTAAATAGCCCCAGGATTTTTGGATTTATGTAGAATGGCTTCCTGCAAAAGATTGGGTAGGCAGGGCTATAAAATGGAATTGCATCATAACCAAACATTCCCTCCTGTGTGTGATCATATCCCACTCACCTCAGAGACTTCGTCTTTTCCAGCTAGAGAAAGTCCTAAAGGAAAAGGAAGCACCTGGGGGTGGGATGCCTGTCCCATGCCTATCCTTGTTTTGTTGGAACTCCTGCTTGTCCATGTCCTTGAAACTATTAGCAAAGCTTCATCATGGGTAAACTCTCCAGCTCTCACTTTCCACCAATTTAAATGGGGCTAATAACGTTCACCTTCTCTCTCTCAGTTTCCTCATGGTACAAATAGCACCAGATGTAAAAGTAGTTTAATAAGTTATAAGTTTTACCTACATGGTCTTATTTAAAGCAGTATTCACAAAACAGCACAAATATTGAGTTCCAAGAAAATTGGTCATCATGGACTTCCCTGATCTCAACACCCCCTGCTGCCCCAGTTGATTTAACTATTCCCATCAGATTTTAAACTTTTATTTTAGCTGTTTCTTTCTGGTTTTGTATTATGGCGAGACCGGGAAATATGCCTTTTTCGACTATCATCTTTTCCAGTGCCTATGAAAATGCCTCATTCACAGTGGGGCTCCACGGATGCTTTGCAAATCGAATTATTTCCAGTGATGGGTTTTCTACAGAAACGTTAAACACCTCCTCATACTTCGCAGAAAGCTTCCTGACCGGGATATTGCTTAAAGGAGATTGTCAGAGGTTCTAAGAGTGATAGCTACAGAATCACGGAATTTTTTGAGCTGGTGGAGAACTTGAATACTATGAATTCTGCACTATTATTTTTTAAATGGTTAATTGAAGGCCCAGTGAGGAAGAAGGGGTCACTCAGAGTTATCCAGCTTGAAGGTGACAGAGCCAAGACTGGGAAATAGCTCCCCCCACTGCCATCATTGCCCCTTTCCTTATTATTGTCTCACATAAGCATTTAGAAATTTGGCAGAGAAACCATGAGATATCTCTCAAGTATTTCTAAAAGAAGAGTATAAATGGTGAAAATGAAGCAAAAAAAAAAATAGTGGAATCCAGTGTACAAAATATTTTACTTTTGGAAAATATTAAATTGTGATGATTTAGATAAAACATATATGATGTGGGTGTGGACATACTTGATTGCCTGTGTTCATTGGGCATTTGATTTTATCAGTGGTATGAATCACAATAAATTCCTTTGGATTAAAGTACCATTTGAAAATAGGGAAAATAAAACCTCTGTTGCTTTCTTCTAAACACACACATACATTTTTTTTAACATTATTTTATTTGGGAGCATACAACCTATCACTAAAAACAAATCTACAGATTAACCGGTTTTGGTTATTGTAATTCCATTTTAGGAGTTTCTACATCTGCAGGGTCTAATACCATTTGTTGAAGTGTTCATTATTATTTTCCCATTGAATTGCCTAGTGCACCTTTGTCTAAAATAGCCATATGTATTTGTGTGGGTCTGTTTCTGAACTATTTATTCTGTTTGCTTGATCTATGCATCTATACCTTCACCAAGACTACACTCTCAAGATTACTGAAACATCATAGTAAACCTTAAAAACTGAGGAATATGAGTTATCTAACTTGATTCTTCTTTTTAAAAAGTTTTTGGGTTATTCTCATCTCTTTGCATTTTCATAAAAATTTTATAATCAGCTTGTCTGTTTCTGTACAAAACACCTGTTTCAATTTTGATTGCAATTGCATGGAATCTATAGGGATAATTGACATTTTCTCAGTTAGGTCTTCTTTTCCATAAGCACAGTATGCCTTTCTGTTTATTAAAGTCTTTGCTGATTTAGTTCATCATTGTTTTATAGTTTTCAATATATAGATCCTGTCCATGTTTTATTAGTTTTATGGCTATTTCATTCTATTTGGAGCTATAGTAAATGGTATTTCTATAAAGTGTTCATTGCTAGAATATAGACATGCAATTGATTCCTGAGTGTATACTGCACTTGTAGCATTAAACTTTGCTAAGTTCACTGATTATACCTAGAAGTTTTTTGGTAGATTGCTTGTAATTCTCTGTATAGACAATGGTGTTGTCTATAAATTAGGCCAATTTTATCTCTTCCTTCCCAATCTGAGGGTCTTTTATTTTTTATGCTTCAGTACACCAGTTAAAACTTCCAGTACAATGTTCAATAGGAGTGATGGGAATAGACAGTAGACTTCTTGCATTGTTTCTGATGTTAATGGAAACACATTCAGTCTTTTGCCATTAAATATGATGCTAGCTATAAGGTTTTTTTAAAGATGTTTTTCACTGGGCATGATGAAGTTCCCCTCTTTTCCAGATTAGTGTAAGGTGCTCCATAAGCAAGAAAACTTTTTTATATAGTTTTTTTTAAATAGTTATCATATGTTTCAAGTTCCCAGGCCAATAAGATTTGCTGCCCAGAACTTTGTAACTTTCTGTTGCACTGATGCATTTGCTTTTGAGTTACTTTCCCAGAAGTGGCAGAGCCCCCTGGCAGCCATTAGATAACTACAAAGACTTACACCACCTGTTTGTCTAGAGAAGTCAACATAAATGACACCCACTACAGATCATGCCCAAGGACCCGCTGAGCAGCCTATTCCCCACAACCCGCCTGTGCACAAGCCTGAAAGAATGACCCATGTTAACCCCTAGCTCCTTATACTACTAAAATTCCCACCCTGGGAGCGACTTACTCACCATGCCCTGCACTCTGCTCCAAACATGCAATGATGCTCACTTCCTTCATGCATTATTCATCTCACCTCCAGAAAAAAACCCTGACCTCGTTGGTTGGGGAGGTGGATTTGAGGCAGTCCATTCCTCCCACCTCCAGATTGATGAGTCCTCTGCAATAAATCCTTTCTTCCTTGACTATCCTCCTTGTCTCAGTAATTAGCTTTCTGTGTGGCAAGCAACAGAGAGAATCCCCCTTGTGGGTTCGTTAACATTAGCGGATAGTTGTTATTATGAATTGTCAACATTGACACATAGCCAGCTGATTTTTCTGCCCCAATTGGTATAATTTTTTTCTTTGTAAAACCGTTAGTAATGTATATTCCATTGATTTTCTAATATTGAAACAACCTTGCATTCTCAGGAAAAAACTCCACTTAGTCATTTGTATTGTGTTAGTCAGGGTTCTCCAGAGAAACACAACCATCCACATTTAGGATTGTTTTGTCTTCTTAGGAAACTAAGCTTTTTATCTCTCTTTAATCCTGGTGATTTTCTTTGTCCTGAAGTTTACTTTGTCTGATTTTAACATGACCGTTTTAGATTTCTTTTGATTAGTGTCTGCGTGCTATATCTTGTTCCATTCTTTTACATGTTTTAATCAATATTACTTTTAATACTGACATCGTCCTTCATTTAATCCTTTTGTGCTCTTTATTTTGATCCAAGTTCCTGACCTATAGTATTTTCCTTTTCCCTGAAAACTTGTGTTTATCTATCAGTGGTTATGTTAAGGATTGCAGTGAAAGCATTTACCTTTTTACAGTCTGGCTAGAATGAATATTTTGCAACTTCAAGTGGAATGTAGGAATTCTTTCACCCTCTAATCCCTTTACTCTCTGTCCTTTATTATATAATTATCTTATATATGACATCCATAGAGACTGAAAATTCCACTGGACAATGTTATAATTTTTGTTTCAACTCTCCAAAATATTTTTAAGAATTCAGGAGGATAAGAGCAGTTTATTATATTTACCCAGATAATTATCATTTCTGCTCTTTCTTCGTTCCTGGTGTTCCAAGTTTCCTCTTGGAATATTTGTCAGTAGAACAATCTTTCACAATTTTTTTTAGAATACCAAATTATTTTTACTTTGGTTGAAATTTTTTTTATTGTACTTTCATTCCTGAATGACACATCCCTGGGTATGGAACTCCTAAATGACTATACTTTAAAAAAACATAAAACAAATAAAATAAATCCCACAACATTTTAAACACTTTAAAAATGTTCCATTTCCTTCTGTCTTCCTTTGATTTTTTTATGAGCAATCCACAGACACTTGAATCATTCCCCCCCCCAGCCCCCCAGATGTCCCATTTTTCTCTGACTGCCTTCAAGAATTTTCCTTGTCTCTAGTTTTTAGCAGTTTGATGCAGATGTGCATAGTCATGGATTTCTCTTGTTTAGAGAGCATAAGCTTCTTGAACCTGTAGATTTATATCTTTTGCCAAATTTTTAAAGTTTCAAGCTAATATTTCATGTGTGTGCTTGTACGTGCATGCGTATGTAAGCTGCATTCTGGGTTCTTTCTTCTCTTGTTCTAGGACTGTTACACCTGTTGGTACCATTCAGCAGTTTCCTGTGACTTTACTCATTGTCATTTATTCGTCAGCTTATTTCTGTTGTTCAAATTGGACAATTTTTATTGAATATAGTCAAGATCACAGACTCTTTTCTCTGTCATCTTTATTTGTCTCTTGAGCTCATTCAGTGAGTTTTTAGTTTCAGTTTATTGTATTTCTCGGTTTAAATTTTTCAATTTAGTTTTCCTTTGTATCCGATTCTATTCATTAGAAGAGTGTTTTACTTGTTGAAGCATTTTTATAATAGCTGCTTTAAAGTCTGTTTTAGAAAATTTCAATATCTGTGTCATCTTGGCATTTTTTAAAAAAATTATCTTTCCCACACAAATTGAGAGTTTCCTGGTTAGTAATTTTGAATTGTATCTTCAACATTTGTAATATGTTATTTGATGCTGGCTCTTGTTTCAATCCTATAGATATTGCTGATACTTTTGTTTTAGTAGGCAATGTACCAAATTTTGCTCAGGCCACAAGGTTTGACCATCTTGCTGTGGAATTTGGCCCTGATGGTAATGCCATTTTCAAAGCCCTTGCAGTGGTATTTGGGTTTGTCCTATGTGTTCACCATCAGTAACCAACTGAGACATGGATGTTAGTCTACCATAATGTTAGTTTAGTTTTCAAAATCTATTTATTCTGTATATATTCTGTATACGGTCAGGTCCATGAAAGTGTAGCTTGAGGTTGAGCCCAGGAGTTTATAGGTAACTTTGTTCCACACATTTCATGCATTCTTTCCTCCCTACAACCATCCCATTACTTTATGATTTTCTTGAGATTCCCCCTGTTTTTTGCCTTCTGGACAGAAAGAGGGAAATTTAGTTTTTTTTGCTATGCTGCATACTTTCTGCAGTTGTTCTCAAGTCCAATACCAAACAGCAAGAGGACAAAGATTAGTGGGTGACTGCCCCTCCCTGTTGGTGTCATTGCATCTGATTTGAGAGAAAAGCTCTTGGGCCAATGCAATTCTTGAAAACAGAGATACAATGCAGAGGATTTCTCTCGCCACACACAAGCATTAAGAGACCCCTTTCTTATTCCTCATGCTAGACTACAGGATGTCCCCTGGAATTCTGTTTGTCCCAGTGCCTACTTCTGGGTTTTGGGCTTCATTGTGTCCTTGCTGAAAAACATTGGAAGAAAAATAATTGGTAAACTTACCAATGCTTCAATGATATTTCAAATGCTGTTCTCTTCCAAATTGTTACTGGTTACATTTCAGAGTCCACAAATAGCTGCTTTCTGTCCAGATTTTATAGCTTCATATAGTGAAAACACAGGATATATGTGCTTATTCCATCTTACCTGGAAACAGAACCCATGAGTCTACTGATATTTAAATTATTTAAAATTAAGTAAAATTAGAAATCAAATTCTACTGTCACACTAGCCAAATGGCCAGTGGTTATGATGTTAGACAGACCAGAACAATTTCTATCATCACAGAGAATTCTATATGGCAGAAATTAGTCCAAATTAACTAACAAACTCATGTGAAAAATTTACCCTTAAATACTTTCAATTATTTTCACATATATTTTACTTTCTATGTAGAAGAGTTCTAAAAATGCCCACAAATCATATCTCACATATATATGCTAAAATTTTTTGTGATGTTATTTAGTAAACATGTTCTGATCTCCTCTTTGTGACAGATAGAAAACAGGCAGACAGCTCAGGAAGCACTCCTGTACCCTGCTGCCTCTGGGAAGTAGCCGGGCAGGGCTCTGTCCCACATTTTCAGGGCTGTTTGTGGTGCTTCAATTCCACCTGGCGACACTAACAGGGACTGGCAGTTACCCGTTGCTCCAGGAGTCACCAATCTTGTGGCTAACTGATGCTATTTTTAGAAACATTATCCACCGGTGATAGGGAAAGGTCTATGGAGTTTTATCTTCCTCGGGACAGGTGGGGTCTGGGCCTGGGTGGCCAGGTGCTAACCGTGGTGTTATCCACAGGAAGATAATGACGGACCCACTGCTTGGAGGAACTCTGAGGAGCCCTGGAGTAGAGATGGGTGGAGATGGCCAAGGGCACCTTCCTTAGGTGCCAAGGAAGGCGTGAGAGCACAGAGGACATCAGGACTCCTGAGCATCCTGTGGTCATTTTACTCTTCAGAAGAGGTCCAGGTTTACACGCTCTGCACCAGGCAGTCAGGGCTGCAGGGTGCTTCGCAAGCTCAGCTTTCTTTTGAACCCTGGAGAAAACATCTCAATTTTCTTCATCAGGGCATTCATAGCCCTGTGGATCTTATTTCTCCCTGAGAATTGTAGCTTCCACACACGGCTTTCAGGCAGATGACCCTGACTGGCCAATGGCAGGGCTGGGCAGGACTCTTTCAGGTCATTTTCCTCTAAAGGGTGCACTCGCAGGCTTGAATGTGGCCATGTCCTAGTGCTTCTTTGCACAGCACGGGGCCAATGGCCAAGGGTGTGCCCTGCAGCTCCCTGGCTGGCTGGGACAGGACATGTGGGAATCCCAAGCTGAGAGGACGGAGCACGGGGCCACCTGGGGACGGTGCCCTCTCCCACACTTAACAAACACACCATTTCGTGTTCCTTCTCAAGGATATTTCTATTTGCAGACACAAGTCTTTTGTTTTCCCTCTTGTCTTCTCTTTCTTCATGTTTTCAGAGACTCCAGACATAGTGACATCCTGAGTGGCATTTACTAAACCCTGGGGCAGGCTCTTTTTAAGAAAGAACCATGATGAGAACAACAAGGAGTTAGAGTTTCTTCTTCTAGCATGGGGCGAATGCATGACTTGGGCTCTGGCTGCAATGTCTTCACCGGAGAACGTAGCAGCTGAACACAGATGGATCGGGCCATGGCATGTTGGTTATGGAAGCCACTCATTCTGTGGGTTTTGTGGCATTGCTCCCACTGGTAACCAGCCAGGCCAAAATGTCCACATCAGAGTGGACTGAAGGTTATCCCTGTAGAATTGTGCTTTTTAAAATTTTTTTATTTTTAATTATTCTGGGTACATAATCATTGTCTATCTTCATAGGGTACATGGGATATTTTGATGCAGGCATCCAGTGTGAATTAATCAAATCAAGGTAATTGGGGTATCATCATTTATTTGTGTTAGGAACATTCTAATTTTACTCTTTTAGTTATTTTAAAGTATAACCTATCATTGATTATAGTCACTTTGTTGTGTTAAGGTGCAAAATTATAGTCAGATAGCTAGCAAGGAGCTTTTAAAGTATGCACAGTACCCCACCCTGGGTCTACCCGTGGGGATGTTTCTCATGCAGGCTCTTGTCCAGTCGGTGCAGATTGCAGTCAGGGGAGTGAACAGATTGAAAATAGCTGATATACCCTGGTGACAACACAAGACAGAGTGAGGCACAAACAACCTGCCGTGAGACCACGGGGAGAAGAATGATTAATTCTGACACGAGCTGTATACACAAAAGGAAAACAACAGAAATGAAACATAAATGGAATCGACAGTGTACCTTCAACAATAAATAATGCATATCGATAAACAATCTTCGTGCCGGTCCTCCCAGTGTCCCTTTGATGTGTGGTGATGTCACCACACAGAGGCAATGTTTGGAGCTCGAGGCATACGCTGGTGCTCCTTGGTATGTGAACTCATTTCTGTGGGTGTCTCGTGATCTAATTTTCTTATTTCTTAGTATTTTACCAGATTGCCATTCTCCGACGCCAAAGAGTTAAAGGATTTATCTTTTCGTAGTCAGGCATGAGTGTATGTAGCAACAATAGCTCACTTCCTCCTGTTTATAAAACTGCAACAAGAAAGCAATGCCCCCACAGCCTGCTGGGGAGATTGATGGGGACGCTGGGGACCGGCAGTGGCACAGGGAGCTGAGAGTCCTTAATCTTCCAGCAGAGCCACAGGCTCCTTGGGTTTTCCGCATCTAGCGCACGGAATGTTCTAGCAGCAGCAGCCCTGTTAACCTCTCAGGAGAGGCATTTGAATAAACGCTTTTGAGCTCGTGTAGTATATTTTATCTGTAAGGACGGAAGTACATAGTTCACCCTGACATCCTGCGTATTTCAAATTACTATCGATAAGCGCCAAGCTGACATTTTTTGGAGGATAATTTTTCCAGTAGCTTAAAATAACGTTTTAGATGCTCTTTGTACGAGTATGTGAAATCGGTCCAGGTATTATCCTTCTTTTTGTAAGACAGGGAAGCAATGGCCTCAAAGGAAAATGCCTTTGAGGAGATGTCCTCATAGTCGCTTCCCACACCGTTTATGACGCTCTTTCATATCACAATGGTAGGTTTGCATTGCCAAACCCACCTAATAATGGCTAATGTATTTTATTTAGGAAAAGGAGCAGGGTGGCTATGATTGATCTTTTCTATAGACAGAAATTGAGAACACAGAAGGGATTTGTGACGGGAGAGAACACGTATCTTGTCCTTTCTCTTCCAGCCAGGAAACAGAAGGTAGCAGCGTGCGTGATTGAGCCACACGCATGCTCTCTCTCTAGCACGCATGAAGCAGCTTCCGTAAAGGCAAATCCTGCGGGAGAACACTTCCAGGAAGACTTGCAGCCAGAGGAAATCTGTCCACAGTCCTTTGAAGGCCATAGTAAAAGAAGATGTAATCAAGAGACTTTGCTCAAATACCAGCAGGACTCAACATGCGAGGAAGTTTGAATGTCACTGGTTAAGCACTTAGACCAGAGAAAAATCATACCTGGGATAACGGAAGCAGATTCAGGATGACTTCGTTTTAGTTTGGATGGAGCCAGGTGCTTCTCATCATTATTTTGGTATTACCTTTGTGTACTCCCACCTCAAGAGAGAACAACTATTCTTTTGAAATTGCTGTGAAATTACATGGTCCTTAAAAACAATTTCATGTGTTTAAAAAGTAATTCAACTCATTATAGGAAACTTGGAAAATAAAACAGTGAAAACCATCATATCCACTGCTGTTTTTCTCTTAGCATTTCATGTCTGGACCCTAAAGGCACTTAAGAAATATTTATTGACTGAATGAAATGAACCCCAAATCCAGCTAGAGACAATCTATTCATATTTGGTATATAAGTATAAAATGAAAATACTCTTGCATAGTTTAAGTTCAATTAATAATACATATACGTCTTGATCTCTGTGTGTATATATGTATAATATATAGCTACATTATATATACATATAGTGTATTTTATATGTACACATATATACACACATACATATATGTACACTCACAAAAAATAACTAGATTTATTCCATAATTACTGCTGACTGTGGAGAGCTTTCTACCCTTTTGTTCACAATATTAACCCAGTAAAACCCCATAAAACTTACTAAAGTGAGTACTCCATTGTTCTCTGACAACACCAATGGGAGAAGAATTAAAATGTGGTATTGTTGACAAAGAGAGCCCATCTGTCTTTCTCCCATACTCATTCATATCCAATATTTAATGCCATCTTCGACATACATTCCAAATCTGAACAGTGTCTACCCCCTTACCACATAATAGGAAATATGTATTATAAGATTTATTGCAAGGAAGGATTTGGTTTATGTGATTGTGGGGATTGAATAGGCAAATTGGAAATCTGTAGGGCAGGCCATTGGGAAGAACTGAAGCTGCTGCCCATGGGGGAATTGTTTTCTTCTTCAGGAAGCCTCAGCTCTGATCTTAAGGGTCTTCAACTGATTAAATCAGGCCACCCAGTTTATCTAGAATAATCTTCATTACTTAAAGTCAACAGATTATGAACTTTAACCACACCTACCCAAATACCTTCACAGCAACACTAAGATTCGTGTTTGATTGAATAACAGGGGACTGTAGCCTAGTCAAGTTGATACATCAAAAAGACCATCACAACTATCAATACCTCAACCAAGCCAGCGTCACCCACCTGGCACCTGGATGGTGTGATGCTAATTTATCTTCCTGCTTCCACATATAAACATCTACCATCTACTCTCCTGTCAATGGACCACCATGTCTTAATGATATGACTGCATTTTCCTTACAATTTCCTACTTGACTAACTCAGTTTCAGGCACCTTGGACAATTTTGCTGTTTCTTGGACATGCTAAGCATACCCTTGATCAGGGTTTTTGGACCTGTCATTCCCTATGGAGGAGACATCCTTCAGGTAGTCACGTGGCTGACTCTTGCACTTAATTCAGGTCTTAGCTCGAAGTCACTTGCTCAAGGTCATGGAACAATATGAACATGATGATTAGAAACTTGGATTTGAAATAATGACATTTTCAAATTCAGTCTGAATTTGAAATAATGACACCACTTGCTAATTGTGTGACCTCAGACAAATTGCTAAACTCACACACCTACCTTACACAATTGTTGTGAGGATGAGATGTTTTAATATATATAAAATGAACTATGTAAGTGCTAGCTTTATTTCCTGGCTACCTTACCTAAAGTTGTACTCTGTTGCTCTAATCTTCACTCCTTCATTTTTCTTCATTGCACTTCTATATTGTATTATCATCTAAGATTTAAATAAATTATTTGTTTTCTCTGTTAGTCCTCCATGAGGACAGGGACTTTGTCTTGTTTATTGCTCTCTTCTCATTGCATAGAACAGTTCCTGGTACATTGTACATATCCAGTAAATGTTTGTTGAATGCACTGATGAATAAATTACTGCCAAATATAATGTATATAGCACATTATGTTTAAGTAGACAAAATTGCACTACATCTTTCTTTTTTCTGTTTAAGAGGTTGTAATCCTTTCATTTGATCTAGCACTTCTAATGTAACCTTTAAAATCTATCATTCTACTTCATAATCTCAAACTCAACTCTCACTAGCCCCTGACCGTCTGGCCATTTCAGGTTCCTACAGATGTGCTGGTTCCAATTTATGTATCTACGCAGTTACCCGCCAAGCCACCCTGCTCCAGCCCAGATCTCTGGAGGGGACACTTGTCTTTTCCTTTTCCAAAATGTGGTTCAGAATTCTTCCAAATGGTAATGTTCCCCTAAGCCTTTTTTAGTCAGCACTGTGTTATTTTGTATATCATTGCTCTGAGTTCCTTAATTTAAAATTTGATATTTTGGACCTCTTAAAAATTTCTGTATTATATTTGAATTTTTTTCTCTCCTCTTTCCATATTCTAGCTAGATGAAGCATATTGAGAACAACGTCTATGTTTCTCGTACATGGTGAGCTGCTCTTGAGATTGTAAATTCTCACTCGATGTTTCTCCAAAGATCTGGCTCAAGTCCCCGATACTCCGTGCCCTAGCTGTGTGATTATGAGCAAGTCACACAAATAAAAACATATTGTCTGTCTCATGTTTACCTCGTGGGCTTCTTATTCTTCTTATAGTTTGTCATCCAGACTTTTTGGATGACATTTTGGGGAGTAAAATAAAAATTTAACTAAGTTAAACTCATCTCATTTTTTTTTTTTTTGGAAACAGAGTCTTGCTCTGTCACCCAGGCTAAAGTGCCATGGCATCAGCCTAGCTCACAACAACCTCCAACTCCTGGGCTCAAGCAATCCTTCTGCCTCAGCCTCCCAAGTAGCTGGAACTACAGGTGCATACGCCACCATGCTCAACTAATTTTTTTCTATTTTTAGTAGAGACAGGGTCTTGCTCTTGGTCAGGCTGGTCTTGAACTCCTGAGCTCAAACAATCCACCCACCTCCACCTCCCAGAGTGCTAGGATTACAGGGGTGAGCCACCGTGCCCAGCCCATGCCTTTTCAATAGCTGGGTAGTATCCATTGTATAGTTGCACCAAAGCCTGTCTCTTTAACTACAATGTAATAAAAATACTATAAAGTTTGCTAAAATGACAGGATTCACTTTATAACACTGTGATGACAAAGGAACTTGACTTTGTCTTGTTATGAAAGTAAACTTTCAGAAATAGTTTTTCATAGGTAATAAGGGATATGTACTCACATGTGCTTGTGTGTATGTGTGCATAATTGACTTCTATGTCAACTCGGCTTCTATGTCAACTTGGCTTCTACATCAAGTTGACATCTATAAAAATTATATGAGTCATGCTGACATCTCCATTTGGACTTGAAAGGAATTTCTGTATCCTGGCAAATAAGAAAGTGATTTTTAAACCCCATATTCATAAAGTTTTCTATAACCAGCCTCATCTATTTCCTAAGGGTCAGTAGTGATTCACAACTTCTCTGTTTAGATAGACTCAGTCAAAATTCCAAATACTTCCTTAATGGCTATAAACTAGAGAAAGAACATTTTATAATCTTTGGGTGATGGCTTCAAAGAATATCATTTCAATTAAAAATGAATGATAAAGTCCTCTAAGAAAAAAACATAATTGAAAAAACAAGACTTAATTAAACTCTCAAATGATCAATCATATTTTCCTACAAGTTTATAATTGCAATTCAAACCCTCAAATTGTAATATTTTAAGGAATGTGTTATGAAAAGTAGAATATTTTCCATGAAAAACACTGAAAAAACAGAGAAAATGTGGAATTACTGGAAATGCATAATTTATGTAGAATTTATTAAGCTAAAATTATTCTTTGCCCATAAAGTTAAAATCTCATCTTTTTCTTCATATAAGTGAATGACCAAAAAATGCATCTTATACAACTATTTCACTTAAATATAATACTAAACCAAATATGTCATTTAAATATAATTCTTTCAGAGATACTGTGTATATTTTTTAAATGTATGCATATAAGTATAAAGAAGAGGAAACGATAAAGCAAAATATATAATGGAATGTTACCTTAGTGGAAGTATCTCATAGATTTGAACATAATGCTTTTCATTGTGATGATTTCAAAACATTTGCATGATGTGTGGTTTGAAAAAGTATTTTTAAAAAATAACTTTATAAAACAGAATGTAAATATGAATTTTGTAGCAATATTCATGATTGAGGGCAACATCATTTCAGAAAATAAAAAGATTTCCTTCTCTAAGAAGCTTATTATTATAATCATTCTACAGATGTTAGAAAATAAGGCACAAAACACACTTAGGTGAAGTCATTTTTGTGATGCATTAAGTAAATAGGCACGATTTGCATCAGTTTTTTTCTCTTCCTGGTTAAGCTTAATTTTGACTGGAATTCACTTTCTTTTGGGGGGTAGGGTCTTCTAACATGCATACACATACACAAAAACACATAACAAAAAATATTTGTATGGAAGTTAATGCTTCGTGGAGCTAATGAGTTACAAATTATACCATACCATTACCAAAACCAACCCCCTACTCCCTGCTGAATTGTGAAAAGATTAACCTCTTTCTATAGATAGATGCAAAAGCGTTTTTAGCAATTACTGAAGACTGAATGTGCTTAGACCTACATCACCTCTATTTGCCTTATGGAAGAATACAGCGCTCACTTTAAACCTCACTCTTCAAGAGAAGTAAAAAACCAGCAAAAATACACCCAACCCAAACCCTTGCAATTTCAGATGGAAACCATTGAATTCCCATCCCTCTCTCCAGAGGGCTTGCCCAGTTCTTCCCAGTGGGCCAACCTAAACAGCAGTATGAATAATATTCAGCTGTTTCATCCATTAAATAGGTCCCCCCAACCCCTTAAGCTAAATTTCTTCTACCCTGCTTATATGCAGCAACTTATTTTGGGAAGTGATCTTGGGGAAGAAGAGTAACAGACAAAGGGGTGTGAGGCAGGGGAGGAGGGTAGACCAGAAAAAGGTCTGCTTTTGAGTTGGTCATCAATTTATGGAGAGATATTTAGAAGGTGTCTCATAATTTCCATCCAAGTGGCGGTGGCAGGTACGTTTGTCTGTAGGTTCACATTCCCGCCGGTCAAAGGCTACCCAGAGGGGCATTAACCTCCCTTGTACCCACACATTAGGTTGTGGGACTATGAGGAAGAAGCTGATCTTTAAAGGTGTCACTGAGGCCAGGTGTTGCCAGGTGACACCTGGAGGAAATGGTTACCAAACAGTTGCAGCTGTCAAGGAGGGGCATAGGGTGTGACGTCATGCATGGCAGGTACCTCTGGCAATGAGGTTTGGGAAGCATCCCAAGGAGGACCGATTACAACAGACTGTTGGGACTTAACCCCAGACTTTCTGATTCAGTAAACCTGGGATGGGGACTGGGTGATGCTAATTCTGCTGGTCAGATGATTACACCTTGAGATCCACATGTTCGAAGATCTCCAAGGTCCTCCTGTTCTTTTAGGTATTGATTTTAAAAACTAAAGGAGAAAATTCTATGGACAGGAGAGGAACATGGAGAATAACAGGTACAGACTAAAACACAGTTTATCGAGGCAATAAAAGGAAAAAAAGTTAAACAAAATTGATATTTAGGGAGGCTCGAGAAACAAACCAAGACAACTTATGATGATTAAAACTGACATTTCTAGCAGGTAGGTTCTTTTTATCTCTTTTTCCCATCCCCATCTCTTTTGTTTTTGATTCTCAATGCACCTTATTATCTACCTCAGGTAGGAAAGAAATAGAGAATTCTCATATTTCCGATGTTTTACATTTGGGAGTCAATGTAGGTTTCATGTTTATGTTTCAGTATGTGCATAAGGTTTATAATTAAAACATATGGAAATATCAAGCACAAAATAAAATTAATGGTACTCAACTGCAGTATTATCAGTTGGCTCCAAAACCTCCCATTTGAGTATCAAGCTGTATCTTCTGAATGAAAAATTTAGAAGCTTAAGTCATTTATGGTGGTATAATGTAAATTACAAGAGAAGAAATTATGGTCTCCTGCCTTTGCTGGGTGTTGGACTTCAGCAGCATGCATAATTCATGGAAAAGTACTGTGTAAAGGAATATGGAGTAACCTTCAAAAATAAATCAAGGAAAACCAGTTACTAATCTACAGAGTAGTTTACCTGGAGGAAGGTAATGTGAAGGAAAACAGTCCATCATTTCACATAGCTTAATGCCATCTCTGATGAAAGTTACCCAGGGCTACATATTACGTATGGAAGAGAAAATATTTATGCCTAAATATCTGCTGCTTGGAAAGAAATCAGCCAAACATTGATAAATGAACTGAGCAAAGGAGGTATTACATTAAGCAGATAAATTTTACTTTGATTGTGAAGTTCAGCCAGAGGGGAAAGAGTTAAAGGAAGAAGTCGTAGCTGGGAGGACCCGAGTCTGTTGTTGAGGGACTGACACAGATATAATCAGGCATTAGGACTGAAATCACCCCACGGTCCATTCTGTTGATGAGCAACTACAAGGCAGTCTTGTTTTTCTTGGTAATCTCCACAAGGTGATGACACACAATACTCAAAACCCTTACCTGTCTAAGGAATACTGTGGCGTGGAGAGATGTCCATTTGCATGTTAACTTCTGATGAAGTTTGTAGATTGTGAAAGTGTTTGCTTCAAGACCTGTAAAGGGTATCAACCTAGACTTTACATAAATTTCACTGGATGTATGCAAATATAAAATGGCAGTTAATGTAAGTTTTCTAATTTCCAATTCTCTCGCTTGTAGATGAGTTTCTCTGCAAGTAGAACAAGGCAGGTTCAGAGAAGATGTGAATGATCTGCGGATCAAACCTGAAGTTTATACTGTGTCCCAAAGACAATGTTTCCTACTATCATGCAAAACATGTGGCTTTGATTGGTATGAGAACACATTCATGGCCTACCTTTGATTACCTGCTGGACACACTCATGGCCTACTTTTGATGACAGCTGGACAAAAGGAAGGAATGGATGGAGGAAATACATTGCATAGCATCCCAGCTGTGTCCACAAGGATCTTCTTTGGAGACAGGGGGAAAGTTCACAGAAGAACACATGTTCTAATCCCCTAGAACATGCTAGATTGCTTTCTACCTATTCAAAATTCCATTATCAGAGGAGTGAACAGGGGTGAGGCAGGCTCTGTATTCTCTGAGCTGTTTGTTCCCTGCGTTTACTTCCATGGACTTACGTTGTAATAAGCTGTTTTAGTTTGCCACAAAGCAGACTTTAAATGCAAGTAATTTATTTGGGTGGTAATTCCAGGAAGTATTGATGAGATAAGAGGAAGTGTGGCAGGGAAAGGTGGGAATCCAATCAAGGTTGTATTTATGGAGTGACCTACCACTAGGCTGTAGAAGCTGGGTCCTGTTTGGAACCACTAAGATTCAGGGAAAAACCTCAGAATTATCCATCCCAGCGACAATAAAGATGAAATATTTATCCTCCAAATCCTTTTCATCCTTTTTCACCAGCACTTTCATTTGGTCTTCTATGCAGGGCCTGAGAGCAATTCCTCAGGCAGAATCAATAGGATACTTTTGCCATGTATTGCAATGGCGAGTGCCATGGGGCCGTGAGCTGGGTGCAGACAGTATCTGCTATATGTATGCATTCCCATGTTACCTCGTAAGTTTCCTCGGTAATTATTTATACCTCCTTTAAGGGTTGACTTGAACAATAGGGATGAAGTTGTCCAAATCAGGCAACTCTGTCCGGTAATAGAGAGGGAGGTAGATTGAAGTAGACATTGTTTAACCCCAAAGGTAGGATTTGGGGGCAAAGATTATTAGATCTTAAGAGTAGTTTCATGTATTGATCTTAAAGGTTGGATTTATCTCTATTTTATCTAAACTTTCATGAATGTTTAGTACTTTGAATCCCATAGAGGAAAGTAGATGGCCATAAAGCCCTTCATGGATTTTAAGAGGAGGCTCATTGTAGAAATTAGAGGTGGTGATTTGCAAAGCGATTTTGTTCATTTTTATTGCATTGGTGCCACTCTTGTCAATGGAGTAGACTTCCTGAAAATAAACCTCTTGAAAAGAACTTAAAAGAGTGCAGATGAAGATGGCTTCGTGCACTTTATGAGTCAGGCTCTCTCCGGATACCCATCAATTAGAGGTGAAGGCAATAAAAGGAAAAATTTGCCCCATCTGGTTCTCTATAAAACTCCCCAAGAGCTTTGACAAAAAGTCTTCTCTACAAAGAGTGGCCTGATCTCTAGGGAGGCATTTGTTTTGCGGGCTTGTTGAAATGCTTGTTCTTTTCAGGGATGTTATTTCAGTAGAGCCAGATGAGATGCACATGCTATTTTTATAAGTTTTTAAAGGCTTAAGCAGGGCAAATATGTCTCTTCAAGCTGCCTTCTGCAATAAGCCTGATGCTAAAGCAGCTTTATGTCCCATAACGAGTCACATTAACCTCACGGAGCTACAGGAGATTTCTGATAATCTTCAGGATGATTCCTTAGTACCAGATTAGTGTAGGAAAGGCTCTTATTATTCTCCAATTTTTAAAAGCTACCGGTGTAAAATAAATTTGTACCAAAACAACTTTTTTCCTATTTGGCTAAGTTACAGTTTTTACAGTTTATACTTTTACTGGGTATTTGAAGATCATTTTTATATTCAAAATATGGCAATCTCCCTCTTGTGTTTCTGTGTCTGGCCCCAACTATTCATGTTATAACTGCATTTTTCTTCTCCTTCTTTATGTTATATCCCCACCTGGGAGACCTACAGCCATCTGAAATAAAGTTTATCAAAAATAGAGTTTATTTTCTTCTTCCAAAATTCAAATTTCCACTGCCAACATATTATTGGACTTACAAACTTGCCTGCCTAGATTTTTAAAAATAGTTCTTCATCCCTGGATATCGAGTCAAATCTCCAGACTTGCTTATTTATTTTTCCATGAAAATTCTTATATGATTTCTGTTTCCCAATCATACATCTAGCTCACGGCGACAGCCCTATTTTCGCCTTTCTTCCCGCTCCAGCTTTTCCCACCTTTAATCTGTCCTACTTGCAGTAAGCCAGATTTATCAACAAAATGAGTTTTGATCATGTGAAGCACTTTCTTTTTTGGGGGAAATCTTCAAATGGCTTCTGATTGTCTCTTGAAATTCAGGAAGGTAGTTCTTCAGAAGTGGTTCACAGCACACTTCTCTTATCGTCCTAATTTTGTAAGTTCTCTCCCATCCTTTGTGTTGTTCTCAATTTCCATAACAAATTATAACATGTATGCTTGCCTCTGTCTTTGGGCCTGTTGGGGATAGTATTGGCCTATGTATTTGCCACCTCTGTAACACACAAACACGCACACACATTTTCTCCTTCCAAAAGCTGCTCAAGATTTGACCTGCACAGCACTGATGCTCAGAGCCCCTGGGTTATAATGTCAACTCTGTCACTAATTTACTGTGCCATTTGTGCACGGATCTCTGTATTCCTCACTCTAATTGCTGGTAGGATGAAGGAGATGAAAGAGATACTCTCTAAGGTGGTTTCCATCCTGAACTTTTTATGATTTGCATCGCAGTAGGAAATCTTGTTTTGATGAACCACATCTGGCTAGAATCCCCCTAGTCACTCACACCATTTCAGTGACTTTAGTGCCCAGCTGTGGATGTGCAGTTTATGTACATCTATGTCACTTATTCCCAAAATAACATTGCGAGCTCCTGCAGTTGGCCTGGCTCAGTCATACAGTGGGCATTCAAGAAATGTACAAATCATTAGAAGAACACGTGAGAACTTTCCCCCACAACATGGTTGTGTTTCTGATACGTTTCTATCTACGGAGAAATGCGAGTATGAACGATTATTATTTCCAATAATGACTGCCTGGAAAAGCATGAACTTAACATTTTTAAAATGTGCTATTTGCTTATATTTTTTAAACAACAAATGACAAATTTAAATCCCAAAAACATCCCCTGTGCAGTGAGGTCCTTCGCCAACTTCTCTTAAATGTATGCTCCCCCTACCTGGCAAGGAGCTGACCATGTTGGGAGCTAAGTTTCCCCCCGCCCCCCACTTCTCTGCCATCTTTTACTTAAAAAAGTTCCACATCATACAGCAGTGCCCAATGTGAACATTAAATAAAACTGTAATTAAGGTGACATCGGCAGTTTCAGTAATTAGAGTCTTGCTGTAACTGTAAGAGTAAAAATAACACTCCCTGGCGCTGAGATGGGGCAGCTGTGGTTCACGCTGAGAATGTACCTTGGCAATTTAACATGACTAATTGTACGAGCTCTTCTTCACAGGGGATTGCATTAATCTTCAAAAGTTCTTCCACCGCCGTAGTTCGTCCAAGTGCCGCTGTTTCTCCCTTGCTTCGTAACAGCTCCCACCGCCCGTTTCATGGTTCTCAGTTGAGTTGGAGGGAACCCATTCTGAGAGCTGCCTTGACCGGCTGCCAGTTCTGACTCTCCAGTTGCGAAAGGACTGAGCAGAAGGTGGCGGCACATGGGGTGATCGCTAGGTGGGACCAGCGAGAGCTTCTCATCAACTCTTTCCTTCTCGGTGGGGTGTTCTGAGTGTTAGAATTTTTAAGTGTGTTGTCCAAAGGAGTCGAGTTATACGGTTTGCAATGGTTCTCAAATCTAGCCATCTAGCAAAATCATAAGACAAGGGCTTTTCACCCATTATTTTGAACCTGTCCAGAGACAACTCAGCATGAATAGGGTAGCATGAGTGGAATGTACACCCAGGACTTGTAGCCGAGGAAAAGGATGCTGGCAAAGTGATAGAAGCATGGTCCAGGAGGTCAGCAGCATCTTTGGGGACAAGATACTGTACCATTCGAGTCTCATATATTAATAGCAACTCAAATTTTAAAAGTATGGTGTGTCTTACACTATATCTCTGTTGGACAGTGGTGCTCTAGCATTCATTAGAGTGCATGGTAATTGTTTATTTAAATATCTCTCTCACCCACTACACTTTAAACTCCTTCAGGGCAGGAACTGTGTGCTCTCCTTCTTTAAACAGAGCCTAGCATGTATTAATAAACACTCAATAAATACCGGGAAAAAAGAAAAATAGTCCAAACATACAGTAATAACTTTAACATTTCTGATAGCAACATTAATATAGTGTAAAAGTGAATTAATTTAATAAAACCACTTATTTGGCTGGTATATACAGATTAAAATTTAAATATGTAATCAATACAAAAAATACTGAATGAGCTATTTTATGTAATTTATTTCTTAGTCTTCAAAATCTAGTGTCTATTTCATAATTATAGCACATCTTAATTTGGGCACTAAATTTTCATTGGAATTACTTGATCTCTATTAAAGTTTCATAAACGTCACAGTTGAAAAGTAGATTCATATACTCAAGTTGTTCCAATTATACATAAAATACTTTCAATAACATAAATGAGTATTGGTCTTTGAATTTAAATCAATTAAAATAAAATTAAAATTATGCTTTCTCAGTCACACTAGCTACATTGCATGAGCTTCATGGCTGCATGTAGCTAATGGATAATATAATGGGCAGCACAAATCTAGAAGGTATTTATAAAGGCTATGGTGGAGGATGGGTTGGAAGATTAACTCAGTAGACAGCAAAAGCCCCATTCTCAAACTCTTCTTGGGGACTGGGGCCTGTGTCTTCTTCCTTGCAACATCTCTAATGTCTGGTATGAAGTAGTCTCCATGGACTATAACTGTGTATATAGCTATCATATACTTATGCATAAATATATGCACATATGTCAAGTCAAAATTCAAATAAGATAATTCATTGCATTTGGCTGATATGTCTTCAAGTCTGTGTTAATCTATAGGTACTCAATACTTTTTTTTTTTCCTGTAATTTATTTGTTAAGGAATCAAGACTCTTGGTCCCGAGGAAATTTTCACATGCTGAGTTTGAGTGATTGCAATCTCTTGGTTTTTATTTAGCATGTTTTCTTCTCCTCTGTGTGTTATATAAGCTGTAGATCTAAATCTAAAGGCTTGACAAGATTTTGGGTCAATGGTTTGGCAAGGACATCCCATGGGTAGCAGCACAGTGGGGGACAATTAATGTCTGGCTGCCTTTCTTTTATGATTTTAAATGCGACAAATGAGTTCAAGTTATATCAGCTTGATCCATCCGTTATAAACCTCTCCATTACTTTTTTTCTATTTAAAATAATTTTTTTTTAAGAGACAGCGTCCCCCTCTGTCACTCAGGCTGGAGTGCAATGGTGTGATCCCAGCTCACTGCAGCCTTCAACTCCTGGGCTCCAGCAAAGTGATCCTCCTGCCTCAGCCTTCCTCCTGAGTAGCTTGGACTAGAAGTGTGTGCTGCCATGACCAGCTATTTTGTAAATTTTTTGTAGAAACAGGGTCTCACTATGTTGCCCAGGCTGGCCTCAAACTCCTGGGCTCAAGTGATCTTCCCACCTCGGCCACCCAAAGTTCTGGGATTACAGGTATGAGCCTTTGTGCCTGGCTTCCATCACTTTTTATGTAACATTATATTAGTTATTGCTGAACATTGCCTAGAACTGATATTTTTATCAAGGGAAAAATAGCTTAATTTAATTATTCCTTCTATGTTAATAATTGGATTATATATTATATATATTTTAATCTTATCAGCTGTTTGATTACACTAAGGGAACCAAGGAAAGGCATAAAAATGTTATGTACTTTCCCTTTATTTACTATTTTTCAGAATAATAAGATAATTCCATTAGCATCCTGCCAAAGTAACAACTGAGTTTTTAAATTACTATAAGTTTTTAAATTTAACATTTTGTATATATTTTTATCCATTGCAGTTTATTCTTTTTGATGCCAAATTGTGCCATCTTTGAGAGCACGTTTGACTTCTGATGTAAAATGCTACAGAGTAATTTTGTGCATTTCTTGCCCCAAATCCAGAACCAGTTATTTATTCCAAGTATCTTTGTTCACTTTGGTGGGAAATGGTACTCAGATTAAAAACATTTGAGTACTGGGGGCTCACTGTTTCTGGTCTGGATAACTATTTCCAGGCTTTTTCAATAGATATAGCAGGGGATACGTTTTTGTTTTTGCTTATTTTGGAGAAAAAAACATGTTCATACTAATATTTCTAATTTAAATTTAGAATTATAAGGTTTTAACTTATTTGATTTAATATTTATGTATATTTTAAAATAAAATCTTGATATTCCTTATTTCCTTTATTCTATCATGTGTATATGAATCTATGTGCATTTATGGATACCTATAATAGCTTCAGATTAACAGTAGCAATACTATTGCAATTGGTATTTCTCAAAATAACTTAAAATTTCTTAATTTTGCTTTTACCTTAGGACATATGTCACTTGTCACATTACTGTGTTTTAAAATCTCTTGAAGTAAATGCTTTCTGGGTTGTTAAGCAATCACTCAGGTTTATCTCTTTCACTTTGCTTTTGCCTTTTTGGGATTAAGATACTTGAAACAGTCTGATCCCTTCAGATTAGCTGTTATGCTTTGTTAGGTGAGAACACAGCAGCATTTTGCAGAGAGCTAATTTTATCCCACTCCTGAGGTCAAACTCCCAAATTAAATGTCGATGCAATTACATTATATATTGTTGGATTCCCCTCTATAATGGAATGTTGTGCCATTTTTCATTCCTATGGATATTTCATATCGTCAACATTTTCATTCCTATCAACAATGTTTCTTCAAATCATGTTAGCCAGGTAAGTGATCAACCACACCCACCTCAATAGGTGATGAATAATACTTCAAAGTATTTTAAATTAGTGTTTCTCTTATTTTGATTAAGGTTGAACATCTTTATTTTTAAGGGCCATTTGCATTAGTTTTACTGTGAACTCTCTGTGCTCATTCTTTCCTTAGAATGCCCTCTATGGCTCTTTATGTATTAGGGATATTAACCCATTGGCCTAATATAAATTGCAAATATTTTCCCAGTTTTTCACTTGTCTTTTTATTTACTCTGGTATTTTGACCATATGATTTTTTTTACATGGTCAAATTTATTGATCTTTTCTCAGTTTTTTTCTAGATTTTGAATTCTATTTAAAAAAAGCTTTTCCTAGTCCTAGCTTATAGAGCATTCATCCATGCTTCTAATATGTGTAGGGGCTTTCATTTTATCTTTTTCTATACTGCTAAGCAATTATCCCAACACCATTTTTAAAAAAGAATTAATCTTTTCTCTATTTCTTTGACATAAAGTCTTTATCATATACTAAATTTCCATATTGGTTAGCAATTTTGTAATATCCTTTTGTTATTTTGTAACATCAAAGATGAGACTAAGAACTTTTAAAAGGAGCAATAAAATAGCTTAATAATCAATAAATATTATAATCTAGTTAAACTTAGAATTGATTGTATTGATAAAGTCTGCTTTTTTTTTTTTCTTCCTGCAATATAGTAAAAGAATGTCAGGAAGATTAAAATGGTAATCAGTTGAACAAATAATATTCAAATCCTCTATTTGTGAAATGACATTTATCGCTACCACAGTTATGAAACAGCATGGTGTTACTGAATATGGATTTGTTGAAATCTAGTTCTTCAAATAGCAGGGTTAAATTACAATAATGTAGAAATAGAACTCTTCAACCTGAAATAAACTTTTAAAAAGTTCTGGTGTATAAAATATGCTTTATTTGAAATTTAGCTTGCTATTAAATCCTTCATTTTGTAGGGAAAGCTCATTACTGGATCCACTTTGCTAATCTTCGCTAGATAACTTTAAGCCACAAGCCTTGCGTAAGATGTTGGATTTAGAAAGAACATTCTCAGATCTCTCGTTCCTTGGCTCCCAGGCTCCACGGGGTTATAATCTGCTCGCCTTGTGATTGCAGCCTTAGTTTCTCTTCAGACTCTCCTAAGGCAATGTCATCACTAAAGAGTTTTGCACTTGCCTATTAAAATTCAAAGTAAGATAACATTTTCATATATCAACTTGAATTTTTTTAAAAAGTACTCCTTTATTTATTATTGAGTCTAAAGAAATAGGTGTTCTTAACTTGGTGCTGGCAGCAAAAATGTCTAGAATCTTCTTGGAGGATATTTTGCTTATTTAGGGAATGGCCTTCATTCACCAATGGCGTTTGTCGAACCTCTACTCATCCTTCCGGCTTTGGCTCAAGCCTCATCTCCAGGAAGGCACTTTCTAACCACCATGAGTTTCACATTCAAAGCATCCTGGTTTATCCCTTTCTGAACAATGACCTTGCTATGCTGCAATACTCTTTTGGCAACTTTGGTCCCAATTTGGCTATGCGCTCCTTGATGACTGGGATGATGTTTTATTAAAATGCATGCCTTTGTGTCTCATGCTTACTCACAGTGTCTGGTACAGAGAGGGTATAGAATACCTCATTTTCTCACTTGCTTTTTTTTTCCTGCATGTCAAAGAATATGTAGACATTTTAGTATTTTGGTATGTTCTTTTGGCACCTGCTACATTACAAATAATTACTTAATTTCTATGTTATTATTTGCTTTGTTTCTCTGAAGCCAGAGATTCTTAGGGCATTTTACACCTGTGCCATATACTAGTTGGCACTCAAGATATAATTTGGTATATAATAAACTTGAGCGATACCCTACTCAGAATATGCTGTTGCTGAGATCTGTTATCCAGGTAAAACAATTAACACATTATGAATATTTCAGAATAGTCACAGACTACACAAATTACATGTTGAATAATTACACAGTGAAGGCATAATAAATCTCTGTGTGATTGAAAACCTCCCAGAACATTGAAGAGCAAAGCAATAGATGCCCAGGTTAAAAAGCATAAGTTAAAAAAAAAAAAGCTAGTAAACCAATTTAAATAATTCCTAACCTGAAATAAGAAGCTAATAATAATAATACTTAGATCACTGAAGTTTATGAAAGTACTCAAGTTGGCAGTAGTGACTGCCTTTTCAAAATACACTGATGTTGTAACTTGCTCAGTCAGTATTAGGCCCTAGAAATGATTACCTGGGTTTATTCTGTTTTAATCCATGGGGCTTCTCCAAAAAGATTTTTGAAATATTTGTTGACTTCCTTTTGTTTCCTGGTATACTTTTAGTGCTCATTGAGTCTTTTCTGAGTGAAATGCTTCCAGGAAGGTTGGTTGTTTTGTTTAAAAGGCAGGATTTAGAAGGAGCAACCATATGTTTGGCTTTAGAAGGCCTGGGTGCAATTCTCTGCTACTACATTTCCATACGAAATGGTTCATGCCTGTTAATGGATTTTGTCTAAAGCTCATTGCTACTAGTCAGTAAAATGAAAATGGGAATATCTGTTCTACTAACTGTAAAAAGCTGTCACAGGGAGCTGGAGCAATGATACATGAGAAAGCATTTGGTATCGGCCATGGAAACTTAGGCCCAGGCATGGTAGCTTGATCACTACTCACAAGCAAAACTTTCATTATAGGGCTATGTGTAGCAAAGTCAGGTATTTTCCTTTTAATTTTTCTTTTTTGGTTCTTTTAAAATGTGAAACATACTGAAAAAGCCAGTGGAGCAAAAATGCAATTTCTGCTTTTTGCCACTTCCAATTCCAACCCCCAGAAGAAACTACCATTAGCAATCTGGTAAGTCCACTCCCTGACATTTTCCACAAGTTATACTGTGTACACGTTCTCTGTCTGTGTGTGCACACACTTGTGCACACAGGTGTTTACAAGAGTGAAATCATGGCATATTGGTTTCACAGTGGATGTCAATACAAAATGCTATATACCACACTTGGAACAAGCCATGGCGTTGCAGGCACACGTATCACAGAATTGTTTTCCTTTGCAATCTGGCCTGTCTCCACCTTTTCTGTTCTGTGTTTGGAATTGCTGACTCCAAGAAGGAATGTAGAAGGTGTGGTTAGCATCTTGGTATTGGGAATCAAGGTGTTCAGTGGCAAATTTTACAGTTCTCCACAATGCATTTTTCGCAAGTACATGTTAAGTATTGCAGATTTAACTAGTTAGCCTTATATACTTTTAGATCTAAGAACTGAAAAAACAAAACAGCTGAAGTCAACCACAGCATTCATATTGGATAAAAATAAAAACAGTAAAGCTGATGATAGCGTTCCTATTAAACAGACTTCAATAAAACTTAGACTGTTTATATTTATGAAATGTGTGCCTCAAGATGCTATTTTAAAAAAGATTGGAGTAGCAAAGTTGTTCATTTGTATCCATTCATACTCCCTTTCCATTTTTTTGGCAAATGGAACAACATATTTCCCTGTGGAGGTCATTTATTTCCAGGTGTTTTCCTATCAAACATTTAAGTAACATGAACAGCTGGTCATAACCGCAGAGAGACGTTAGGGAGAATACAGCAACCTCTGAAAATGAATGGAGTTTATAAGCAGAACTAGTTGGAATGGTAATTTTAATTGTGCAGAGTAGGTTAAGAGTATCTGTGTCTGATAGGCACATTTATTTTTATATTTCTTTATTATATCACAATTTTTAAATACAAATTCAAGGGCAACCCTACGTCTTATTTCGCAAAATACACAAACATTCTTATTCGGAATGTGAGGAAGGATAACGGCATCTGAACCAAAATTGTGTATTTTTTCCAAAACGTAAGATCAGCTCATACTCAGTTAAAAGTTTCAATTCTACTTCTTCAACATCACTGCTGCGTTTATCCATAGATAAGTGGAATTATAGCTCTTTATCGTAAGATGACTAACATATTAAAAGGTTCCTGGATCAATGTGATATTTTTCTTTGCTCACTCAAATTTCATATATGGGAGGATTAAGCATTCATATATCATCCTTCTTCTAAATAAAACATTTTGAATGTGGTTAAATAAGTTACTCATAGGTATAGAATCACAAGACAGGCCGTTTAACATGAAAACTGGAGCTTTGTTGGTGGCATCACTTATTCTTTTGTTGTTTTTTTTTCCAGATTCAAGATTTATTAATGTTTTAAAGGATCTATCCTAGACATGCAAGATGCCTGGATAAAGCAAGGAGAGGTTTGGGACTTCCTGTGTGGCTACCACATCCTTTCTTGCGACATCAGACATGCACTCCCTGATCCAGAATAATAGACTCATTCTCTAAGAGAAATACTTGGGTCCCCTGAGACAACAGAGAGCATTTAAGTCATGAAATATGGTCATTTTATACATCAGAGAATTGGATGAGAGCCATGCCTTATAAATCTATAGATGAATGGTTTATCACAAATAATTTTAAATCTGGGATATTCTGCTTAAAGCATTGCAAAGATAGGGACTCCTCTCCTCTTAAATTTTATTGGTCTATTTGTCCATATGCCCAGCTATCATTTTCATAAGGAAAATAGGCCTGGTCACCTGCCTTCTTTTCTTTTCCCTAGAAATGAACCCTCCCCTCAACCCCCACCTCAGCTATTGGGGAAGAAATGGATCATTAGGCATCTGTTTTGTCATCTTCCTCTAGCAATTGAATCTTGGAGAAACACATTGACCACTAATCAGTGTGGTAAGTAAGGAGTCTCTGGCCCAGATTCTAAGTGAAACTTTTATGTCACAGGCTCCACGGTCACAAATAGAAAATGTTCCTTCCCATTGTGAAATCCTTACTCACTCATGAGTTTAGAAATAAAGACAAGTGACTGTCCACATTGCTTTACAGATTCTATGGATTTTCTAGTGATTATATCCTATTGACCTTATTACCGACAGCTCCTTTCTGTGAATTATGAGCAGCTCTATCAGAATTGAATTCCTGGAACTCAACCTCATTGGCTATATTTATCACTTATTCTTGTACGTTTTAATACTGCGATTTGCTTTGCTTCATGTAGTAGCATCACAGGAAATTACCAGGGTCTTAGGCTGCCCTGAGATTTGAAAGCCTAGAAGAACTCTATGCCTATTAGTTGTAATGAAATAGCACAGCTTTCTTAGAATTGCAGTCTAAGTACGGTGAGAACACTAACACTATTTCAATCTGCTAACTGGCCCAAGAATATGGCTAAATTTTAACTTTTTATGATTTAGATACCATTTATTTTGCTTGTGACCGGGACCACCTATTACACAGCTGCATTTTTGAGAGCTAATAGGCTCATTTTATTTTTAAGATGGTTGTTTCTTTAAGAGGATAAGCAAAATTAAGTGTACTTGTATTACCATATGAATGGATTGACAGTTAAATGAAATATACTCTATGAGTGTGTCCTTTTACCATGAAGCAATGGTTTAATATCAATATATGAAAAAATTGAGTAACTATAAAATTAGTAATCATAGAATATCAGTTACTTCAGTTAAAACAGAATCTGAACATTTCTCTGCTGGCATTTGAATAGAGACAAAATAACACTTTGATAGAAATAATGGCACCACCTCCCAAACTACACAAACACACAATCATCCATTAACATGATATAAAGACAGAAGTGTATGCTTGGCTGATTTTTATAAAGATAGAGAATGCAGAAAGCTCAATCACAGCAAAGAAAAAATAATAATTGGCAAGATAATGAGAGCTCTGTTTCATTTTCAGGAGTTTTGTTGTACTCTATAACATTAGGCTACTCTCTCTCTATATATATATATATAAAACATATATATTATATATGTGTGAATATATATGTATATATATTACATATGTATATATGTAGTATGTGTATATATGCATATCTGTGTGTATATATATAGTGTGTGTATATATGTATGTATATATACATATATGTGTGTGTATATATAGTGTGCTCAACAAATGGAGCTGATCCAGACAAGGATAACCAGGTGTGAGGTGCTCACAGGTAGGCCTTTTGAAAATTCTGGTATACTTCACCTGGAAAAGAGAGGATCTGGGGACTGGGAGGGAACAGGGGTGTCCTCATATATTAGAAGATCTTTCATTTGGAAGAGGGAATAATTTTAATCCACATGGACATAAAAGTCCAAACAAAGAACAATGATTAGACATTATAGAGATGCAGATTCGTATCCACACAGGGAAATATTTTCTAAGAAATCATTATTAGTGTCTAAAAGTAGAAATCCCTCTCTTGAGAGAAAGGCTGTGGCTTTGGCTGCATATCTCATGCTGCAGCCCTAAAGAGAGCCGATGGCGATTCAATGAGCCCCTGGGTTTAGTCCTTTAGCCACGGTGAGTTATTGTAAGCAAAGGAGATAGTTTTCCATGCACAGATGAGGGGTGGAGCTCAAATAAAGTCTTATTTTCTTCTGCTTGAAAATGCTTTGTAGTATCATGATGTTCCTATCTGTCAGGAGATACAGAAATTCAAATGAGCTTAGGGGAAAAAAGAAACAGAGAAAGAAAAGACATGCTCAAGTCCCACAGTGCATAACAGATGGCATCAAACTAAAATTGATGTTGATAATCAATGTCAAAATATCTTAGGGTACTACTGACATGAGCCATGGGGATGAAAGTTAATCCAAGAAACTTAATGAAAAATGCACAGTTCATATCTATAAGAGTTTTTCCAACCTCTTCTTCTAGAATTCTTAGAGTTTCATGCCTTAGGTTTAAGTCTGTTATCCACTGTGAATTAATTTTTATAAGGGGTGAGAGATGCGGGTGCTGTTTCAGTCTTCTGCATGTGGCTATCCAATTTTCCCAGCACTGTTTATCTAATAGGAATTCTTTTCCACATTATATGTTTTTGTCTGCTTTGTCAGAGGCCAGATAGCAATATAAGGATGGTTTTATATCTAGGTTCTCTGTTCTGATCCACTGGTCTTTCTCTCTGTTCTTGTGTCAGTTCCATGCTGTTTTGGTTATTGTAGGCTTGTAGTATAGCTTGAAGTCTGGTAAATTTATGCCTCCTGGTTTGTCCTTTTTGCTTTAGGTTGTTTTGTCTATTTGGGGTCTTTTTTTGGCCCAGGCAAAGAATTTATGAAGACCCTAAAAGCAATCACAGCAAATAAATAAATGGGTCCTGATTAAAAGGCTTCTTAAAAGCCAAGGAAACAATCAATAGAGCAAATAGACAACATACAGAATGGGAGGAAATATTTGCATGCTATACATCCAATAAAGGGCTAATAACCAGAATCTACAAAGAAAGCAAATCAGCAAGGAAATATCAAACAATCCCATTAAAAAGTGGGCAAAAATGGCCGGGCATGGTGGCTCACGCCTGTAATCCTAGCACTCTGGGAGGCCGAGGCGGGAGGATAGCTCAAGGTCAGGAATTCGAAAAAGTGGGCAAAAGACATGAACAGAAGCTTTTCAAGAGAAGATAGACTAATGGCCAATAAACACATGAAAAAATGCTCAATGTGTCTAATCATCAGGGAAATGCAAATCAAAACCACAATGAGATATCATCTAACTCCAGTGAGAATGTTTTTTATCAAAAAGTCCCAAAACAACAGATGCTGGTGTGGAGGCAGAGAGAAAGAAACACTTACACACTGTTGGTGAGACTACAAACTAGTTCAACCTCTATGGAAAGTAGTATGGAGATACCTCAAAGAACTAAAAGTAGAGCTACCATTTGATCCAATAATCCCTCTACTGGGTATTTAAACAAAGGAAAAAAAGACATTTTATAAAAAAGACACTTGCACACGAATGTTTATAGCAGCACAAGTCACAATCACAAAGATGTGGAAACAACCCAAGTGCCCATCAGTACATGAGTGGATTAATCAAATGTGGTATATATATACCATGGAGTGTTAGCCATGAAAAAAAAAATGGTGAAGTAATACCTTTTGTAACAACCTAGGTGGAACTGGAGACCATCCTCCTAAGTGAAGTACCAGAAGAATGGAAAAAGAAACACCATATGTACTCACTATTAAATTGGAAATAAATGATCAATACTTGTGTACATAGAGCAGTAAAATTCAACAGAAATGAAGCAGGTGGGAGGGGGAGGAGGCAATGGGTAAATTCACACCTAACAGGTACAATGCACATTATCTGGGTGATGGACACACTTAAAACTTTGACTCAAACTGTATAAAAAGTAATTCATGTAACCAAAACATTTATATCCCCACAATATTCTGTAATAAAAAAATTAGGAAAAAAAAAAGAAGAAAAATGCAGAAGTGAGAGTATTGAGAGAGGAAATACAGAAAATGGACCTGCAGGATATTTTAAAACATAACGTGAGCAACGTTTGACTTATTTCTAGGCTCTCTCAAATGTATTTTCTAGCAAGAGCAAAGCAGAGAAATCAATAGCAAACAGATTCTGCTTATGCATGTTTGTTGTTCTTTATCTAGGAGGACCACTCAATGTCTCTGAAGAATGACCTAGTTATTAACATTATTGTTCCTATACTAATTTTTGAGACTTTGCATTATAAACTCAACAAGCTGGTGTCTAAAATGTTCCTTTGTGGTGGTGTACAAATTATCTCTTCATCACACAAATGGATTTTTAGACAACGCCAGGGGAATTATCATGCATTTCTGGATACATGGATACTCAGCATTAGTACACTGCCGCATCCTCAGATTAATGGCCCCATAACTCCACGAAAGGAGTCATGAACTTCCGATAATTAGATTCTGGCAGAGATATTTTTTTATTTTTTTAAGAGATATTAATGACAAAATTAAAAAGAGAAGCCTTCTTTTGACCTCACACTGTCTGGAATAAACCTGAGAATTTGTAATCACAGTCACAGGATACTTGTCCTCTCGTTGAGGGTCACCTGTGGCAGACGACACCAGTCTCTATAGGCTTTAAAGGAGGGTTTATGAGTTTGCTTCATCCACTGGCAGCTACGCAGGTGCCAAACAGTTTTATTTTATGCTGTGCTTTAATTATTTGTAAGTTTTTTTTTTTTTGAGACAGAGTCTTACTTTGTTGCCCAGGCTAGGGTGAG
>VBSM01000949.1:15503289-15738989 GCA_008086735.1 Cheirogaleus medius | reverse complement strand
CCCCGCCCCCCCCCCCCCACTGTATTGTGTAGAACGGAGGCCCTATCCTCACTAACTGGCTGCCATGGGCGGGGCCCTTTCTCTCAGATGTGCAGACCACTCGCATTCCTTCTCACGTGGCCCCTCTGTCTTCCAACCAGCATCGCCATGTCAGGCCCTTCTCACACTTTAAATCTCCCTGACTTTCCCTTCTCCAATAGCTGGGAAAGCTATTTGTTTAAAAGGACTCATGTGGTACCCCCAGGTAACCTCCCAATCTTAAAGTCAACTGTACCATATGGCATAATAGTCACTTTATACTGAGCTCTACGAGAGTGACTGTGAAGAGTGGCATCTCATCATATTCACGGTTTCCAGGGATTAGGGTGTGGAATCTTGGGTACCATTTTTAGAGTTTTGCCAACAACAGGAAGAGATTAAGAAAGTGAGGCTTAGTACCCTTGGCCTTAAGGATATATAGCTCTGTGCTTACAGGTTACGAGGTACCTAAAGTGAGGGTGTGTGTTGGAGTTGGGAGGTTGGGGGTTTAATATTAACCAGCAAGACTGTCTCAGAATTTAGAAGAACCAAATGTTATACACTATTTTCTCAGCTCATCCTAATAATACCTTGAGATAGGTATTGGTCCTATCTTAAAACTGAGAACACCAAAGCATAGCAAGAACTATTAAAAGATTTGTCTCATGTTGCACAGCAAGGGACAGGTAAAAAACTCATGTGTCAAATCAGGTCCACTTGACTCCAAGGCCCTGGCTCCTTCTGCTCAGATACCAGCCTCCATTTGGAGCCTGAGATGTCTTATTCATTTGGTAATTACATGTTCCAGGCTTTTCCTGACCTTCTCCACAGGAAATCTTATCAAAACTTATCTGTCTTGTATCAAATTTCTTTGAAGATTCACTTTTGTCCAAGTAACATGTTTGCTAAACAGAAAATTTATCCAAGAAGCTTCTGTCTTAGGCAGGGCCTTTGAGTCTTTTTTAACTCAGGGAATGGCATGACGAATTCTCAGGATGCTACTTCTGTCCCGTGACTGGCTGGTGGTGGGAAATAGGAATTTGGACACATCCTAGTCCCTGTGGGCAGAAATGGCCTCACTTTACTCATACTTGCTTTAGGGGGCTTAGAAGGTTTAAAATGTTACTGCTTTTTTAAACAGAAGAAATATCAATATAAAACATTCTGTCCCGGCTTCCTATTTTTAGAGCCAGGCTTATCAAGAACAAACTGGAAGCTTTTACCTTTTTCTCTTTTTGAAAGATTCAATGCAGACCTTGTGCTTTCTATTTAGGGAAAGTAGACACACCATGGAGTCTGTATGCCCACAACAGGTCAAAAGAAAAAAGAAATTAAATTCTACCAAAAATATCTAACTGGTTTCTCAGGCAGGGACCTTTTCGAAGGGATAGTGCACATTTGTTAATAGGAAGGTGCCAAAGACCTGTTTTCTCCAGGGCATTTGGCAGTTCCCAGCAACAAGCATGCACATGGGGTAACATGGCAATACAGTGATGTTGATGCAAACCATGTTATGGTGTGTTTTGAATCCTTAGGTGCCCCTAAGGGAGAGAGAGTTGGGGGTTTGGGGGGGATGTGAGCACATCTAGCCCATTTAGTTGAGTCATGTTGTATTTAGCTTTATACAAGACTGTATGTGCCACGGACAGCTGCAGATGCTTTAGTGGGCAGGACGGTATAAGTAAGACCCAAGGGAGTAGGTGTTACATTTACTCGACTGTGAGAAAGCATACTACAAGAAAATATTATTCATATGTATCTAGAGGAGAAGAATGAAGTTTGATATGTACATCAAACTTTGTAATACATATAATTTGTACATAACATATAATTCATGTATGTATATAATCACATAATTCTCTATATAACACACATGAACTATACATGTATATATACTTATGCACATATATGTAGAATTGTGTGTGTATGTATGCATGTTTGTACATATAAATAATATATATGGTATTTTTGCCAAAAACTTTTATGTAGGAGTAACTTTTAAGTACATATACTGAAAACTATTTAGAAGCCATCCATCCAAGCTAAGGAATCATACTCTTAGAAAACTCTAAATTTTATAATCACATTTTCAAGTTAAAATCAACACTTTTCCCCAAAATAAAATAGGCTTCCCTGGTGATATCCACTCGTATTTACCTTCCTTTAAAAGTGTTTCTTAAGATCTGACATTTTAGTCCTTGTGGTCAAGGTGGTCCATGGATACCCAATGTCCTTGAATGATTTATTTTGCTACACGCTGCTAATTGATTACATCTGAGGCTTTACTTGGTCTGATTGTGTACATTCGAATATTCTCTAACTTGTCCCCATGTTTTCTGTTTTGGGCTTTATAAAGTAATTTATTTTAATTATTCTTCTGGAAGTTGAAGGCCAACAGAGCTATCTGTTAGTAAATGTTTTGGTGCAGCAAGGTAGGTATAGGAAATCTTTGATGTCGTGGTTAAGAGCACAGACTTTACATTGTGATGGACCAAATTCAAACTCTCTATTCTTTACAAACTGTGGGAATTTGAGCAAGTTGCATTCTGCATTCCTCACTTTCCTCAAATATAAAATGGAGTTAGATAGTTAGATAGACTGAACAATATTTGATAGCATAACAGCGACTATAATTAACAATTAGTTAGAATATACTTTAAAATAACTAAAGGAGTGGAATTGGAATGTTCCTAACACAAAGAAATGTTAAATGCCTGAGGTGATGGATACCCCAATTACTCTGATTTGATTGATTCACATTGTATGTCTATATCAAAACATCATATGTGCCCTGTAAAGATATACAACTATTATGTAACCATGATAATTTAAAATTAAAAATTAAAAGAAAATACTTCCCAGGACTTTTGGCAGAACTTAGTGAGATAGCCTGTGTAAAGTAAGTAGCAATGTCTCTAGTATTGTGTTTTTGGTTACTAGTAATAACAACAACAACAAAAAAAAACCCGAACAAATGAAAACCACTACCAACCTCTAATTGCCTTAAAGAATCTAGGGGACTTACTGACTTATGTATCTGAAATGTTTGAAAGTAATGGGATTCAGGTATGATTTGATCAGGGCTCCATATTCATTTTTCTGTGATGCAGTTGTTTCTGATTCCCTCTGTGTACTTTGTTTCCATGCTGAGTTCTCTCCTGGTCACAGGATAGCTACAAGAAGGAATGGAGGCATCACTATTGCTCTTTCACCTCAAAGAGTAGGGGGACAGAGTTTCTTTTTCACAATAATTGAATAAAATTTGAATGGACCATCCCTGCACAAGTTCTGTAGCCAAGTGAATGTCATCATATGTTAGTTGGCTTATGCCTGGGTTGTTATGTCTGAACCAACTGTTGTAAGACTGATGGGATCTCTCTGAATGGCTTAGACATTCCATGGCTCAAACAATCAAGTCCTAAGTCTATAAAACAATGAAAGAGGGTGGAGTGGATTTTGGAAGGTAATTATAATGCCGTCTACCATATTTCATTGACATCAGTTATAATTATTAATATATAATGATTATAGGCAATAATAATCATGGTAATAAGTATTATATTATCATATTTGCTCACAGGGCAGGTTATAAGCCCTGGCTCTGTACCTACATGCCAGAGGGCAATAAGGTACAATCTTTGACTTATTTCTCTATTTGACTTCTGGATCTTGTATATTTTAGGTCTCTGTAATAGTATATCATAGCCTGACTTTTTTGGGTAGTTATTAATATATGATTTTTAGCTAGGATACTATTCTGTGCTGGAAGACGTTATCTCTGTCACTCCACATATTGTAATGCATCTTTTTTAACGTGTAAAAATCTGCACAATCACTGTGATGGCTATTGGCGTGTTTGTCCTTGGAACCTTTTCCAGCTCTTCCCTGACCTGCTCAGTATGCAGGGGTTCGACTCATACAAATTATCCTGCCTGGGCTCTGTTGCCAACCAGCTGCCAATTAAGAGCAGCCAATGGAAAAAGCCAGGTGTATCTCTCTCTTTTGCTCTACTTCATGTGGGGTCTTCAGCTGTCCTTGTGTCTCCTTTAGGATTCTAACACCAACCTGTCACTTCTGGCCTCCTCTTTGGTCTCTCCAGCCCTGCGTGTTGTGTGCAGTACAATCCCAACTGCTGTTGCTAGTCTCTGGCTTGCTGCTGTTCCTTGTGTGCCTGTTCAAATCTTTCAGTACTATTGTTACTGGTCTCCCATGTTAATTTCCCTGTATTGAATTACCTGGCGTGGCCTCTGTATACCTGCTTGACCCTAACTGATAAAAGTCACTAAACTTCAAAATCCTGAAAATCTAATCTTACTAATGACTTTTTCCAGGAATAAATCCTATTGTCTATAATGCTAATGTGATTTATTTTTTCCAAAACATATAGATTTCTTGGTTAAAAAAATGATAGGGGCTTTCTGTGAAATCTATAATTCCTACAATGATTTAATTTCTCAACTTCAAAAAGGTGTGTGTAGAGATATATGAAAACCGATTATAAGGATGTTCTTTGAAAAACACTGTACTTCAACACATTTTGATCAAATTCCATTATTGGGTCATATTTGAAATACAATCTCTTTTATGAAAAGCTTGTTATTGAGGTTGGAAACCATATTCTTGTAATCAAAGCTTGGAAAGTTTACTGAAACACACTTATATCGAACACAAAACACTTTGGTAAAACGCACAAACTACAAAACTTGACGGTCACCTGGAGCCATTGTAGAATCGATCCTTTTTGATAGCTGGATTGTTTTTCAGATGACTGAGATTTTGCCCATTTGTCTTAGTGATGAATTGTTTGGTCACAAGGAAGAGAAATTCACTGCAACTGGGTTAGGCCAAAATAAATAAATAAACGAAAGGAAAGGAAATGATTGGAAGGATGCTAGGGGGACTCCAAGACTGAAAGTTCTGGGTTCTCTAGAAGGAGTGGGATTGAACCCTCAATGCTAGTAGGATTCAGGCTTGTGTTTGACATTTGGCTTCTCTTGAGGAAATTCTTCATCTTCTCTGTGCCCAGAGGTCGGCCCCAGGAGGAGTGACAATACATGCTCAGTCTGGATCACACATCCCATAGTGCAGACACAAATGTCCAGGGAGGGTGGCCTCATGGTCCATTTCCTTCTCAGCAGGAAAGGTGAGAACAGCCCGATGTACCAACATGTCCACTACACTGCATGTGCACTCAGCTTTATTTTTTCTTTTCAATTAGCTTTTTCCTACAATATGTCATAAATTCATAAAAAGAATATCCTGAATTATAACTTAGTCCTTTCTTAGTGACATACAGTCATATTCACCAGTACAATAATATCTGCCCACAAATGACTTTTGACTGCTATTTGTGTATTGTGGGGTAGAGATTATACTTTTGTGTTACATATTTTTTTCTTTCTTCTTTGTCGCAGATGTCACTTGTCATGGTTGATTGGCATTTGCCACTTCTAATTTGTCACTGCTGGGTTAGTTTGGCCTTCAAAACCAAGTAACTTTTATTATAATCACATATAAAATAAAGCTAATTAAATTTTAGTGAGAAGGTCTTTCCTCTGAGAAAGAACTCATGAGCCTAGGGGCATACACTTTGTAATCGTATGCTTCTGACCATGTGTGAGAAGGAAAATCACTTGTTTAAGCAGATGTGCTTAATGAATGTGGAGTCACTTCATGGAGTCCCCAGAACCATTGAATTTTAATATCAATTTCTTTAATTCCATTACCATGGTCTCTCTTTAGTCATACAAATTATGTCTGTGGTAGGCAGAATTATGGCTCCCTGAGATGCTCAAGTCCTAGTCCAGAGAATATGTTACCCTACAAGGCAAAAGGAACCCCACTGACACGATTCAGGTTGCAGATCTTGAGACAGGGAGATTACCCGTGATTTTCAAGGTGGGCTCAATCTAATCGCATGAGCCCTTAAGAGCAGGGAATATTCTCCATCAAGGGTCTGTCTGGGGAATCTAATGGAAGAAAGTCAGGACAGAAGAGGTGTGAGGGAGTGTGACTCACCATTGCTGGTTTTGAAGATGGGGGAAGGGAGCCAGGGGCCGAGGAGTTCAGGGTCCTCTAGAACCATGGAATGGACCTCGGCCAGCAGTGAGCAACCAAAGGGGACTTTAGTCGTACAACTGCAAAGAACAATCTGAATGAACAGGGGCCCTGCTTCTCCTCTTGAGCTTCGAGAAAGGAGCACAACCCTGGCAACACCTTGATTTTAGCCCAGCGAGACCCAATCTGGACTTCTAAACTATAGACCTACAAGATTTTGGGGGGCCATTCATCATGGCAACCAGAGAAAACTAATATAATGCCAAAATCTTTATTTTCTCCCAGTAGCCTAGAAATGATGTCTTAAAAACCATTGGGGTCTTATTCCAAGACTGCATTTTCTAAAATGGCTCTAGCAGTATTTCCTGTCCAACCTGCTCACCCTTATGAAGAAGGGAAAATCCTTTTTCCCTTGAACTTGGGTGGACTTTTGGGATTACCAGCATGAAAGGAATTTGACAGAAGTGATGCCCACATGACTTTCAAGTCTAGGTTAGGAAGGCCATGCTGCTTCTAATGGTTTTTCTTGGTGATACTCACTCTGGGCGCCTTTGGCCACCGTCTAAGAGTCTGGCTACGCTGAGGTTGCCATGTGGAGACACGACTTGCAGTGACCACGTGAAGGCAGGGAGGGAGGCCCACAGAGCCCAGACATTCTTGTCCCCAACCATCTAAGTCTTCCCAGCTCTGGCACCAGACGTGTGAGTGAAGCAGCTTTCAAGATGACCCTAACCCCAACCAGCATCTACCTACAGCCATGGAGAGAACCTGAGCAAGAACTTTCTAGATGATTCTAGTCAATTCCAGATACATGAGTAACATAAATTATTATTATTGTTTTAAGTTACTTTTTGGGGGTGATTTGTTATGCAACAATAAAAAAAACCCAGAAAATATATTTTGGCCGTGAATATAATTTTAATGAATTTATGCAAAGCAGTCTTATTTGAATATTAGATGTAAGAAAATCCATATGCCCATTGTTCAGTCAGTAATTACACTGTATTTAACTTTAAGACAACAGTTGGTTTACCAATACTAACCAATTTTGTCTTTAGTTATTGAACATTCTTTGCTTCTCATTTGTTTTTAAACTATGGAGAACTTTCCTGATTTTTCTCCTGTGTTCCTTGTGCCCAGTGACATGTGGCCTCTGGAGTTCACATGCCCTTAGAGCTGGACATGTCTTCAGTTTTTAGAGGAAGTCACAGTTTTATTATATGCCTCAGCATCATTGACAGATCTTGCATACTTTGTTTTTTGCTCAGTACCCAGGAGACCTGCAATTGGCCTTCCAAATCCATTACTATGATCTTGAAGTGAATTAGATAAATCTGTTTTCAATTTATATCGATTAAGGAGAAACTATGGAACAATATTTAAAACTTAATCAAACTAAAACTCGCCTTCCTGTTCCCTGATGTAGCTAATAATAGGTAGTTTATAATATATTTCTGCAGCTTTTGAGAATTTCTTGCAGGTGTGTGGTACACAATCATTAATAACAATTGAAAACATACTTCTGTCTTATCCAAGGATATACTGTATGGTATAGTGAGAACATTAATACTCCCTTATTTTAAGTGTAGTTTATTTGGAGAATTCTGCTATATCCTTCTTTCTCAATCCACACTCCTATACATCATACATAAGAAGACTTCGGGGATGTAGACTATTTTAATATCACTGTGAAACAGAATAATAAAAATTAGAGAACTGAAAGAGATAAGAGATGCGAGGGAACATCTAGCCTAATCCCAGCATTTTTAGATGTGGCATCATCAATCCAAAGAAACCAAATTAGCTGGTGGCAGAGCCAGAATTAGAAAATTAATTTCTCAGACTGTGTCCCAGACATTCTCCTGTGAGGCGAGTCAGGACTCCGTGTTGATGGCACTCCTGCCTCGTTAAGCTGCAAAACCCAACAAACGAAATTCTCTTCAAGATAATTTGTTTTTTGGGTTCTCAGGAGAAGCCAAGACATAATTGGATGTCTAGAAAAAAAATAAATCTTTTAAATGAATGAATCTCTGTATTCATATTACTAGTGTGCCTGGATACTATTTTCAGAATGCAACTTTTTTTTTAAAACCATTGGTCTTTCCTTTCGTTTCTTCACTTATAACCCTCTTGCACTTTTCTTTCGGTCAGCAGTTCGGGTACTACCGGCTCACTGTCTCGCCAAGGGATGAAGAGCAGAAAGCAGGGAAATAGGAGACTTTTCTTGTCTTCTAACTTTCAAAATTCCAAGTTTTCCCCAATTACTCTGATGTGATTAAGACACATTATATACCTATATTAAAACTTTGCATGTACCCTTATCAATATATACAACTATTATGTACCTTTATTAATTAAAACTGATTTTTTAATTTTTGTCTTTTTACCTTCTATACTTTGCAACAGGAAAAAGTAAAAATTATTTTTAAAAAATTTCCAGGCTTTCCTTTGCCACGTTGGGATTGAACTTCAAATTTCGAATCTGTCATGACCACAACTTCCCAAATCCAATATCTTCTTTTCAGTAAACAATACATTATTATATAAAGAAGATGTTTATTATCAGGAAAATCAATCTCAGGTTCTATTTGCTTCTGCAGAATTAAAATTAGAGAGTATGCACACACACATGCATATATGCAAACATACATGCATATATGCAAACATACATGCATATTCATCTTAGGGATTTATAGTAAGGGATGCCACATTGCTATTTTGTAGCAGGTTCCTTTTTGAGAGTTACTTTTCAACTCCGATCATATTTGAGTTTATCTTATATGTTGCATGTTTCATATTAATCGTGTTATTTTATTATTGATTGGTTATGCTTTAGTATCTTTTGTTCAAAAAAATGTTTTGAACACTTTGAGCTATTTCAACATACTTATTTTAAAGTTTTTGTCTGATAGTTCTATAAAAATGCATGTCACCAGGAGTGATTTCTATCTAGATTGCTGGTTGCGTTGGCTGTCTTCCTAGCATTAAATTTCTTCGTGTGGTTTTAGAATTTGGGTTTGGAAACATATTTTGTACAGGAATTTATTTTGTTCTGGCTTTTTTTTTTTTTATCTCTCTTTCATTTCTCTCTTCTGTGCTGCTCATTCTGTCTGTGGATTTTGCAGTTGACTGAGTCCTTCCAGGCCACCTTTCTAAATCCAAGCATCTTAATAGCCATGGGGAATTATTATTGCTTCAGAAGCTATAGGGGATATGGAAACTTCATCCTCAGAGCCAGAAAGTGACTTTGCTGAAATTGTGCCTGTGTCTCTTTCTCCTCCTCGGCACAAGGAGCGCCAATCCCAGTTGGAGTTCAACTGCAGTTGTGTTCAGCCTCCTTTGATAAATGCTGGATGTGTTCCTATTCTAATGCCACTGTAACGAACACCACAAACATAGTGGCTCAAACAACACAAATTTATTCTGCTACAGTTCTGCAGGTCAGAAGTCACCACGGGAGACCAGCCAGCTGGGATTTCAACACCTCTCCAGTTGTTTGGGAGTTTTGTTCCATTTCTAATTCAGAGAACTATTTATTTTGTATTTTGGATCATATATATCTTTTTGTAATTTTCCATTTTTATGTTCGGTCTTTCTTTGTTCAGTGTCTGGAGCAGTGAGGGTTAGGAAGTATGAATTTTCCTTGCCATGATGATACAGAAGTCTTAAATCCTAACAGGGTCTCAGCCTGGAGCACTCAAATGCATCATTATAACAATTTTAAATTCTTGGCAAATTGTTAAATGGGAGCAAGGGAGGCTATCTGAGTATCCTAGGGCTACCATAGCAAAGTAACTCAAATGGGGATAGCTTACACCAATAGACATCTGCTGTCCCACAGTTCTGAAGGCAACAGATCTAAAATCAAGGTATTGTCGGGGCCATGCTCCTTCCAAAGGCTGCAGGGAAGAATCCTTCCTTGCTGTTTCCAGTTTCTGATGTCTCTTGCCATTCCTTGGCTAGTGGCAGCATCACTCCAGCCTCTGCCTCTGTATTCACGCAGCCTCCCTTCTTCTCTCTGTGTGTCTCTTCAATAACTCAGTGTCCAAATCTCCCTCTCCTTTCTGTTATAAAGACACCAGTCATTGAATTGGGGACCCACCCTAATCCAGCATCACTTGTCTTAAATTGATTACATCTGCAAAGACCCTATTTCTAGAAAAGATAACATTTATAGGTACCAGGGTTTAGGACTTAAATATGTCTTTTGGGAGGGCACGATTCAACCCACAATAGATGTATGTTTATAAACATATTTAATGCATATTTGTTTTACTCTCCCATAGAAACTGAGTCGGTTATCCCTTCGGTACTTAAGTGTTAACTGGAGAGTGGCTGATACATAAATGCTTGATGAGTGACAAGGGTGACTGGCTATTTTCCTTAACATGTTGACCCCTCCAAAATCTGCTCAAACCAGAAGCAGATGTGGAGTTAGCAATATTCTCCAAAGCAGCTGTGTTTCTAGATTCACACTGAATTGAAAAACTGTTTCCAAGGGAGCCTTTGTGGAACACAGCATGAAATAAAAGGAAGACGACAGAACTAGAAGACATTCTGAAATTAAATAGAGTTGGCTCTGCATTTGAGGGGTGGGAAAGACCTTTCTAAGCATGTTATTAAAGGTGAAAGCCTTAAGGGAACATCTCAATAGATTTGACTGTCTTTTTATACTTCATTGTGTCAAAGAAGATAATTACCAAGTTCAAAGTAAAGGACAAGCGAAGGAAACAAAAGCAGTTTCGGAGAACTGTTGTCTGCTTGGCTCTGAGTGATATAGTGATAAAGTGAACTTGGGAATTTTCCTAGCAGAGGACAATTGATATTGTTATTGTGTGAAAGATGCTCATTTTTGGTTTAATAAGACATGATGCTTCACTCTAATTTGGTAAAAACAAACTAACCAATGTTTTTGTGTGTATGTGTGATTGCAAAGTTTAGCTTACCTTTAAAACCATGACTGTTTTAAAGTCAAGATTGTATTTCAAAAAATCATATAGTGTGTGGGTATGTATGAAAGCACATTGCATAGAATTTACATTAAGAGAAAACAACAAATAAATATTCTTATGGGAGGGGAGAGATTAAATCACATTTAAAAAGTTATTTATGCTGATTTGGTAAAAACAAACTTCCACTACCTTTAGAAAGCCTGTTTTCCTTTAAAACAAAACTGCAGAGTAATGATTATTTGTTTTTACTCAATTTACAAGGTAATTAATTTTGGCTATAAGTATTCTTTACATCAGCAATCCCCAACCTTTTTGGCACCAGGGACTGGTTTCATGGAAGACAGACAGGTTGGCGGGGGGATGGTTTGGGGATGATTCAAGTGCATTACATTTATTGTGCAGTCAAACCTCTCTGCTAATGATACTCTGTGTTTGCAGCTGCTCCCCAGCACTAGCATCACAGCCTCAGCTCCACCTCAGATCATCAGGCATTAGATTCTCATAAGGAGCACAACCTAGATCCCTCGAATGCAGAGTTTACAGTAGGGTTCACACTCCTATGAGGATCTAATGCCACTGATCTGACAGGAGGCGGAGCTTATGCAGTGATGTGAGTGATCGGGAGCGGCTGTAAATACAGATGAAGCTTCACTTGCCTGCCTGCCACTCACTTCCTACTGTGCAGCCCAGTTCTTAAAAGGACATGAACCAGTACCATTCTGCTGCCAGGGAGTTGGGGATTGCAGCTTTACATGCAAAGAAACTCACAATCCCACAATCCCTCTAGAAAATTTCTCAGCCTGTCTCCCTTCTCAACTTTTTTTTTTTTTTCCTTTGCCCAGCTCCTTGTCAAGGACACTGCTGCTGCCTTCGTAAAGCAGAGATGCTGCAAGGGAATATCCTCTAATTAATGACTTCTCTATTTTCTCCCCTTGGGTTTCATCTTTACTATGGTCAAAAATCCAGAACCTTGGGGTATCAAACAGATGCCAGGACAAATTGTGGGATACCCATTGTTCTAGGAAATGGGAGTCATCATTTGTATTTGGAAGCAAGGGTTGGGAAACTTCCAGGGATATTCTTATTTCCAACTATACCCCGCACCCTCTGTTAAGAATCATAGCACAGAGTTTTGCAATGTATTTCAGACACATCTGTTAATAAGATTTGATGAGTGGGTGGGGTGAGCATACGGATTCCCTGCTTTCAACATCCAGTGATTTTTGGCTAAGTCTGGTGTGCACTCAGGAATCTGCATCTTTAAAATGAATGCACCCTTCCCTTATCCAGAAGATTCTGATGCTGGTGGCCTGGCCATGAATTGGAGAAATTCTCATAAGAATAAGCTATTTATCACCCCAAAGACTCATTCTTTCTGCCTTTCTCTCTTAAATCTACTTATTCTTCCTTCTCTGGTGGGTGTTTCTTCCTTGGTCTTTCTCCCTTTGGTCCTAAATTCTTCCCTTTTTCCATTGTTCTCGTTTTATTCTTCTATTCCCTGTCACACTAACATATTTGTACATGTGGATAATAGTAAATAAATAATTACACTACCAGAATAGTAGGGATTATCTGTTGAATGCTTACTCTGCACTACCTGTTGGGCTGAGTGGTTTTTCATGTATGAACTCATTTATAAATTCTAGGTACCATCTCATGAAGGAGTTGTGAGCTCCACTTTTCAGATGGGGAAACTGAGGCTTAGAGTTATCCATTAATTTTCCTAAGGTCACCTAAACAGCTAGGAATCGAATCAAGATTCCCCTCCAGGTCTGTTGCCAAAGCCTGTACTATGAGCCTCACTGGGAAACTACCATAGTGTTTGCCTGCAGTTTCTTTTTTGTTAACTAGGAAAGCAAACATGGTGTGAGAAAGGACTGTTTTTGCTGAGCCTTGAGCTGTGCATATGGACTTGACTTCTGGATGACTCTGAGTCTGGAGGGTCTGAGAGAGGCTGAGATATCAAGTAGTCAGGCACCAGTAGGAGGAAACAGAGCTATTGTCTCTTGGACAACTAGACAGCATCAGTAGAAAAAAAGATTGGCAGTGAAATGTCTGTGGTCTGGACTCAGTCACACTACTTAGATGTAATCTAATAGATGCAATCGATAGGCGTCTTAGTCTGTTTGAGCTGCTGTAACAAAGCACTTCAGACTGGGTAATTTATAAACAGCAGAGTTTTGTTGCTCACAGTTCTGGAGGCTTAGAAGCTGAAGATCAAGGTGCCAGAAGATTTCACGTCTGTTGGGAGCTTGTTCTCTGCTTCATTGATGGTGCCTTCTTGCTGCAGTGGAAAGAGCAAACGAGCTGTCTAGGGCCTCTCTTACAAGGGCACTAATCCATTCATGAAGGCAGAGCCCTCATGATCTAATTGAATTATAAATGCCCCACCTCTTACTACTATTGCATAGGGAATTAGGTTTCAACATATGCATTTTGGGTGGACAGAAACATTCAGACCACAGTAATAGGTCAATACAGTTCTTAAAACTGAGGTTCAGCGATTGGTCCATGAGTGCTCCGCTGTAACTCATCCATCCGGAACTGCCAAGCCCTGGATTTATTTACTCTGACTTTTCTTTGTGAAACTTGTGGGTTTTGATTTATCTCACCATTGCTTTGCCTATGGCATAGGAGATAGTCTACACAGGGCCTGGTCTCTGTCATAATAACTACCTAAGAAGACACCTCTCATATTTTAAAGTAGTTATTGGAGCACAATTTAAAATATGGCTGTGTTAATTCACCTGATGGATCACTGGATCTGTGAAAGGTAGAAAAGAGCTAGAAGGTTTGATGCTTGACCTATCCTGTACTCCTGATGGATCAGGACCTGACCGACAACATGAGACTCGTCTGGCCTAGTGGGAACAAGGATGCTTTTGGGTTCATGGAATTTTTAGTGAACCTATTTTCATATTTGAAGTGTTAAAATGTTGCCCTTATTCAAGAAATTGTTTCTAGCAGGTACCAGAGTGGATACCACTCTGGCTGAGTAGCTCAAATACCAGTAGAATATTATTTCATCTCTTCTTGGTGACAAAATTTGGGAAGAACGAGGAACCTTCCAGGGAATAGAAAAGTGGCTAAAAACAGAGGTTATGTGCTAGGGAAAGGCACAGAACCGAATTTTTGAAGGTAGTGAACAGCAACATGAATGAAGAAGACTGTACTGGGGTGGAGCTTTAGGGACCTTGGAGGTCCCGCTGTCATGGGGTCAGGGTGATCAATGGCCCAAACAGTGAACTGACGTGAGGGTCTATCAGGAATGAGGGCCTGGGTGAAAGGGCACACTCCCAGCATGGAGAAACAACAGCTCCAGTCTCACCAATGAGGACGTCACGTTGTCCTAGTTTTATGAAACCCACAGAAACAGTTGTTGGGCAACAACTACAAAAATTACAGTAATTAATTCTCTAGTAGTAACTCTCCGTGCAGGCCTATGGGGATGGACGCACAGGCCTGCTCCATCTGGCGCTGGAAACTCTGTCTCATAGTAACCAGAAGTTGAACTCACTAGTCACAGGCTGCCTTCGAACTGCCACAGTTTTGCAAGGTTATTCACTTTCTTTTGAAAGGCAATACCCTGTTCCCTTGTGCTCAGTCTGAGGACACAGAAGTGAATCTGAGTATTTACTTAGAGTTTTAAATCTTTATCTTTTAACTGTATTTGGGATTGAAACTCAAGAATAGAAAAACCCACTAGATTTTTAAAAAACTACCTAAAGATTAGCAGCTGTGCACGGCAGCTTCTCCACGTGGGATTGTGTTAGAGGAAAAGTGCTTTAAGTGCATTAAGAAGTATTCATGGGGAAACATTGTTCTTGGAAGTTGGGAAAAATTGAGTTATTTGTGTGAATGGCAAGATTTAATATGTCCCTTTAATGAAGGAATGAAGATTATCCATAGGCATGATTAATTATTATTGGATGTGATATAAGAGTAGGTGTGGTGTTTTTGAAATCAGTAACTGCTGTATCGCATATAAAAACGGGAGGCTAGAAAGCACTAGAAACCGAGCACTCGTTTGGCATCGAAAGGCCTGTGTTTGTGTCCACGTTCTGCCATGGCTACTAAATTTAACCATTCTGAGCTTCGAGGTTTGTTAATCTAGTAAATGGGAATGATGACCCTAGTCTTGCTAATATCACGCTAGGTCATGGGGATTCGATGCCAAGGAAAAGCACATCCAATCCTTGCCATCGTGAAGTTTACAATGTAATGGGAGGAGGGAGAAATATAATAATCAACTGATTTAATGAATGGCTATAAAATTACAGTTCTGGTAAGAGCTATGAAGAAAAGGTACATGGAGCATACAGCAGAAGGATGTGAGGATGTGATGATATGTGAGGTGGAATCTATTAATCAGGGGGAGGGTGGGAAAGGAGTGTTGAGACAGGTGCTGAGTGGCCAGGAGTACGTGGCTCATACAAGGACTAACAGAATGGGGCAGAGGGACAGAGAAGGAGGGAGAACGCAGGGTGAGTCCAGGTGGTGGAGGTGGGCAGGGGCCAGACCACGTCCGTCTGCCTGCGGAGGCCATGCTGACCATTCGTATCTTCGTCCTAAGCCAAGCGGGAGCATGGCATGGTCAGGTGACCTTTCAGGAGAAGCTCACTCTGGCTGCGTATAAAGAACCGATGGGAAGATGGAAGCACAGATGAGATGAGAAGCACTCCAGGAACTCACTAGTGTTGATAATATTTTGTATCAGGAAAGTTTCGATAACCATAAGGAAACCAGATGGATTCAAGAGGTATTTGGAGGGCAAGATGGCGGATCTGGGGTGGGCCAGACACAAGGGCAGGTGTTCAGAGAGAGCGCCCACATCTCAGGGTGGTGTGGCCGGAGCTGTGGTAACGAACATTGTTCCTGACATGGGAGGTCCTCAGCGAGGGAGGACAGGAGTTCTGTGGGATGTCTTCATGAGATGTAGGAGGCATCAGATCTATGCAGGGGAATACACATGCCTGGTTCTCAGAAAAAAGAGGTCAAGCCTGGACCTAAAATGCTGAATCACTAGCTGTTTGAGTCACAGTTCTTCAGATAAATAGAACCAATAGGGTATATTGGCATAGCTATAATATATATAGTATAACATATATTATATATCATATTGAAATCTATCTCTTAGGGTATATTGGTATACCTATTATATAGTATAACATATATTACATGTCATATTGTAATATATCTCCTAGGGCATATATTATACAATATATAAAATACATATTCTATATTTTGCTATGTATTGTATATATATTGAGAGAGAGAGGGGAAAAGAGATTTTACAGTATTAGGTTATGTGATGTGGGGGCTGGCAAGTTTGAAATCCGCAGGGCAGGCCTGCAGGCTGGAAACTCACGCAGGGTTTCTATGTTGCAGTCCTAAGGAGGATTCCTTCTTCTTCTTCTTAAGGAAACGTCAGTCTTTGCTCTTTAGGCTTTCAACTGATTGGGTGAGGCCCACCCACATTACGGAGAATATTCTGATTTTCTCAAACTCTGCTGATTCAGATGTTAATTGTGTCTAAAATATATCTTCAGCGCGACATCTAGACGAATGATTGATCACACACTGTGCACCGTAGCCTAGCCAAGTTGACACATATAATTAACCCTCACACCAGCTAAAGCCAAGTCGCGGTGAAATTTCTTAAATGTGTGGCATGTTGATAAATAAGGTATGTGATTGTAGGTTCTGGAGATTAAGGCAAAATGCAGAGGGGCATCTTTCCAGGCTTCATGGAGCTCAGTGGAAGAGACAGAGAAACCTGCAAGGACAGCGAAGGGGGTTCAGGACTGGAGTCTTGGAGTTTTATGACTGCTGAGAGGGGAAGAGAGTTTCCTAGAGGAGGCAGTCAAGGAAGAAGAGAGGTGTTTGTAGATTGCTTCTGGATTGTGGAAAGGAAAAGAGATTTGTTCTGAAAAATGGTAATTAATAGGTTCATTAGAGAGGTAAGACCAATTGATAGAGCACTTGCCATTGTGAAGTGTTTCACCTTGCTGGGAGAGGAAGAGAGAGTGTCCCTAACAAGTGACTCTGTACATTAACAGCATTATAATGTTCTAACAGTTTTTTAGATTTATTATTCTAACAGTTTAATAATCACCATTGGCATTTGAAATTCTGAACATCAGGAAATGAAAGGCCATTTTACACTTGTCTTCGGAAATCAGAATTATTTCTTTAGAGTCATGCTTCATTAAAGGGACCCTCTGCGGAATACACTTAACATTGCACTGAGAATAACAGCTTTAAACCGTACAGTTTTGCTTTTGCTTTTGGGTTTTTCTCTCTGCTTTAAGTCAGTACCATCATTTAGTAGGTGGGTGGGAATTTCTATTCAAGACACTTGAAGTTCAGAATTCAGGCTGTCTGCCTTAACTCAGATAACAATCCTCAGAGTAGGTCCCACCATTTCCTGCTGTGCGAATTTTAAAGCAAAAAGGCACAGTGGTAGACAAAACAAGCAGGTGGGGACTGTTCCATGATGGTGGCATTTGATGACTGTCCCTTTGATGGCCGCTATCAGGCACAGCTCACAGGCTGGCCAGGCTCCCATGTGCTGGTGCAGAACATTCTTGAGATAATATCTTTGGGCTGGAAACAGGACCAAGGCAGGTCTTGCTACTGAGCTCTTTTTCCAACTGAGCAAAATGTTTAAGAGAGCAGATGAAAGTGTGCAGAATAAAGGACCATAAAATGAAGGTCTGTTTATGTTTTGATGATTTACTTAGCCTATTTTTCCCCTTCTGGTAATGATCCAGTTTTTAGAGATCTTATGTCTGATGGTTTATCAGGCAGAGTCTCACCTTTATTGTATAACTAATCACTTTCCTCCTATTCGGAAGACTATTTCCCTTTCACCACCATCATCATCAAGATACTAAAATACATTTGATTTAGTGTCTTTATTAGGATCATCTGACAATGGTTTTTTCCCCTCAGCACACTCTGATGCATGTCAGGGTGCAGCTATGTGAATTTCCCTGGTTTCCTCTTTTCCAGGCAAGACATTGTCATCAATCAAAAATTGACTAAATTTACTCATGTTATTGCTGGCAAATAATTTCCCATCTACACTTTATAATAATCTCACTCCATTTCTTGCAAACACAGATAGATGAGGAGTTTGGCCACATCACCAATTTTCAGAGCATGGAAAATAAACATTTTTTGAAATGTGATTGCAAGAAAGAAAATTCTAAGGAGCACTCTTATCTGAAAAGAACCAACTGCAAAATCATGGCAAGCCATGTTTGTAGGAAAAAAAATCAGTATATTGCTAAACGAAGTTCTGTAGGAATTCTAAGACACACCAAGGACTCTTCTCAGAGTTTTTGCTGCTCTCAGTTTAAAATTCTCCATAGTTTATTTCAGTGACTGCTTTTCAGTAACTCTAGTGACCCACACGGCCATATAGTTTTCCTATATCTTTATATCTTTGTTTAAAATATCTGTATTGCAAAATATAGGTAGGGGGCATCAGAACGTTCTAATTACAATGTAACCAGTTTACCTTTAAAAGTTTTATGCCCTTTCTTTAAAGAGGTAAGAGAATGTCTCAGCTGTCTGTGGGGGATCTCATTGCTTAGTCAGAGAGGGTTTTTTTTGTTGTTGTTTTTTTTTTGCAGTAAAGGCCTTGATATCAGTCATTCTGGGCCTTATCTTTTCTTCACCTTTGTCACCTAATTGATCAGAAGTTTCCTAGATATATGTGTCCACATCCTTGGGATGAAGAAGAGCCAAAGAAAGAGCCAGAAGACTCCCAGAGGGTTTCCATGAGAAAAAACATTGGCAAGGACTTTGGAATCACATCATTTGAATATATTCAAGGTTCAAGGTGAAGCTTCTCTTTTTCCCCCTTTTCCAGGCTGCTTTTCTTCTTATTTTTATAGAAAGAAGAAAAGCACGTGAAAGAATACTGGCCTTTGTCTCTGCTTCGTGACTTTTCATACAATGACCAAAGTTCTAGCATTTATTAGTTTTTATTATTATTGAAATGTTTTATCCACAGCTAAAATGTGGCTTTTTTGAAAGATGCAACAACTAAACTTATAGAAGAAAGCACAGGAAAATATTCTTATGACCTTGAGGTAGGCAAAAATTTTATATAATAGGACCCACACACAAAAAAAACTAGCTTTAAAGAAAAAGATGATAAATTGAACTACATTAAGAACTTGTGCTCATCAGCACACATCACTGAGAAAGTTGAAAAGGCAAGGTACAGATTGGGAGAAGACATCTATAATGCATTTATGTGCCAAAGGAGCTACCTGTACTCAAACTGTATAAAGAGTTCCACAAAATAGTAAGAAAAAGGAGAACTCTTAAAAATGTACAAGAAACTTGAGCAGGTACTTTATAAGAGAAGATATCCAAATAACCAAAAAACATGCAAAAATGTGTTCAATATTTCAATATTTTTTATTCAGTGAGGAAATAGAAAATAGATACCCTAACATGATAATACTGTATGTGCACTTGGATGGCTGAAATGAAAAACTCTAAAAGTCAAATTTCAAATATTGGCGAGGAAATGGAGCAACTGAGATTCTCATGTACTGATGGGGGCATGTCAATCAGTACAATCTCTTTGGCAATAGCTACTAAAGTTAAATAATTGCATACCCAGTAGTTAGGCACTTTCAATCCAGAAGTGTATAAACATCTTCACATGGATAAGCTTATGTATAGAAGTATTATTTGTGATATCTCCACACTGAGAATAACCCAAATGCCTGTCAATACTATAATGGATAAATGGTGGTTTATTTATTCACATGAAATATTATACAGCAATGAAAAAGAATAAGCCACTTCTACAGCAGAACCTGGAACAACTTCATATATATTGTGATAAGTGAGAGAAGTCATACAACAAAAATAGTACATAATTGTATGATTCCCTTTATGTGAAGTCCAAAAACTGCAAACCTAATCCATTATGTTAGAAATCAAGAAAGTGGGTACACTTGGTAGAGGAGTGATTAGACATGCACCATAGGTGTTTGAGGTTATGGTGACCTTTCAGTTGTTTATTCTCATGGAGTTAAGAGAGGAGGAAAATAAACCCAAAGATGAAAAGTCATGACATTGTTTGAAACCTCCATAAATACTCTATGGGCGGGAAAATGCCAACTAACATTTACATATTTACGAAGCTAATTAAGTCAAGATATTTATTTTCTTATGAGAACAGAAGGCACATTTGGATAGAAAAGAAGAATTTTGTAATACATTTATCTGAAGTTTCCCTGGAAATCAAGTGGTGAGCCAAGATCAATATCTAGGCTTAGAACATGATATTGTGGACCTCTTAGATTCTGGACTGAAGAATCTTCTGGGTTCTTCCCTTTGGCTCATTGTGTTTGTTGCTCTCCAAAATTTAGAAGTCAAAATTTCTTCTAATGCTTCAGGCCACGCTCTATGTGAAACAGTTCTGCACAGACAACAGTTCTGCTGGCGCACCACTGGCCAGAGCCCAAGATCTGTTACCAGGCCAAATTCTGGGGACATCATGATTGATTCTCTGTGGCAGGGGCAGAGGGAAGAGACTGATATGACTCTCAGATTTCTGATTAGTCATTTGGGTGGATGGAAGTGCCATACACCCAAACAGAATACAGGAAGAGGGGGGAAGACTTATGGGCTCCATGGTATTAGATGTATTGAGTTTGCATCCTGGGTGGCTATATCCAAGTGGATTGAAAGCAGGATTTGGAATCTCTAGAGAGAGATTTGGGTTTGTGCTGTATAATATGGGGTAGCAAGTAAGTTGGTAAATATTAGTACTGCTAATATGACAAGATAATTTATAGTTATACCTCTACATTTTATTTTTCAAATTATTTTCTGTATCAGTGGGTGAACTGCAAGTTAGAAGATTTGGTGTACTAATTTGGCTTCCAAGCTTCATAAATTTTAGATGAAGGGCTTTGGATTTTCATTTACTGTTACGGTAGGTGATTTTTCTTAGAAATATCTTAAATAACGTCTCTTTGTTTTATAAAATATAAAGGAACTGATAGTTTGCTGCATTTATAATCAGCTTCAATAGACAGAATGAAACAACTGGCCTTGATTGTATATACTATTTTTTTGTTACAATTGTTGTCTTTTAATAATAAAGACTGTGAGAATTGAAAAGGAAGATTAAATATGCATTCATTTCAACATACAAAAGTAGGGGGACTATATTATACCTTAGGTACTTGAGTACCTTTCAAGGATATTTTAAATTTACTAGTAGTAAAATAAAGCTAAAAATGAGAATTTGTGAACTCAGAGAAGATGCCAATGTATATGGAATTTCTTAATGCCAATCTAAGCATTTGAATTTCACAGTACTTCAGTGATTCTAACACATTTGCCACAAATTGAGTTCCGTTAATAGCGGTGGGTGGAAGTCACCATTAATTAGTGTTAGTTGACCTTGTTCCTGTTTTGCTAACATTGCCTTGGACTCATCAATCTTCCATTCTGGTGGATTCTCTACTCTGGCTTATTAGGTAACAGGTTATTTCTTCTGCTATTATGATGTAGATAAATACTTATTGATACACTTTTTTAAAAGTTGAAATCAAAATGATAAGTCATAAAAGTGTAACTGTAAACACCAAAAATTCCAGAAATTCAGAGGGTTTTTAGAAGCTACTATTTCATAGGTTCCTATGTCAAGGGACATATGTTTTCATATATATATATATATATGAGATATATATGTAAAGAAGTGTGCTTATATTAATATTTGCCTTCTATTTATTTTATCTTTTATTGATGCATAATATTTTACATATTTATAAGGTACATGTGATATTAAGTAATATTTTTATTGATTTATATTGCTGTTAAATTTTAAGCCCTTATATTGCATGAAGATGCAGAATATTTTGATCACAATATTACATAAGCATAATGTATTTCTGGTCACGACTGTATTTTATTGTAGGGTCTTATTCAACTTTTGCTTTTATAGAAGAACCATTTTCTCTGATGTCCCTTCTCTATGCGATATGTCAGCAATTCATATGAAAATCATTACCAAACTGTTGCTGTATAATTCTATAGCCCTAGAATACTTTTGTATTCATGATAAAATAATAGCAATTAAAACGAGAAAAGAAAATCTTGATCTGCAATCAGAAAGATTGTTAATTCCCTTCCTAAGTGACCAATTGATTTGAACCAGCAATTCAAAAACTTAGATCTTGGGAAAAATGTGCAAGATGGCTTTGGGTCTTTAAAAAGAAAACTATTTTAAAAAGGACAAACTATGATTGATTGCACATTGATATAAACATGCACATGGGGCTAGTTCTGCAGTCCGGAGATGGAAAAATTCCTGTGGAAGTCACAGAAAAATAGATGCATTTAAAGGGAGCCTAAGGCAGTAGAAGCAAGAGAATTGAGGATTGGGAGAAACAGCTTGAATTGCATTATTTGAATTTTATTAGAAGTGTGTTTGTCTGGGATGCAGTTTTTACTAGTTTATTTTAAGGCAAGGTAGACTGTGGAATGCAAGATAAAATCTGTAGAAGCCAATGGCCTGGCTGTGGCCTGGACCTCTCAGAGCACAGTGGGGACTTGAGAAGCATGGATGCATTCCTGGGGGTCCCTGAAACAGAGTCAGACATTATTAACTAGGAGGAGTCCAGTCCTGAGCAGAGAGACTGAGATTCTATTAATAGCTCCAATTTGTCAACGAGCTGGCGGGACTTGGACAGGTCACTTCATTTCTCTGGACCTTATTTTCCTCAGCTAAGAAATAAGAGGGGTCACTGCCCACATGTTCTCCAAGGAAGCTTCCAGTTCTGACACCCTGAGACTAGTTGTGGGCTGACTTTTACCTGTGCAAAAAGGCTTTGCCAAACAAGGTGTTCAAACAATATCATGGGAAGACAGGACATTAAGTAAAAAACCAAAATCATTCATTGATCAGCTCAATGTCTTCTACAAACACTGTGCATTCATTTAGTCACCAACAGAGATGTATTGGGTGATGAGCACAGCCGACACCTGTGTCCAGGATTGGCGCTATCAGAGTAAAGGAGGTGTCCTTTCTTTCTGTCCTTGCAGAGCCTGAGCACGGGTGAGCATTGCAGCAAGTGATCAGACAGTGATAGTGCAGGCTTGTTATGGAAAGGTGACTTCAAGGTGCTGTCAGCGTTAGGGAGGGGCATCGGAGCTGAGAGTAAGAGTAGATGTCACCTGAGTAGGGTGGCAATGGTGGTGATGGCAAGGGTGTGGGAAAGGGGACAGCTGTGTGAAGGAAGGACACTATGATGCAGTCCTGGCACTCAAAGAACTTCAGTTCAGTTTGGAAGAGGGGTGCAGTGAGAGATGAGGGCAGAAAGGTAAACACAGGAAGAATACATAAGGCCTGGGTGTTTGTCCTTCAGCAAGTGGATATGGGCTGGGGAAGGGCAGGTGTTGGGGGCAGGGCCCTCGTGTCTGTAACTCACTCCTGGCTCCATGGGTACTTGGTGCCTTGCTAGGCTCATCCCTGCTCCCTCCTACCGGGGAAGGCGATCCCTGCCTTTCCTGGAGGGGTTTGAGCGGAGGATGGGTAGCTGCTACTGCAGGAAGGTGGAAGGGGTAGGGTCCAGCCATGTGCTGTTCCCTCTGTGGCCTTGAACAGAGAAGTCTTCAAGTTCGCAGGCCCCTGGGGTGGAGCTCTGGAGCTCAGTTCTTCCCAAAGATGGGACCATCGCTGGGTCCCAGGAAGGAGGCAAGTGAATGAACAGTACCTTAGGAGCCTCCCCACTTTTGAAAATTTAAATAACAAGCACCTGGAAAGATGCCTGAGCTTTGTATAAATGAGGATGTACTAAGGGAAAACCAGAAAGATAACTTGAAACTGCTTGGGGTTGAACTGTGGCCTCTTCCCCATCCAAATCCATGTGTTGAAGTCTTAACCTCCAGTGCCCCAGAATGAGATGTTATTTAGAAATTAGGATCATTGCAGATGTAATTACTTAAGATGTGGTGATATTGGAGCAGGGTGGCCCCTAATCTAATTGGTGTTCTCATACAAAAGAGAAATTTGGGTACGAACACGCACAGGTTTAGAAGCCTTATGAAGATGAATGTAGGGATAGCGGTGATGCTTCTACAAGCCAAGGAATGCCAAAGACCACCAGAAAACCACCAGGGAACTAGGGAAGTGGCATGGGACAGATTCTTCCTCACAGCCCTTAAAAGGAACCACCCCTGAAAATGCCTTGATCTTGACCTTTCAGTTTCTGGTACTGTAAGAAAATAAATTTCCGTGTTTAAGACACTCAGTTTGTGGCACTTTGTGATAACAACCCTGGCAAACTAATACATGGGCAATCCAAATTATTTAGAGTTTAAGTGTTTTGTGGGGTTATTTTTTGTCAAACTGATTAAATTTACAATAAAAATATAATGATATGCCTCTACTCAGGCCACTGATGCTTCATGGCACTACTATTAAGAATATGACATGGGATATTAACACAAATCCTGGTTTGGGACTAATACTTGTATTGACGGGATTGACTTGCACACAAATGTTAAATGTGAAATTAATGTCAGCATATTTTTTGAGCCTGAAAATAGTGATATCAGGGCTATTTCATTTGTACAAGTTAGAATTATTATTAAATGGATATAGTCATGCCTGTTTATCCCTAGAGGAAACCCTACTTAGAAGCATTCAAGTAATGTTATTACCTACAAGTGATTTTGTTGCTGTTTTATTATTAAGTCTTGAGAATTAGACAAAATGGTGTTAAAAATCAGCAGAATGGAAATTAAGTTTTTGACTTTATTTCTGACTCATTAGTAACCTAGGGGCACACATTAAATTAATGTTATATTCAGTTTCTCCAGATGCAAGCTAAAAATGAAAAATTACCTGTTATTTTATTCTCTTTTGATTTTGTTGAGAAGATTAAGGATATGTCATTTTTTTTCTTAAATACAAAATGTTATAATTTTGTATACACAGCACAATTCAAAGACAACATATAAGCATGTGCTCATAGATGCTCAAAGGAGCAAAACTTACCTGTGTAATTATGTGCTAAATATTATGATTGCTTCTGCCTAGGGAAGTGAACATAATTATGTTACTGGATTTTGTTATATTACAAAATAAGCCTCCATGTATGTGCTGTGTGTTTAATGTGTGATAATGACACATTTCAAACAAGTTAGAGTCGTCATCCTTGAAATCATGAATGTCGAGGTGTATTAATCAGAGTTTTCCAGGGAAACAGAATCAATAGGGTGTATATGGATACATAGAAAGAGAGTCCTTATGAGAGACTGGCCCAGGCAATTATGGAGGCTGAGAAGTCCCATGACCTGCCGTCTACAAGCTGGTCATGGAGGACCATGAACGCAGAACCAAGAACCAGAAGCCCTGATTTCAAGGGCAGGAGAAAATGGATATTTCAGCTTAAGCAGAGCACACACTCCCTGTTCTTGCACCTTTCTGTTCTATTCAGCCCTGGATGGATTGGATGATGTCTGCCAACTTTGGTGAGGGCTGTCCTCTTTACTCAGTCTCCTGACTCAAGTGCTGATCTACTCCACAAACACTTTCATAAATACACCCAGGAACAATGTTTTACCAGCTATCTGGGCATCCCTCTGCCCAGTCAAGTTGACAAGTAATATAAGTATGTAAATTTACTTATAAGATTCTTTTAGTTTTTAAATCAAATCCATTAAAGCATTTTTTAAAAAATAAAATACCCTCAAAGTATACAATTCAAGGAGTTTTAAAAAATGATATTCCTATACAACTGCCACTATAATCAAGGTAGAGAACATTTCATCACCTAAAAAAGTCCCTTTTTGTACCTTTAAAACTTCTAGCCCCAGGAAATCACTGATCTGGTTTTGGTTAGTGATTAATACTATAGATTACTTTTGCTTGTTCTAGAATTCCTATAAATGGAACCATACAGGATGTACTATTTTGCATCTGGCTTCTTTGGGTCAGCATGATCTTTTTGAGATCCATGCATTTTGTTGTGTATCTCAGTAGTTCCCTTTCTACTGCTGAGCAGCATTTTATTGGAATGACATGTCACATTTATCAGTCCCGATGTTGATAGACATTTTAATTGTTTCCAGGTTTTTGAATTCTGTGTATAAAGATGATATGAACCTTACTGCACAAGCATTTTAATGGACATATGCTTTTATTTTTCTGGGATAAATACCTAAGATTGGAATTTCTTCACTGTGTTAGTTTTAAATCTACTTCCCTACTTAGCTAAATTCAAATAAATTTCTGGAAGTTATTAACGGTATGCTGCCTGATAGTATATTAAAATGTATTATTTATATATTTATTTGAGACAGCTTTATTCCAAAAACATTTTTTATGTAGACTACCAACACTGTATAAAAATTCAGAGTTTCAGAAATTCAGTTCGAACAAAAGGAAATAGGAGAAGAAGAACATTGTGTGGATTTGTGTATTTTTTTTTTTAGAGAAAAGAGTGTGTAGCTTTTTATTGGATTCTCAAAAAAAGGGTAGGGTTGCGACCCAACATAGGGTAAGAATGCTGCTTTATATTCTCCAATTTTTATTCCTGGATTAGGAAAGGCCATCTAAGTTGTTGTACGTAGGGTATATTTTCTTTATTTCCTTTCCTATATGTTACATTTTCTGATATTTTCTGATGGGACTAATCACTGTTCTAATCACAGTATTGGCTTCGTCCCATTTTTTTTTTTTGCCCCATATTTTTGTTAATAACTTTTTAATTTCAGCCATTCTTTTAAGTAGATAATGGTGTCTCATGGTTTTAATTTTGATTTCCCTGATTACTAATGAAGTTGACCATTTTATCATGTGCGTATTGGCCATTTTTACATCTTTGGTAAAGCACCTATTCAATTTTGTGACAATTTTTATTGATTGATTGGTTTTTATCACATATAGAGAGATTTTTATTTATTTTTTATCTTCTTATTCAGCTGTCAAAATTATTTATATGATTCTGGATACTTTGTCAGATAGATATATTACAAATATTTTTTCACATTCTTTGTCTTGTCTTTTTATTTTCTGAATAGTGTCTATGAATAATAAAGAGTTTTTCATTTTGTTAATAAAATCCAACTTGTCTTTTTTTTTATGCTGTGTGTCCCAAGAAATCTTTGCTTATTTCAAAGTCACAAAGATCTTCTCTTCTCTAATATTTTCTTCTTTAAATTTTACAGATTTTGCTTTGACATTTAGGTCTATGATTCATTTTGAGTTAATTTTTATCAACTTGCCTTGGCACCATTTTATTAAAATGACTTTTTTTTTCACAGTTGAATTAAGTCTAATTCATTTAGTATTTTTGTTATTGTTAACACTAGCTTTGTGGATAACAGTTTTCATTAAAATGATATTATATAGAAAAGACTTATGTAGAAACTCCCTAGCGACACCCAGAAACAACATTCAGTTTCATTTTGAATGTCTCAAGTCTGGTGAAATTCACCCTCCTGAGAGCACCCATTTCATTTTTGTAAAATTCTCAGAGGAATTCAGGCCCCAGTGAGATTCCTTAGGGAGCTGGAGGGAAGCCTTTGGACTTGCCATGGAGAAGGAAAAGAAAGCAGCACATTTTGTGCAAATAACTTCCTTTTGTAGGTCTTTCTTAGAAGATGAAAATCAAGAGTTTTGACAGTCAGACCTTTTGGCTTGGATTGTTTATCCTTGGGCCAAACTCTTCTGGGAGGGGGCAGCATACAGCTTAAGCTCCAAGGTTGATGTTAAATGGTGCTGCAGATAGAGCAGTTTGCAGCAGGAGGCCAGGATTGCACTTGGAGTTAGTATCAAAGCTTCCTGTCTTTTCTTTAATAAATTCATCCCTAGTTTCATCTTCATTGCACCAGCTGTTATTTTCCTATTGCTCAAATATAACTACTGGTCTGTACTAAATTTGGTAAAACCGGAAGATGCCAGGCCAGAAAATGATATATGAAAATGCATGATTCTGCCCCTGCACGATCTTCTCATGTCCTAGCTCTCTCCAGATAGGCTTGGCCATTAGCATCTTAGAATGCCATTTGCCATCATTGACCAACTTGGTTAAAAACATGCAACAAACGTTCAATGTAGCCTTAGCTGCAATGAAAGATACTGACATTATTTTATAGAGTCAAATGTTATTCTAAATAAACAGGAAAAATTCCAGTTAGCTGAAAACACGTGTTGGTGTATGTACGTGTGGAAGAGGGTTAGGTTGGTATGTATATGTGTTTAACATATGTTTGCTTTTTTTGTGTTTTTTTCTATCATTTTATTTTTTGAACAGTATAGCCCCAGAATAAAGGATATCTATACATCAATGGAAGATGAATTCTTCAGTGGTTAGGAAGGGTCAGAAAATCATCAGGAGAGATCATAATGGAAATGAGATGTCATGAAATAATTTTCTACATATAGGTGACTAGTTATTTCAAGAACCAGATGATTTGCCTTTTCCCTAACATACAACCAGTTTTCAGAGTGATCATGCTTTTCCTTTATGGAAGTCTCAGGAGATTTAGAGTAACAGAGAAATGGTTCTTTATTACAAACCACTATTTGCCATTCAACAAGACTGCTGTGATATAATATATTGACACACAGACAGGATGTATGAAGCAGCAGCTCATTCACTTCATTTGACTGTGATGGGTATAATGATGTCCTCCTTCCCCACCCCCTCCCCCACCCCCAATCAAAGACCACATACTAATCCCTGGAACCTCTGACTGTGCTATCTTGCAAGGCAAAAGGGATTTAGCACATATGAATAAATTGAGGTTCTTGAGATGGGGAGATTATCCTAGATTCTGCAATGTAATCACAAGGGTCCTTTAAACCTTTCCTGGCTGTGATCAGAGGGATATGGGAACATGGAAGAAAGGCACAGAGATATGCACCATTGTTTCATTTGAAAATGAAGGAGGAGGTTTCTAGAAGCTGGAAAAGGCAAGGGGAAGGATTCTCCCCTAAAACCTTCAGAAAGGAAATGCGCTCCGCCAATATGTTTGATTTTAGTTAATGAGAATAATGTTGGCCTTGTGACCTATAGAACTTTAAGATAGTGCATTTAGGTTGTTTTAAGTCATTTAGTTTGTGATAATTTGTTACAGTAACAGATTGTGTACCTTGGCTGCGAGGAATAGAACCACAAAATCACAAATTAACTATTGTTACAGCCAGAGATGGATTTTCCAAAGAAACTGATGATTTATGTGATAGAGGTGATACATACACACACACATACATATTTGTATATTATATATAATTTCAAACTGTTAATATTAAATTCTGCTGAGTTGCTACCTCAGTAGAGGGAATCCATATAACAAACCAAATACAAAAGAAATAATTTGGGGGTAATTCCTTCCTTCATCTATGAATACCAACCACTAAAAAATGGTCTTTTTGAATATTTATCAATATCTTCTTAGTTATACATGACATACACCTGGTTATTACAAATGCCTTTGAAAGAATAAAACTTTCTGAATATTGATGATTCTGATTCAGAAAATACAAAGTTTTCTTCTTCCCTTTTTATAAATGACAATAAAACTAGCAACTATAAATGTGTATTTCATTAAGATAAATGAAGTAATCAATACTTGCTAAAGTGGCAAATCTCAAACTTTTGTTTTCTGGACCACTTAATAGTCTTAAAAATTATTGAAGACCCCAAAAGGGTCTGTTAATGTGGATTATATATAGTTGATGGTCATTGTAGTAGAAATTCAAACTGATAATTTTTTAAACTATATATTTAATAATTGATTTTAAGTAATAAGGGTGAACTAATTTGTTCACATAAGTTATATCTTTCATAAAAATAATTGTAATTCAAAAATATAAAAAATAGTGAGAAGAATGGTATTGTTTAAATTTTTGCTTATTTTTAATGATTGGCTTAATAGAAAAATGGCTTGATTTCCAAAATTGCTTCTGCATTCAATCCATCGCAGTATGTTTTAACTGAAGTATGTGAAGAAAATCCAGCCTTGTACAGATATGCAGTTGAAAGAGGATTATTTTCATAGCCTTTTCAGATAATTGTGGATATTCTTCTTTAATACTACATCCAACCTTGCCAAGTAGTAATTTCTTAAAGAGTGGTTGCAATATGAAATCTAAAAACACGTAAATTAACTTTTTGTACCTTTTTCCATTAAGATACTGTTCTGTCTTGCAATATCCCTTTTATTCATGTATGATTTTTTTATACTGTGAATTAGATTTTGGGGAAATATTGGCTCATTTTTCCAAATTTTGGCCTATTTCATTCTTTGATATTTCATATCAAAGAATTCTATTTGTTAATCTTATGAGTATTCTCATCAGAAAGTCTTTAGGTCTTGGAAAGCTGTCAAATTCATGGTGACAGATACAGGCTTTCCAAATTCCATTTCTGTTGCTAAAGAGCTCGGATTTATCATTGGTAACAAGTACTGTTAGTTGTTTTCCTTAAAGTGACAGATCACTTCATTAATTTTCAAGAAAATATCTGCTAAATACTAGGCATTTAGTTTGTCTATCAGTTGTTCTTTCAAGAAAAGTGGTGCTTCATGAAAAATGAGGCCACTTCAGCTCAAAACTCAATCACGCAAGTGCTATTCTTTGAGGCAAACATCATATGTAGGCATGCAACAAAAGTGCTTCATGTGCAATCCCATTTTGTTACAGAATTATTCAAGTTGTGTACTCAAGGGCCAAGATTTAATAAAACTTAACTTTGTTAAATAAAATTTATTGCTTCATCAATGATATTCTTAAGTGAAGTGGATTTCTTTTCTTTTAGGAGTGTGTAGCATTGAAAACTACAACTGCCATTATTCTTTGGTGCTGCAGCCTTGATTGGTGTTAAAGCTCCAGCAGTTTTTGCACTACTAGTGCAAATGTTGACACAAGGAAAGTCAATTAATGTCTTTATTATGAAAATAGTTTTGACCTAGGGATGCCATGGCAGGATCAAGAGAACCTCAAAGACTACAGGTTGAGAACCACTGTGCTGAAGACAAGGATGGCTCTGGGTACTCGCAAATACTCCTCCTCACTATGGATCAAGGCGCTTTGCACAGGGTTGGGGCACAGTCAGCAGGGATTGCAAAATCATACGTTTACATGGTTATGCAGATTAAATGCATGTCTGTTGTCAGACAGTAGGAAGGGTTCAGGACTGCAGCAAACTGAGAGCACATGCTGTATCTCGAGGAAAAACAGACATTTCCCCATTGCAGCTGATGTTGCCATGTAGAAATGAAGTCCCCGTATGGCCATATCTGAATTTTCAAGAGATATCAGACATTTGGCTTTTTATGTAATATTTTCTGATTTTAAAATGTGCCAGCTGATCAGGTTTTTGAATTTGAAACACTAGGCAAGTTGAAACAGAACCCTTCTTTACTCTGGATCTGGCCTGCAGGAAGTCACAGGCAACCTCTATAGTAAGTACACACATAGTGACTGCCTATCAAAGAAATGAATTAAATTAAGAGGGACCAACTTGAAGTAGTGTAGGCAGTTCATAGCCCCATGTGTAGGCTGTGATGATGTTTGCTAGGATTAAGGACTCTGAGTCTTCACCGGTCACAGATAGAGCAGAAAAGCATCCACAGTCACCAGGCCTGGACAAACGCATGTTTTTTGGTCATCTGCTCAGGTTTTGACATTTCAGGTATAGTATCCAATCATTATAGAACTTTTCCTTGTGAGTTAAGGCAGAAAAGTTCAACACCAAAAGTGAGAGGCACTGAAGGGCAGCCAAGGGAATACTGTGATATTAATAACTATAGTTGCAGCCAAACATCTAGAATTTAGAGTGCTGTAGATGCCCATTGTCATATATCTGGAAAAATTTAGTGTCAAGCAACATTCATTTCTTGGATTCACTAGATGAATTTGCCAAAAATGACCATGTTACAAATAGTCTGTGCTCTTTTAGTATCGTTCCCATACATATCATAGGCCAACTGACTTCCAGACAATTTAACTGGTAGGGTACTTGATAATAAACTTTCTTTATGTTCAAATCTGTATGAGGTGCTGTGGAGACAAAAAGCTGACCCAGAAATAGACTTTTTCTTCTCAGTATTTACTCTGCGGTGAGTGAGAGTCAGAAATGCAAAGCAGGGTGTGGAAAGTACTAGACTTCATTCCCCCATGACATGCACCGAGCGCCTGTTCTTCGCCACGTGTTGTTCTAGGCACTGGGGAAAGAGGAATGCACAAAACAGCTTATGTCACTGTCCTCAGGGAGCTTACAGTCCAGTGTCCTCTGAACTACGAAGATAAGGAGCATGAAAGCAAAGGAGATGGGAACATTGGCTCCACTGGAAGGATTAGAGATTTTAAGCTAGATGTGACATTTAAGCCCAGACCCATGACATGAAGAACTTTTACAGGTGGAAATGAAGTTTTGTGTGGGGATGGGGGCCTTTTGAATGTTGAAACACTCCACAAAGCACGAAAATCTAGAGCGTATTCAGAGAAAGGCAAGGAGCATATTGTGACCGAAGAAACATATTGGCTTCCAAAACTGCATCGCAATATATTTTTATGTAAAAAAAAAAAAAAAAAAAAAAATTTGGGCCACAGATGGAATGCTGCTGAGTTTATCTCAGGTTTTCCAGATTCTAAATTGCACAAGTTTTGACAATAACATTACATTTGTGAATGCATTTAGTACAATGTGGGAATATACTAGCAACTCAATAACTTTCAGTTGATAATAAAGTAAAAAAAAAAACAGTATTATAGTAGCTTTTGCCAAGGTTTATGGACTGATAATAAACGAAATATCCATAATTTTTAGCAATGAAGAATTATGTTTCTTGTTCATGTTGAATTTTCGTTGCAGTGGCTGCAGCTTAGGTGTACCTTTGCTCTGCGTGCCTTTATCCTGCCAGGAACCAGGCTAAAGAAGCTACCACTATTTGGAACATGTTGTACTGAAGATCTTGGGAAAAGTAACAATGGACAAAGGAGCAATGACTCTTATGGCTTCCAATTGGATGGGGCATACATGAATTCCATTATGTTTCATTGGTTAATACAGGTCACATGACCAAGCCTGTCACCTATGGGGCAAAGAAGTGTATTATTCTAAATAGGAGTATTGTAAGTCACATGACGATGATCAGGGATGTAGGAGAGTAACTAATTGGGAACAATAATGCTATCTATTGCAGTTATTGTGATATTTAGCCTTAGTGTAGCTTGGATTCTGGGATTTATAGGATATAGGGTAGACAGAGTTGCTTTATTAAAGTATAGTTTAGAAGCAAAGCCCCAAAATTGTACACAATTAAATGATTAAAGTGAAAGAAATTTGTTGTCATAGTACTGGGTCCAATTCTAGAGATAGTTGTCTGGAAGATTTATATAATCTGGCTAGTTATATGGGTTATAATTCACTCATGAATTCAGCAAGATACAAAGCCTATGAAAACTCCAGTTTGGGGATATTCCTGTCACTTGGTAATATTCTCCTAATAGAGATGTGAGTGTCTTTAATACATTTTTATAGACTCGACCATGAATATCTTCTAGTTGTCTGAGAGCTCAAAATATGCACCTTTTCTGAGGAAGAAGCCCACAAGGCCATTTTCTATTCTAAGCCTGAGTAAAAATTGCTTTGAAGCATTTTAAAATTCAATACTGAGATTTATCTAGCAGGAATAAGCACCGTATTTGCTTTCTAGGAGCTCTGAGATTCCTGCAGTTCAGGTACTGAGGACAAACTCTCAGCCTTATTTCTTCTCCAAGGAGGCAAGAGGGTCTGGAGAAAGCTCCCATTGTTTTGAGTGATTCTTCTCTTCAATTAGGTGAAGCATTTACTGATACACGGGTGATATTTCAACGGCTAGTGATCTAACTGCTCACATCGCCCCATTCCTTTTTGATATTCCCACAAGTAAGCATCATTCATTCATTCATTCAGAGACACAGTCTCACTCTGTTTCCCGGGCTAGAGTGCCATGGTGTCATCACAGCTCACAGCAACCTGGAACTCCTGGGCTTGAGTCATCCTCCTGCCTCAACCTCTGGAGTAGCTGGGACTACAGGCATATGCCACCATACCCGGCTAGTTTTTTCTATTTTTAGTACAGACAGGGTCTCACTCTTGCTCAGGCTGGTCTCGAACTCCTGAGCTCAAGCGATCCTCCCTCCTCAGCCTCCCAGAGTGCTAGGATTGCAGGTGTGAGCCACTGTGCCCGGCTCAGGCATCAATTTAAAACGATGACTATACATCTGGTCTTAACTTATGCCTTATTCTCCCCAGGTGGCTATTCCTGAAAATGCCATTTATAGCATTTGACTAGAAGAACATTTGGTGGAAACCTAGTCACTCAAGAAGCAGATCTGTGCATTTATTTTTAAAACTTTTTTTCTACAAAAATAAAGACGGCTCACATCTGCTTTGCAGCACTACCACATCATTTTGGAACGTTTAGCTCCCATAAACTCTGCCTGAACTGTTATGGTGCCTCTGGGAATGTTTTATTCTTTTGACAAAGTATAATAATTGTATTATTATTTGTATTAACTACTATTTAGCAGTTTTTGATGCCTCTCCCAACTTCCATCAAGCAGGGATTTGCAAGTTGATGTAACATTTCTGTAACATATAGTATATTTTAATTAAAATCAGAATGCTGTATAAGATTGAGCAAATTGTGTTTCATTTGAAGAATTAAAGAATTACTCAGGCTTGCCAGCATGCTCTGAAATTCTAATTCCAAACTCTGCTATGAATGCCAGCTGCACACAGAATTCTTATTGTCCATCAAATGCCACCTGGAAGTATTTATCACAGCAGAAGGAAGAAGCTTCCTAATATCTTTTTGGAGGAAGATTTTTATTAAAATTGGCTTCTTTAGATATCATCCACATTTACAATAAATGGCATCAGGGAAAGGTCCTTAACTCCAATCAGAAGTGCAGAACTGATTACAGTATTTTAATGACCATATAAAAGATAAAACTCTCAAAAGATTTTACTTGAGTGGTAAATCAACTTTTTACCCAGCAAAGAGAAACACAGAAGCAGGTAGAAATTTGGCAAAACAGCCTTATTTCTCACCAACCATCCCAAAAGAAAATAGCTCAGAAATATTTTCTCTCTCTGGGAGAATACCAGTTGGTTTGTGCCATGAAGTCCTTTACAAGTTCAGGAAAAGAAGAGCACCTTTGAGTTCTTCAGCTGAAACTCCTTCTTTTCATGATTTTACCTTTCACATTTCAGTAGCAGTTAGAAACTTGTATTCATGTTTCTATAGAATAATTTTTTTAAATGATGTCTTGAACCTGGAAGGAAGTTTGATTATTTGTATCTTGTCCTGAGAGCGGAGCCCACCTGATTCATTTCCTAAAATTGATCACTTAACATGGTAGAAAGGGGGATTTTCCAGCTTACCTTAAAAATCCATTCTTTTAGTTACTGTAGACTTGAAGTTAGGGAAATCAAGCAAATAGTATAAATTTCTTCCCAACCTATTTCTCTTCGTGGTGATATCAAAATGATTTAAGTCAGAATTGTTTGCGACTCCTGAAATTCTCTCTCTCCCCTGCTTCCTCCCCCTTTCCCTCTCTTCCCTCCTTTGTTCCAGAAATGCTTACTGAGTATATACTAAGTATTAGACACTCTTCTAGGTATTTGGAAAATACCAGTGAACAGAACAGACAAAAAGCACTGCTCTCTTAGAGATAACATTCTAATGGGTGGAGACAAAACAAAGAACAAGCATAACAATTGCACTTCACAGGTATTTTAACAGATCAGTTTAGGGTGAGATCTTTCTGAGAAAGTAGGCAAATGATTGTTTAAAAGTGAGTTTGGTAGCTCTCTTTTTTCCAGATAAGTAGTATTGTATCTAGCTTAACTTTTTTTCCATGTGCACCCTCCTTATTTTTTCTTACCTTATGGAAATAGAGAACAATCCTCATTATGCCTTGATGTTAAGTGGTTCAACACAGACCTTATCTAAGTGGCACAGCTGAGCCCTGACTCAAGTCCCTGGATTGTGCTTGCACGTATAATGAGAGAAAACAGCAGAAGCAGGTCATGGAATGGTCACGCCTAGTGCCCCAGAGCATAAGTTTTATGGGCAGATCTCCTGGATTGAAATCTCAGTTCTTCCAAGCAGGATGAACTTGGGCAGCATGGTTAACCTCTGAGCCTTGGCTGATGGTTCGCTAAAATGTTCTTGCTAGCAGTAGCTATCACCTGGAGCTGAAGTGATGAGTAAATAAAGTACGAAATCTGTTCTTACCTCAATGGCATACATCTTTATCCAATAGTTCCTTCGACTATAGCAGCATTTTATTATTTGCACTAACAGTTTTAATCTATCTGAACTATATTTTTATATATTGTGTGAGGGGGGATTTAATTTTTCCCACTATGATGAATTTATTTCTCTGAGCTATTTGTTGTACATTAAATTGTCACAATCTAAGCCCTCTATTGAGTTCCATTGCTAAATTGGTTTTGTTTCATTGCCAAATGCACACTGTCTTAATTACAATGACATTGTGAGCCCCCCTTGTTTGTTTGATTTCAATATTTTTAAGCTACTTTCAGACCATTACTGAGACAGTCATTCTGCAATGTGAAATATACAGGCAGAATGTCAAGTTCTCAAGAAATGAGATGGGATTTTGTTTGGAATTGTAGCCAATTTTAGATTAATTGGAGACTCCAAATTAACCCACATATTATCTTCATAGTATGGAGCCTTCTCTGCATAAACATGGAATATCTTTGCATTTATTAAGGTATCTTTTATGTCCTTTAATAAAATTTCAGGATGTACTTTATAAATATTGTACACAATGTTAGTTGTTTTCTCAATATTTTGAAAATTAGTTTTGCTACTGTGATTTTTTTCATTATGTTTTTTGATTTATTTTTGCTGATAGTGTTCAGGATGAACTTGTCTATAAATTGTAATGTCTTGGTTTTCTAGTAGAAAGAGACATTCAAACTTCAATGGTATGATATCATCTCCAGTGCAATATAATCTTTACTTTTAAAAAATTTACATATTAATTGGCCCTCTTGGATAACTTGTATTCTAGTTGGTGTGCATCACTCCTACAAGTGTATAAATGACCTGTTTTCTTTTTTTAAGGAAGTAGAGCTTCAAAATGTATCTTCCTTTCTTTTCCTTCGAGGCCCAAATGTAAATTGGTAATGCTGACTCTGGTGGAGTCTTCATTATTTAAAAAATATTCAGGAGAGGTTTTGTATCATTATGCAGATTTTAAAAGTTTGTTCAAACTCAGCTGTAGGACTACTTCAGCAAGGTGGCATTTGAGAAAGAACATCCATCACTGATTTTTTTGTGGTCTAGTCAAATTTTCTATTTCTCAGGTCAATTTTGAGTGTTCATTTCTTAATCAACACTATTACCTATTTTATCTACATTTTCAAAAGTATTGACAAATAAAAAGAAGTGTTCTTTTATTTTCCAGAACACACAGGATTTTTTTAAGTTACATTATCATTGATTTTAAATTTTGTTGCAACACAATCCAATAATATAGTCTTTAGAATGCCAGTTCTTTAAATTGTTGAGAATTCTGTTGTGTTCTAACACATAGTCATTTAAACAATAATGTGTTCGATAAATAAGCATTTTCTGTTAAGGCATGAAACTCTAGTTTTTAAAATTATGTTATCCAAACCATACTTTTATTTTTTTATCTGTGTATCTCAAAATTTCCTGATAAAATTGCTCTGGAGAACATGACACTTGAAATGAAGTCTCTTGTTGCCTAATATGGGAGAAAAATAAAGCCTAATATGTGAACACAAAAAGGACTTGGGGTGGCACATGGAAAGATGACATTGTCATCCCTGCTTTATTATAGAAGCATATGGCCATGCATTTTTGAGTTTATAAAAGATGCAATAGCATTAGCCTACCTTCAGAAAGAGTTAACATTCTAGGCTTTGAGGATAACGTTGATGCTGAAAACAATTTCAAAATAATACAAAGCCATATAACCAAAATATATCATTATTTCTTGTGAAAAGTTAATTTTGGATTGCAGGAAAGGAGAAGAGCAATTACCATTTGCATTTGATAATCTCGGCTTTGAGAGAATTATAGGTTATTAAATAGGACCTTGAAGAGAGTAAGAATTTTGGAATTGTAGAGAGGAGGGATGTGACAGTCACAGTAAAAAGAGAAAGAATCAGGGAAGACCCAAAGCCAAAAATACATGTGAGTTTGTTTAACCTGTGCTCATACGATAAGGCTCAGTATCTGAGCAGAATGCCAGTACAAGAATCGTGGCCCAGGAAGAAAATAGTTATTTAAAATAAATTTAACTTCTTTATTTTTTAATACAATGCTTGACCATTTAGTTTTTTAAAATATGTTGATTAGAAGGGAAAGTGAAAGACATCCTAACATTTCAGACTCGGATTAGGAAAAGGGTGATTGGAAAGTTGGAAATATCCAGTAAGGCTCTGAATCATCATAGAGTGCTTCTTCCTAGCACTGTGTTTAAACATCTACGAATGGAAATTAAATCCTAATGCACCTCTAGAAGACAAAGTAACCCTTTATAAAAACATCTTGCATCATTTATTCATTGAAGAAAATAAATGGTCAAAAAGCTATTGCAATAGCAATTATCCCCGAAATGATTTCAATAGATAAAATCAACACGTGTATAAGCTAAGCTCCAATAATGCTAATTATTATTATTTTGGTTGACTACATAATCTTAACATTATCAGTATCAGGACACTGTTCAGATTTTTTAGTAGTAGTATAGAAAAGAGAAAAACAAATCCTTTCCAAATACTAATAATGCAAACAGTGGAATGTACGTTTGCAAAATTAATTTCACAAAGAAAAATTGACTAGTGATACAGAAAGGCTGCCTCAGCTATATCATCCCACTTAATTCAATCTGTTTGCCGTATTCTGGGAGGGCAGGGCTTTTCCCACGGAAATATGTGAAGACACCATAGCCTTTGCCTGTAAAAGCCAGGTGGTGCTGAGTTCTTTTAAAAAGGCTACAAATACAACCATCCTCAGAAGGATGAAAGTGTGTAAATAACACATGTATTTCTTCAAAGCCTGAATGTTCTCCCTTTTTTCTGAGTCTGTTTTCTCAACCTGAAACTTTTTTGTCTTCTGCCAGGAGCCAGAAGTCTTGGAAGAAGAAAAACACTGAAGAATCTGCAACATCACTGCAAGTGCTCGTTCTGGTCAGCTGGACGGTAGCATCTGAGGCTCATGTGGCTTTAAATTCCTGGCCAGATAAATGTGTCACTGGGATGCTCTGCCACGGAGGTAGTGAATCCAAGACTGTTTGTTTCATTATAATTCATTTCCGTACGGTTTCTTAAATTGAAATTTCTCTTATAGAAATCTCTTATGTTTTACTGCCTCTATGATGAGCAGAGATTAGCTTTGCATTTGCAAAATTAAATTACTTTCCCTAAGTATTTCTTAATTTTCACGCAGATGCCACCGAAAACTCCAAGAGAGGAAAAAAGTTGTTAGCTGCACTTTAAATACCAGAAAATATCTGTGTGGGAAGGGGAAGGGAAGAGGGTGAAATTGCTTTTATTTTAAAATTGAACATAGGGGTGTTCATTTTGCAGAACACACATCTGGAGAGTAAATACCTAGTGGGAATAGGATTTCATAGTTCAGATTTTGAACATTTTTAGTGTCAAACTTTTGGATCAATGTAATCTCCAAAGGAATATAAAAGTGGAATTAAAAATGTAATGTGAATATCTGGCATTCTCCATGAGAAAAGGATCCTAAGCCCATCTCAAACTTATTTCAGAGAATGAGACTTCCCCCCAAATTTTACAGATGAATTTAGGTCCATCAAGATAGTAACTCCCTGATGTCCTTCCACTTTCATACCTCCTTCCCTTCTCCAGAACAGCACATTCCAGAAATCTCTAACAGGATGCTTTTTTTTTTTTTTTTTTTTTAAGGAAAATCTTTTTCCTCTACCCTCTTTCATTGGGCCACTGAGGACTGCAAACGAAACTGACAAAAGACAGATTAACAGGAGAAAAGGTTTATCCATTTGCACTTAGGATCCAACAAAAGAAGTAGCTGGCTCATTAAATGGTTCAATATTAAAGGCTTATATATCTAATTTAGTAGGAGAAAGGGAAGAGGTAGAAACAGCTTCTATGGGAACAACAAATAGGTATCTTTAGGATGAACAAATGGATTTTTAGAACACATTAGAGAGAAGAAAGTTTGTGATAATGTTTGTCTATACTGGTATGAATGGTCTTCCAGTCTTCAGGGCCATAAAACTCCTCCAGAGAAAGATTTATGATAGGTTTACTCTTGCTCTCTCTTCTGGGAGTAGAAGCCGCCCCACGGACGGAATTTAGGCAGTCCTCATTGCTCAGAAGTTTCTGTTGTTGGTTAGATAAGAAAATTTCCGAGAAGGCTTCTTTTTGCATCTGTTGAATCTCAAATATCCAGCTTAAAGTAATCTTTACACCAACACCGGGTTTCCAAGTGGGTCCCTACACTTGGAATCTAAGTTTCCAAAGTTGACACTTCAAATGAGCTACAGTTAGTCTCTGATCAGCTAGACCATACAACTTATAGAGAAAAAAAGAATGAAGAAATTGACCACTTTGAGCCTGAAAAGTTCCCCTATAGTATTTCTCTAAATGTATGCTGCTTAAATGCCAAAAATAAACTTCACATTTTTCTCAGTAAATTATCAACATAGTTATCTAATTAGGCACCAACCTCTCTATAACCAATATGTTATTAAGTATTTGGTCAACCAGCAAACACCAAAGATAGTTAATTGATATATCGTAACTTCTGAATTTGATTGAGTCCCTTGTCGTGTGGCATTTTCTGGTAATCATGTAGATCAATAGCAAACATGGGCAACATGAAGCCTTAATGAGATGATTTACTTCATAGGGAGCATATAATTATATGCACATTTAGATTTTTGTCCAAGTTTTTACCTCCTTTATAGGAAAATGAATACATGCATTGCTTTTGCTACAATAAATGAATGTCAGAGTTTGATGGGTAAATTCTATTCATTATTCAGATTGGAATTTTTTATGAGACAGTGTATTTCTAAATTTTAATGAAAATTAGTGGCAGAATCAATCAATATATAAAATTAATTTTACATATATTGGAGAAACAAATCTAAAGGTAAAATAAAATCAAACTACTAATGTTTTATACATTTCTACAGAAAAAATTAATGACTTTAGGATTTGCAGGGTTTGGGGGGAAATATTTATTTATCAAAGAAAAGCTGGCAATAATGCCCACATAAGTCAACTTTGTTTGCCTTTTCTTTTCTTCTTGGTTAAAACTTCATGGTCATTCAACACTGGAAGAAGCAACAGCATGAGGACCTTCTAATAAGTTACCAAATGTCTTGTACATTTGCAGCCTTTATGTTCTCAAATGCTTTTCTGGATGGAAAATTAAAGAGCCTCTTATCCATTTAAATATTTGGCTAACAGGTTGATGATGCATATGATACTGAACTTTGTACCAAAGGATGTCATGTTACAAGTATCCAGCATTCTAGATTTGAAACGGCGGAATATTCAATTGATATATCAGGTTTTTAAGTTTTATATGGAGACATCTCAAGGTATAGACATTGTCTTTCTAATGTGTTTGCTGGTCTGTGGCCACTGGAAACAAACCATCTGCTTTCTACATTAGACTATGAGCTCCATGAAGGTGTATAGTCTTCATGGTACTGTATGCAGCCAGCATACCGTACTGCTTAAGCACATATTAGTGCTTTTCACTCTTTCTGTCTCTCTCTCCATATATACATATATTTCCTCTTAATTCTATTTCTCTGGAGAACCCTGATGAATACAATAATATAAGAGTCCACCATAGTAGTTTGTTTCAGCAAAACTGTTTTTTGTTTTTGTTTTTGTTTTAGGGTGGCATCATAGAGCTAAACTTCCTGGCTTCAAATCCTGACTTTTCCATTAAACAGTCCTATGACTTTGGGAAACCATTTCTCAATTCTATTTCTCAGGTTTCCCATCTTAAAAGAGCTTATTTATGAGAAACACTGATAGGGCTTTTGAGTATTAGATGATAGACTATTAATTAGCCCAGTAAACACTAAATAAAGGTTAGCTATTACGATCAAAGTTGTTCAGGCCATTTTCAGAATTAAGTTTCATTCTGTGACATGGTAATTGTAAGCTAAGAAAAAGATGAGCAATGCTTCTCTTGTGAAATTGTGGGGTTTTTTTCAATATTTGTTTATATTTATAGAGAGACAGTGTACTAAATCTATCAACAATGGGCAATATGAAAGGCCAATCCATTGGCTGTCATGTGAGACACTCTTGAGAAGTTTACCAATTCATCTACACTAATAAACTTAGTTAAATTTATGCATTTATGCAAATAGACTGGGCAGTCTTTACTAAGAATTGTAATTTATTATCTGTATCATGTATTTTGGCAATCTGTGTTTACTGAAGAGTTTGTATGAATAAATTAATAGTCTTCCACTGGCTTTATTTAATTGTACTAGTACTAATGTTAGGTAGATAGTGAGGAATTCCGGGTCTCCTACAGATGAAAGTTGGTGCTGTGGCCCCCATCTTGGTCCTGCCCCACCCTAATCTCCCGAGCAACCGCCATACCTGGGGGAGGAGGGAACACCCTACGAATCTGCCAATCAACTTAGCCTGCCAGCTACAAAAGAATGCAGAGAATTCTCCAACCCACAGGCCAAGCTGCATAGGTCCCATACAGTCCAGAAGTGACCTAGAACACCCTGCATGTGTAAGTAATGCAATTCCCACCTGTCCAATCAGAGTGGTTGCATGGTGACATCGTCTGAGGTCTGAGTCAGTAGGGGGGGCCCAATTCAGGCACTATAAAACAAGACACAGACCATAACCAAGTCCCTTTTGCACCCTTCCTTTTGCTCCCCCCCTTGCTGTGACAGTGGGTCCAGTCGTCATCTATGGCGCATGCATCATGCTCTATAAACCTACATCTTGCTCTTGCCCTGTAATCCTCTTGTAGTCCTATCCTGCTCCCCCTCAATAAATTTCATCTCATGCTTGCCTTACTTTGGTGCATCTGGTCATTCTTCAACCATGGGTGTACCAAGAACTGACATTTCAGACTAAAACCTGACACTAAGAGCTACCATTTTTTATCTAACACTATGGGCCAGGCCCTCTACTGAGGATCTCACTCAGCCCTTCCATGATCTCATGATTTGTACCCATTTAATATAAGCTTCCTGAAAGCTAAGGGACTTGCCCAAGGTCATATGGCTGATAAGGGGCAGTTAGAACATAAACTCGCCACTCTTTTCCTTTTAACTCCTTTCATAAGCTTCTGACAGGCAATGTTTATTCTTCATATAAATTAGGTCTATCATGACTTATATTTAGATTTTCATTCTATTTCTTTTTTTTCCCCCCCAACAGATGTAACATCTTTTCTCTTGGGAATAGATATGAGCTCTCTGAGAAATCAGTGTCTAAAAAAATGTGCTGTATCATCAATTCCACTTTTAAGAAGTTTGCCTTTCACATTGAAAATATTTCTTAAATCAGAAGAAACGAAACTTATGGTTTCTGTTTGGTGCAAAGTTCCCCAGATGGCATAAATCAAGTGTAAGGTGACTTCTTTGGGGAAATTCTCTAAAGTAGCTAACCAGATGGCAACTTTAATTGGTCAGAGAAGCATCACTATTTATTGCTATAATTTAATGTATTCCTCTATGAACCATCTTTTTAGAAATGTAAGGGGAAAGAGATGCCCAAATATTCTAATTGGGAGAACTCCACAATATTCTACATAAGAAGCTTTGCCCTCTTCCACTTGATTTAACAAGCCCTGCACAGGAAGCCTTCTCACTAAAAGCACTTGTTAGAATTCAGTAGTTGTTGTATTACTGGCAAGGTTACTAACATTATTTGAAATTCTAGTTAATTCTAGTTTGGTTGTTATTTCCATGTTGAGTGAAATGAAATATTGTAACATATGCTCCTCAAAGGTTTAATAGCAAACTTGTAGGCAGCTTCATTTGTCTAGCATTCTCCCTTATAAACAAGGAAAGTAAGATGTGGCATTACTATCACGCTGTTTGCTGCCTACGTAAGTGTAGAGTCAGGTACCAGATTAATCAAGTTCACACTGAACACAGTGTATCCATCACCCAAACACCATGGCAATTATCACCATCCACCCAGGGGTTGGCGTGGATTTTGATGGATATTCACGCATGTGTCTACATGCACACCTATGCCTGTGTATTGTTAATGCATTGAGGCATGCAAAGAGTAATTTTCTGTATGTGTAAGACTTTTTCCAATTTTCAGAAAATTTCTTTGATGACAAAAAAATCATAAAACACCAAAAGCTACATATACTTTTATATTTAAGGTGTCATTCTACCATTTTCTGAGCTCACAAAAATCATGGTTTTAGAAATTTAAAATGTCACAGCAGAGTATAAATTGAATCCCTATGACTTCTTGGAGAAATTGTAGCTATCTAAATATTCTTGCCCTTGGATAGAATAAACATAAATTTAGGGATTTTAAAGGCTTGGGTTTAAATTCAGTATCATCAATTATTTACTGATTGATTTTGTCATTTTTTGATTAGTAATTCTCTATCACTTTCTGTGGCATGGGGTAGTGATAAAATATTTTGAATAACAAAAGTAATGACAATGGCAAATATTGTTCATTACTTACTATGTGTTAGGCCTTTCATTAGCACTTTACATATATTATCTCACTTAATTCTAAAAACTGCTCTATAAATAGTGACTTCTTTTATTCTTGCCTTACAGATTAGGAAGCTAAAGCTTAAAGAGGTTGCATACCTAACATCACTTAAATAGGAAGGGGCAAGATCCAGGGATGGAGTCTGGGTGTGTCTGATACTAAAATCTGTGTTCTTAACTACTCATTCTATCATTACATTTCTTAAGTCTCAGTGTGCCCGACCAGAAAATGTATGGAGGGATATTGTGTTACTATAATGGTTAAATAAATAAAAGTAACTAAAAAAGGCTGAGGATAGTGTTTGGGACATAAGACAACTTATGCGCTCCTAGGTCACATTTCAGTGAAAAATACTGCTGCAAGTAATAATAAATCTGAATTGGATTGATTAAGCAAATAGAGTTTTAATTTTCTCATAGAAGAAGTTCCAAAGTTAAGCTGCCACTGGAGTTGGTTCCACAGTTCAATCATGTACAAGCTGACATTTCTATAATTTGTTTGGTGATGTATTATGTTTGCAAAGTAGATGCTGCCACTGCAGATATTCTATCTGTCTTCAAAGATGGAAGAATAGAGTAAGAAGCCTCCCAGCTTTATCTCTCCCTCTCATTAGGAAGATGAGTCATCGTCCTTTAACCTATGGGAAAGAACTAGGTTCACGGTCACCTGTTGTTGCAAAGCAGGCTGGGAACGTGCAGTCTGATGCTTTATATTTTTCCAGTTTCTATTGTTGGAGGTAGAAGGATGAAAGGTGTTGGTGATGCCTTTGTTGTTGTTCAATGAAGAATAAATTTCTTCCACATTCCTGTAAATTTTCTCCTATTGGAAATTGGTGCAGCCATTATGTAAAATAGTATGGAGGTTTTTTTTTCCAAAAAGTTCAGAATTGAACTGTCATATATATCCAAATGAAATAAAATCATTATATTAAAGATCTCTGTACTCCCATGTTTATCACAGTATTATTCACAATAGCTAGGATGTGGAAAAAGCCTAAGTGTCTCTCGATCGATTAATGGATAAAGAAAACATGTCACATACACATAATGAAATATTATTTAGCCTTAAAAAAGAAGATCCTGCCATCCGCAATGGCATAAATGAAATTTGAGGACATTATGCCAAGTGAAGTAAGCCAGACACAGAAAGAAAATTTTTGCATGATCACATACATATGTGGAATCTAAAAAAAAAAAAAAAAAAAAGTCAAACTCATAGAGTAGAATGGTGGTTACAAAGGTCTGGGGATGGGGGAAGTAGGGAGATGTTGATCAAAAGATATAAACTTGCAGTTATAAGATGAGTAAGTTCTGGAGACCTAATGTATAGCATGGTCACTATGGTTAATGTATTATATGCTTAAAAATTTGCTAAGAGACTAGATTTTAAGTATTCTCACCACACACATACACAAAAGGTAACTATGTGAAGTGATGGATATATTAATTAGCTTGATTGTGGTAGTTCAATATACCTATATTAAAACATCACATTATGCTGCAATAAACATTCAAGTGCAGGTGTCTTTTTGATAAAATGACTTCTCTTCCTTTGGGTAAATGTCCAGTAGTGGGATTGCTGGATTGAATGGTAGATCTACTTTTAAGTCTTTGAGGAACCTCCATACTGTTTTCCATAGAGGTTGTGCTAATTTGCAGTCCCACCGACGGTGTATGAGCATTTCTTTCTCTCTGCATCCACGCCAGCCTCGATTATTTTTGGACTTTTTAGTAAAAGCCATTCTAACTAGAATCAACCCAAGTGCCCATCAATTCATTCTATAAAAAGGACACCTGCCCTCGAATGTTTACAGCAGCACAATTCACAACTGCAAAGATGTGGAATCAACCCAAGTGCCCACAATTCATGAGTGGATTAACAAAATGTGGTATATATATTTCGTGAAGTACTACTCAGCCATAAAAAATGGTGGACTAATATATTTTGCAACAATCTGAATGGAACTGGAAACCATTCTCCTAAGTGAAGTATCACAAGAATGGAAAAACAAACACTTCATGTACTCACTATTAAATTGGAACTAACCAATGAGCCCACAAGTGCACAGACGGGAGTAAAACTCATTGGAAAGCAACCAGGGACAAGAGGGAAGGAAGGGAGGGGAATAAACCAACCTAATGGGTACTATGAACAGTATTTGGGTGATGAGCACACCTATAGCCAAGACTCAAGCCCATGTAACCTAAAACTTTTGTACCCCTTTAATATTTTGAAATTTTAACACATCACAATGTGTACCTTGAATATATACAATTTTTATTTGTCAATTATACCTTGATAAAGCTGAAAAGTAAAATAAATCAATGCATCAACACTAGATTATTTTATCTCTAGCTTTAATAGCTGGGAAAATATGCTGAACTGGGTGTCTAGGCAGGACAAAATCCAGACAGGAAACATAGACCCTCCTTTTGCAAAACTGATGCTTGGTGTGAACGTAACATAGACCAGTAGTGAAACTTTGCTGTTTGAATCTCCCTATTTTGTGCACTTGATAAACCACTGGAAGAGTGCAGTCATAATTCACAGAGTCTCTATTAGACATGTAGCACCTGAGAATGTGATAAATGAGGTACGTGGAAGGAGGTCACTACGTCCCTTTCAACTGTATTAAAATATGGTTTAAGTGGTTTTAATTATATTCTGCAGGCAGTTGCTGAGCGTGCAGCATGAAGAGACAGCTGAGTTCTCCAACTTGGAGTGGGAAGGAATATTTACATTTTGCTCTATGGATGGCACCATCTGGGGTACAATTATATGAACAGTGCTGCTTTGAAGTTGCATCAGGGAATTGCCGGGGCTATACACTTGGCTCTATACTTGCAACATAAATTAATAAAACATACTTTCTTGCTACAAAATGTGTATAAAGGTGGGAGGATAATTTTGCTGAAATACAAGACAGAGGAAGAATACGATAAAGGAGCATAATCATGGCTCACACGTGCTTATTCAGTCCCCAGCGTAATGAATTCTAAGGCTTTACAGGAGAGATGTTATTTTTAACTGGAAAAGAGTAGCACGCTTGGCAAGTAGAAAATAATGAGGGAAGATGTAGAGTGGGGAGGATGCAGGATCTATTGAATGGAGTGGAATGATGTGGCTTGAATTCAGGTTGTCTGAGCACGAAAGAATGAAAAGTTAATATGGAATCAGAATTTGGGAGGTAATAAATGACTTGCTACCTTTAAAAATCAGGTTTCTTATCCTGGCAGTGATAGCCACCAAAGATTTTATTATTGAGGGTGAAATTGGAAGTCATTACCTTTGTGGATTCTAAAGAGATAAATTAGTCATTGTGAAAGACACATTGGAGAACTAAAAGGAAGAATGACAAAGTAGGAGAGGTTGTTAAAATAATGCAGACAAGAGAAATGGGGTAGACTAAAGATTAAGGAGTATAATGGAGTTTATAGTAGAAATTCTCCTCTTATTTTTTTAATCAGAAAATTGAAAAAATTATGGAGGAAAACCTAAATTCATTCGACAAATATCCTCTGAATTCCTACTATGTTCAAGAAATTATGTTATTAGTCATGAAAATGGATGTATAATCTTTCAACTTTTTCACACAAGAGTTGAGAATAAAAAGTATATGAATGACTTCTAATAATGTCAAAGTAGCTTTTATCAGACCAACCCTCTAGCAGATAGCAATTATACCTCGGAACTGATATATGAAAGTAATGTTAGAATGCACTAGAAAATGACCAAAAGGAGTGAGAAATTGAAGGGTAAATGATGTTTGAAGGAAGAGAAGTGCCCTGGGTATGATATGCTGTACCTGTTATGTTTTACATGGGACCCAGATTTCAATAAGAAAACCAGTCTTACTGGTTTATAGCCAGAAAAAAAAAAATGGAGATAGGGTTTTCTGAGCAGGTAGAATGTAAAGTGAGATAATCCAGTCAAAAGAAAACACAAAAGGGGAAGCCCCCCACAAATCAGTGTGTAACCATTAAATCCCTGGCTGACTATTATACTTTACATGTACAGGGAAGATGTCAGAGTTGCCACTAAAAAACAACAGCTGAAAAAATGGATTGTAGCCGCTATTCATTTCAAGGAGACAGAGTTTGAAATCTGAAGCCAGTCAAGTTAACCACTTGCTGAAACAAAAATTAACACTTCAAGAGGAGATAATAAACTTCAGAGCCTTTATAACATTTCCACAATATTGAAGATATAAAAAAAATACTAGGTATGTGGGAAAAATAAGATAATAGTCTAAATTATGAGAAAAAAAATGGTATCCTAGAGACCCATCCCACAATGACTCAGATGTTTTAATTAGCAAACAAGAATTTTATGTATTATAAGCATATTTTCAAGGACTTAAGGAAATCATGCCCATGTCATAAGAGAGTAGAAGAATTTAAGCCAAGAATTACAAACTGTAAGTAGTAATTCTAGAATTGAAAAGTAAAATATGTGAGATAAAAATTTTAATTGATGGACTTAGCAGATTGAAGGCAGAAGAATGGGTGAGTGAGTCCAGAGATCTAACACAGAAATTTTCCACTTCGAAGAGGAGAAGGAAGGAGGCTTCAAGAAATGAACAGCATCCCAGGGATTCATAGGACACATGAAGCAATATAACATGTGTCTAATTTGAGCCCCAGAGAGGGAGGGAAAAATGACAAAAATTATTTGGGGAAGTAATGACTGTAAATTTATAAAACACAAGAGTATAAATCCATTATGCTCAGCAAACACCAGAGAGGATGAATGCAAAGAAAAGCTCAGCTAAGCACATTATAGTCAAACTACTGAAAACCAAGATGAAGAGGAAATATCAGAAACAGTGAAAGAAAATGACACATTACATGAAGGGAACAAAAACTACAAATGATGACTGACTTCTCATCAAAAAAGCCAGAAGGCAATGTGACATTTTTTAAGTGCTTAAAGAAAATAACAGCCAATCTACATTTTATATATTCCACAGATCTCCTTCAAAAATCAAGGTGAAAGAAAGACATTTCCAGATAAATAAAAACTGAGAGAAATTGTTTGCAGTTAGATCAGCTCTACAAGAAATGCTAACATTCTTCTGGGTAAAGGAAACTTATAACAGATGATAGCTAATAACTCCAGAAAAGAATGAATAGTACCAGAAATTATAAATATGGGCAAATACAAAATTTTTTATTCTCTTACTTTTTCCAAAGAAACATAAATGTTTAAACAAAGTAATGCCACCTTATTGAGATGATAATGCATTTGGAGTAATATATGTGACAATAGCACAAATGACAAAATATAAGTGAAACTCTACTGCTATGTCTTTGCATTTTATATGAAGAGCACACTGTGATGAGTTAAGGGGAAATTTGTAACTTCTAAAGGAGGCTTAACTGACCAAAGTTGCATGAGAGAATTAAATGCTACAGAAAGTGAAAGGAGGAACAATATACTCAATTGCTCCAAAGATGCTCCATGGCTGTTGTCATTCTAACACACAGATAATAAGTTAATTCATTACATTCAATGGAGAACTTGGGACTTAATTTTCTCATGGAAACACATTTAAAAAGGGTTGCACACAAGAGAAAAACCACAAACTATCATTGTCAGGGGTAAAAGAAGAGATATTGCTACAGAAAATAAAAAGATAATAAAAAAAGTCATGAACATTTTAATGCCAATAAATCTGGAAACCTAGTTTAAATATAAACACATTTAAAAAAACCAGAACTAATCCAACTGATCCAAAATGAAACAGAAACTATGAACGTACACAGATACACACACATGCACACATGTATTAAATAAATTGAATTTGTTACCGAAGAACTTTCAAATATATACGTGTGCACACACATGCGCAGATGTATAAGCCCAAACAGTCTCACTGGTAAAATCCTATTAAACACTTAAGCAAGAAATAACACCAATCATACAAATTCTCTTTCAGAAGTTAGAGGACTTGATTCGTGAGGCCAGCAATGCCCTGATACTAAAGATATTACAAAAAAAATACAGGTGACTATCTTTTATAAACATATCTGCATAAATCCTTGATGAAATATTAGCAATTTGAATCCAGGAATATATCAAAAAATAATTCATCATGAATAGTAGCGTTTATCCCTAAATGCAAGGTTGATTTAACATTAAAAGAAATCTATCAATGTAATTCACCATTTTAACAGACTAAGAAAGAATTTTTCCTCAAATCACCAAACCTGTTCTGGGAGACATGAGGGATCTTTGCAGAACAATTAACAACTTGTTTATGGTTCAAGTTGGGAATCCTATTGTGAAATGGTTGTATCTAGTTAATGTCACATTGTTAAGTTCTAAGCAGTGCTGCCTGGTTCAATGTCAAGACTCAGGCACCCAAGAGAGTTACCGGGCTTAAGTTGGAGGAAACTTAAACCTTAGCTTATGATACAAAGAAACAACTAGTTTAACCAAATGGTTACGAAAAAATCTCCCACTGTGATTTTGTTAGTTCTTTTGAAATTATGGGAGATCCAAGATTATGCCGTTCTAAGTCCTACTGACAATTGCACAAGTTTGTTCCAGAAGATATTCATATTTTCCAATTATTAGTGCACCAATTCACAAAAGATTCGTATTTTAATTCCAAAGTTTCCATTTGGAAATGTTTGTGCCACTGGAAAATTAAAAATTTGAAGCCATAAAACTAGGATTGGATATGAGAGTTACACTGACAAAAGCTATTTTTGCTTTTCCAAATACTTTGATGCATTGTTATAGCATGTCTGGTTTTTTTGGTTTGAAAATTAGTAAATTCAAGGTGAAGCAGCTAATTGGTTGGCAGGGTCTGAAGACGTGTCACACATCCTGAATTCTGGCCATTGCTTTTCTGTCCACAATCCACATCCACCAGAATTCCATTTCAAACTGCATTTACAGTGGAGCCAGAACAAGACATAAGTATAATGTTCCACATCTTCTTCCCAGATGACAATATTGGGGTATAAAATGTACTTTTAAATGGTGTCACATGATAGACTTCTTGTAAATATAAATTTCTATTAAACAATTTTATTTGGACTAGAACAGAGGCAAAACATTATACAAATTTCTTATTCATGAGCAACATAAAAACTATATAAGAATCCAAGAGTGCAGAATAATTAAACTAAAAGTATAGCTTTAGGGCATTGTAAAAAAAAAAAAGAATAGTATTATCACAACGTACAAAAGCCAACATTATCCTTTTAATTTTTCATTGTTTCTTTCCACAGTGTATTTATTAAAGTTAAACTGTATTTTCAAACTTGGATACAAAGAAGGTACTTCCAAAATATGTTCTGTTACATTTTTCCCTTTGAAGAAAATCCTGGAGAAATTATTATTTTTTTAAAAGATAAGTCTAAGAATGCTGTCTTTTTTGAAGAGGTTTTTTTTTTTAATTCAGCATATTATGGGGGTACAAATATTACGGTTATGTATATTGCCCATGCCCCCCTTCCCCCTCGAGGCAGAGCCTCAAGCATGACCATCCCCCATACATTGCACATCTCACTCATTATGTTTGTATATACCCATCCCCTCCTCCCCCCTCCCACCCGCCCAACACCCGACAAATGTTATTCCTATATGTCCACTTAGGTGTTGATCCGTTAATACCAATTTGCTGGTGAGTACATGGGGTGCTTGTTTTTTTGAAGAGTTTTTAAAGTCTTCTGATTTTTACCATCTAAAATCAGATTTCTTAGGAGTGCTGAAGGCCAATCACCAACTGCCTCCCCTACCCCACCTGCATCTCTGTCTTTTTCTTCCACTATTCCTCAGCGCATACCTATACTTTGTCTTACTAAATAAACTGTTTCCCAAAGGCCATGCCTCCGTGATTTTGTGTGCTTATGCTATTATTCTGCCTAGAATGCCCTTTCCTTCTTGCCTCCTTAATGTTATTTTACTAACTCTTCAATGTATTGCTCAAATGTTACTTTTCCTACATATCTCAGGCAGGATAAACCATCCCTCCCTCTGTGATCCTGCAGTAGTTTATATATCCCACTCTTAGAACTTATGACTCCATTATATAAATTATACTTATATAATCAATTGTTCCATCTGGTCAGGGGTTGGCAAGCTAAATCAGCCCTTAGCTTGCTTTTGTAAATAAAGTTTTATTGGAGCACAGGCATGTCCATTCACTTACATATTGACTCTGGCTGATTTCACAGCACAATGGCAACATGAGTAGTTGCCACAGGGATTGTATTGGCCCACAAAGCCTTAAAAATTTTCTGTCTGGGCCTTGACAGAAAAAGTTTGCCAACCCCCATGTTAGACTGTGACCTCCAGCAGAATAAAGACAGAGAGTATTCACTTTTCCATCCCTGACACTTTGCCCTGTGCTGCTTCCAGCTGTTACCTGCTGAATCAGCTATGAATAAGTATATTACAGTGCTTAGGAGTATAATCTACACAACCTGGTCATCTCAGTTCCAATCTTTCCACGTTCTGGGTGTGAGACCCAAAATGAATTGCACCATTCATCCCTGCCTCAGTTTTCTTTTCTATAAAATGAAGATGGTAATGATGCCAAATTTGCATGGCTAATGCGAAGATTAAATCTTATGATATACAGGCAACCCTTAAGTTAGTGACTGGTGTGTTTCAAATACTCAACATACACTGTTATCATCATGATTATTATTCATAGTTATAACATGCTGTAGGACTTTAGTATTTAATTTAAAGGACTCCTGGCTTCATTTTCCTCTCATAAAGTGGACGAGTTAGCTTATTGAGTTCCATTCTGCTTCTATAACTTTATAATGGTATGATTCCATCTATGGGTCTTGGTGATGTACTGAGCTTCACCAGAGATTCATATGGAACAGTGAGCATCAAACGTAACCATTAGCTTGATCAACAAGAGCAATTGACTCCAACACAGCATTCAAATTACCCTTAGGCCGAAAAGAAGTCGCCACTTAGAACACAGGCTTTCACACTTCATGAAATTAAAGGCTTTATGGTTCTAGCTCAGCTAAAGCTGGACCAGAGAGCCATCCATCACCCTGGAAGGCTTCTAACAAAAATGTTCTTACATAAGTTATCACAAAAACCTCTGAGAAAATTTTAGATGATGAGTAATTCTGATATAACTCCAGAGTTGGGTTTAATTTTTGATCTATATGATAATTCTGTTTATAAAAATATCTTCTCAACTACTTTATAAGTTATACAGAGAAGCTTTACTTAAAAATATAAGTGTAAAACTTTAACATCAAAGAGTAGCATCATAATTATATTTTACTGTGTTTCTGAAAAGTTTCTTATTCACCTTTTGGTTATCAAGGAAGATATATAACCTCCTATCCAGGACCTTTCAAAGAATAGACAAAATATGGCTGAGATATAAGGAGAAAAAAAAAAAAGCAAATGTTCCAAAATCTCTGAGAAATTGTGTTGTCAATCAAATACAGCGACTTGGTATACTTGGTATTTAACGTGAACCAGAAGTGGACTCCTTTCTCTTGAAGACAAAGATGACCTCCTCTGCTGAACATGACAGAGAAGCCTAAAGACATCTTTCTAAAGGTTATTTCACATGTAAAGGCAATCAATGTCTATAGTGAGGACCAACAAGGATGATTAACTTAAATATAGACCCTAAAAACAAGAGACGAATTGAACAAATTGGAACAAGAAATATTTTGGAATAAATTTATAGCTGAGATTGAGAATATCGGGGAAAAATACTTTTTCTGATCACTTGTAATGTTGATCATTTATGAGCTAATTACCATAAAATAATCTATTGGCTTTTGTTACTTGATTGTGAGCATAGTCAAGTTAACTTTCATAACATAGTAAATTTGCTTTTTAAAAGCAGAGATTACACTTCATACCTACAATAAGTTTCTATTTCTTTGAGGTTTGTTTGTGACATGATAATTAAATAGCAAAAGCAGCACCTCTAATAGAACCTCTTAATTTTAATTTTTTTTACAATTGCTTTATGTGTGTGAGTGTGTGTGTGAGACACTTATTAGTGTCCTTTTAAAAAAAAAGAACATAACAGACATTTCCAAGATTTATAAAATTTTCTCAGTACTTTAATTAAACAGAAATGTGTAGGTTGGATAACTTGAGAAACTTGTAGACTTTGTAAATTAAAAATGGACAAACACCACTGCATCATTTTACTCTACACCACTGGCAGATAATAATTACATGTTTTGTCTGTTCTTTTTTAAAGGGCTGTGAATTTTAAATAATAATGCTCCTCTGACCTCAGTGTGAGAAATTGAGTCTCTATAATCAGCTCAAGTTATTCCTGCTTTACTTGTATCCCATTATTTAAAGCATACTCCTTTTCAGTAGTTAATTATTATATAGTATCTTCCCTATAATTATTTTTTTTCTTTTTTTGCATCACTTATTTTTAGATGTCACAATTGCACTTAGTTGAATACTAGATAAAAATACATTGAGTTGTTGCAATCTTGCCTCATTACTCTGCCCTTCCACTGCTCTGAATCTTTTTTTTATTTTTTAACTTCTCGAAACTCCTTCCATTTCATCCTCTTCTTTGTGTCATTTCAATGAGTTAAACTAAAAGCCAGGGGCAGCCTCTGAAAATAAAGGAGAGAATTTCACTGTCCTGGAATGGAAAGTTAATTCATAGCAGCATTTTGTAGCAGCAAATACTTGTTAGGAAATTCTTTCACTTACATCTCTCTCTCTCCAAAACCTCAGAGGATGCATTCTTGAATTCTTGGCCATGCTACCATGTGTAATACACTTTATTTTCAGTAGGCTTGACTATAAGTGTTGTAACAATAATTAGAACTAAAAGGTCCTCTATATTTCAGGGCTCTTTATGGTGGCTAGGACAAAGTTGATTCCACAGCATAATCTTTTATGTCTTAATAGCCATTCTGTGTCCACTTCCTAAGACAGTACCTGGCACAAGGAAGATGCCCTACCATAGTATTCAGATGCTCAGTATTAAAAGAGTGAATGTCATCTTTACAGTAGGGATGTGATGTAGATATTAGTGTTATATCAGTCCAGGTCTACTAGGGAGACCACAGTCACACCAGTTGTTTTAATGGAGAAAATCTGATTTAAAGAATTTTTAACTAGCTATAACAAATTGTGTACTAGGTAACTGAAAGAGCCAACAGTGAAAACTGAGCTATCTCAGGTAGTAATTTCAGAAAGCCATTTTTACCCTTTTTAATGAGTTTGGAACTATTACAATTAGAAGCTTGGAGGACAGACTTGTGGGGCTGACACTCAGCCCTCTGAGGAGAAGTCACTGCTGGGCAGAAGCTGATTTATATTATAAGATTGGCAGAATCCCAGAAACTCCTGAGCTTTGAGGCCAAGTACTACTTGTTGGTTCTAGTGTCTGTTGACAGAGAGGGCTGTGATGAAGCTGATCCTGCAAACATTAGAAAAACTCCAAACTGGATTCAGTTGCTGCTGTAGGAATGAACTGCTATTGCCAGGGTGAAGAGGCAAGGCTGGGGTTATGTACACAGGAACAGGAAGGAGACAGTCTCTCCAGGGGAAGTAGCAGGAAACAAACAGGAAGGAGTACGTCCCTACTTCCTCCTCCGGCTTTGCACTCTCCCTCTAGCGTCTGCTACTGGCAAAGCCTAACAGGGAAAAACTGGCTCAGCGGAAATGTGGTTCCCAGTCCCAGCCCAGGTGGCCCAAGTGTTGTTCCCACTTTATGGATAACATATGAAGGCAGAAAGATGTTAAATAACGTACCCATAGTTTTCTAAGTTCACACAGTTTTGAGATAAGGAGGATAATGGCCCATATTTGTGCCATTTCCCAGCGAGTCAGATAACATAGTCTGGAGGTTATGGGAAATATATGTTACAAATATTATATTTGTCACATTATAAATATTATACACATTGTAAATGCTCAAATGAAATATAAGAAGTATTTTCAGTCATCTTTGTAAAGCCCAAAAGAAAATATTTTCCTCATATTAAAAATGTGTCATTTTACCTCTTGCTCATATCATCACATAAATAATTTTCTAGGAAGAAATGACAAACAATTCTGTTTACCAAATAATTCTAATTACTTTTTTATTTTATATTTCATTTATATCATTTTCAGACAATATACTTCCTCATATGGGTCTGCATTTTTAAGACCATGCTTTTAAACACATAATTAAGGAAAACTACAAAACAAAAGAATAGAACTGTAAATTAGCAGCATCTGCTTTCACTGACAGAGTTAGAAATCTGTCAACAGGTGTTTATAATTGTAAAACTTCCTGTTATTGTTATAACACAATGTACAAGATAATTGCATGGAAGTAATTTCCTGCTACTAAATAAATTTTGTTTATATTGATTTGGCCATTTTTCAGCATAGACTCTCATTAGTCTACACTATTGCCTAACATCTTCTGTTGAAAAATATTTGCTAGTTTGGAAACAAAAGGGAGTTCAAAGAGAGTTGTGTTCAGTGGCAGTTTGCATAAGAACACAAGATGACAGCCCTGTTGGGTACATATGAGCCAAGGCTGTGTGTTTTACTATTTTAATATGAATCGTGAAGATTCTCATTGACACAGTGACTGTTTAACAATAGCCTGTGGAAAATCTAGCTTTCTAAAAATATCCACTATGCAGAAAAATGTTTCTGGTAGGTCTGGGTGATGATCTAGAGTTATATGTCTAAGATTATATAAATAATTCAAATATTTTTAAAGAAAACATAAAGCTGATAAATAGGCCTAAAAAGCAGTATATAAGTTACACCCATTTCAAGAGATTCTCTTGTCTCAGAATGACAGAGTAGAGTAGTTGACATTTACAAAATATTAGCAAATGCTTTTTTTAAAAAAATAAGATTTAATCATTCACATAATGAGAGCTTATTAATTAAAATTCTGTATTTTCAGCGTTGCTAAACACTGGGGAGTATAAAAGATGACCAGGACTGTGACTGCCCTCGCAGAGATATCAATTAATCACGGAAACAACATTTTTCCCCAGAAAACAAATGGAGAACAATTTAGGGCACTAATTAATTACAGTAGTAACCAGGGAAATAATTCATGGTGTGGTTAGAATAGAAGTGAAAACTTATTTCTAATTATTTTTGGTTGGTAGGTTCTAAAGTGGATGGGGTTTCTTCCAAACTTCACCTAAAAATCTCTTCCTCCAGAATGACTGCTGCAAACATTCTGTTCCCTTCCACCTGCCCACCTCCATGAGACTATGTTAAGTGTCCTTGTTTTGATCTTCTATGGAACTCTTATTATGCTTGAATGCAGACTTTATTACACAACATTGAAGTTTCTGTTTTGCTTCCTGTTTTTGAGGGCAAGGACAGAGTCTGCCTTGCTCTCATGGTCTCCCCGTGTCCCCTACAGTCCCTGTTCATGCAAGAACCAACTGACTCATCAGGACTCATCCTGATTCCTTTGTCCAGTCTATGCTACTATATCTACTATTCTGGTTGCTCAAGCAGTTTTCAGGCAGCATCCAGACTTTTGGCAAGAGAACCTGCTCCTGAGGCAATTTTGTGAGAACCAAAGTAACCTATCTCTTAAAGGTTGACACTTGCCAGGAATGGAAACTGGACTGCCCACTCGTTATCAGCAGAGTCTCCTAATCTCTTGCAGAGGTGGTGATCATGCCATGAAAGAAACTGAAATCATCCATGGGTGGGGGGGGTGAGGTCAGGGAAAGTTCCATTGTTGGCCACAATTCATGTTCTACATCAAAAGCATTAACATTTGGTTTTAGCAACAACAAACACCATCTTACTCACCTGGGAGGGGGATGTTCACAACCTCTGACCTAGGGCAAAACTTGGCATAGAAAGTGAGTTCCTGGCCAGATATAGGAATACTGCAGTCCTCGTCCACACATACCTGGGGTTCTCAAGGGTCATCTGGCCTTTCCTGAAACCCCGGGACCCTTATTCCTGGCCTCAAGACAATCTGTTGCTGCATCTAGTTGCCTGCACTGCCCGAGGCCTGCTTTGTTTTCACTGCCCTTCTGCCCTGCTCTGGCAAGAAGAGACATTCTAGAAGATTTGTGGGTCATCAGGAAACTTTAATCCTGCCTCTTCCCGCTGGGAATGGCCCATCATGACTTCTTTCCTGTCCCTCCACTATTTTTAATTACCATTGAGTTATAATATATGCTATTCGGGTGATAGGTACACTAAAAACCCACATTCCACCACTATACAATAAATATGTGTAATGAAATTCAACTTGTAATAGCTAAATCTATTAAAATTAAAAAATAAAAATAAAAAGGGATTTTTAAAAGAAATCTTTCCCAGACAAGCAAACATTAAAGGAATTTGTCACCACTAGACCTGCCCTATAACGAATGCTTAAGAGTACTCTAAACACCAAAAAGAATGGTTGACCTTCACAAGTGTAAAAATATTCAAAAATAAAAACTCAGAGCTCTTACAAAACAGTAACTCAAGGGAGAATACAAAGCAACTGGGTAACAATCAACATGAAGACTGGAACAGTATCTCACTTGTCAATATTAACATCAAATGTAAACTGTATTCATGCCCCACTTAAAAGATATAGATTGACAGAATGGATTAAAAACAAAACACACACAATCCAAATATATCTGTTGTCTCCAAGAAACCCATTTGATCATTTGATCATAAAAAATCCCATAGACGCGAGGTAAAGGGGTGGAAAAAATATTCCATGCAAATGGAAACCAAAAGTGAGCAGGAGTAGCTATTCTTATATCAGACATTAAATCAACAACAGTAAAAAAGAAAAAGATGCTCTTTATATAATGATAAAAGGATCAATTCAACAAGAAGTTACAACAATCCTAAATATATATGCACCTAGCATTGGAGCTCCCTAGATTCATAAAACAAATACTACTGGACCTAAGAAATGAAATAAATAGCAACGTAATAATAGTGAGGGACTTTAATACTCCACTGACAGAATTAGACAGATCATTGAGGCAGAAAATCAACAAAGAAACAATGCACCTATATGTGACTCTAGAACAAATGGACCTAACAGAACAGACATTTACAGAATAGTCCACACCCAAACTGCAAAATATACATTCTTCTCATCAACACATGGAACATTTTCCAAGATATATCATATGTTAGCCCACAAAACAAGTCTCAGCAAATTGTAAAAAACTGAAATCATACCACCTATCTTCTCAGATCACAGTGGAATAAAACTAGAAATCAATTCCAAGAGGAACTCTCAAAACTATGCCAATATGTGGACATTACACAACTTGCTGCTGAAGAATCTTTGGGTCAATTATGAAATCAAGATAGAAATAAAAAAAATTCTTTGAATTGAATGACCGTGACAACACAAGCTACCAAAATCTCTGGGATACAGCAAAATCAGTGCCAAAAGAAACATCATAGCACTAAATGCCAACATAAAAAACCAAACAACAAAAACAGAAGGATCACAAACTAACAACCTAACATTACACCTCAAGGAACTAGAAAAAACAAACCCAAAGCTGTGGTAAAAATACACACACACACACACACCATGGAGTACTACTCAGTCATAAAACAGAATGAAATAATGTCTTTTGAAGCAACTTGGATGAAACTGGAAGCCATAATACTGAATGAAGTATCTCAGGAAGGGAAACACAAATACCACATGTGCTCACTAATAAGCGGAAGCTCAATGATGGGTATACATTGTCACACAGAGCAGTATAAGGAACTTTGGAGACCTGGAAGTGGGGAGAGTGAGGAAACAAAAACTACCTATGAGGTACAATGTATACTATTTGGGTGAATTAAAGCTCTGACTTCACCACTATACAACTCATCCATGTAATACAAAACCACTTGCACCCCCTAAATCTATTGAAATAAAAAATTTTAAAGGAAACAATAATAGAAAGTAATTTACTAGAAATCTATTAATTGTGATAAAATAAAGATATTAAGCTAGTACAATATAGTATACACAATTTTAACACATCATAATGATAATAATGAAAGTAATAATTGATTCAAATTAGTGACAGAAAATAAATGCCATTATCAAAGCACAGGCAACAAAAAACAAAAACAAATGAGTAGAATACATTAAACTATAAAGCTTTTGCTCAGCAAATGAAACAACGTGGTGAAAAGGCAACATATGAAATGGGAGAAAAAAGTTGCAGATAAGGGGTTAGTCTTCAAAATATATAAAGAAGTCCTACAACTCAATAGCAAAAGAGCTAATAAACTGATTCAAAAAATGGGCTAAGGAATTGACTAGACATTTCTCCAAAGAAAACATACAAATGGACAGCGGGTATATGAAAAAGTACTCGATGTCACTAGTCATTGGAAAAATTCAAATCAAAACCACAATGAGGTATCCCCTTACACTTTTCATTATAGGATGGCTACTCGAAGGAGGAGGAGGAAGAGGAGGAGAAGAAGATGACGATGATGATGACAAGTGTTGACAAGGATGTAGAGACATTGAAACTGTACACTGTTGGTGAAAATATAAAATAGTTGCAGCTGCTATGGAAAACACAATGGAGGTTCATCAAAAAATTAAAAATAGAACTACCATATGTCCCAGTAATCCCACATGAAGGTATTTATCTAAAAGAAATGAAATCAGGATCTAGAAGACATATTAGCACTATTTATCACTATTCATAATGATCAAGATGTGGAAACAAGCTACATGCCCAGGGACAGATGAATGGATGAAGAAAATGTGATATGAATTTACAATGAAATAGTATTCAACAATATGGATAAAACTTGAGGACATGATGCTTGTGAAGTAAGCCAGTTACAGGTAGACAAATACTGCATGATTCCATTTATATGAGGTATCCAAAATAGTCAAATTCGTAGAATCAAAAAGTGGCGTAGTGGTTTCCAGGCGCTGTGGGAGGCACAACTGAGGGTTACTAATCAATGGCATAAAGTTTCAGTTAAATAAGATGAGTAAGCTCTAGAGATCTCTGTACAACAGTGAATCTACAGTCAACAATAATGAATTGTACATTTAAAAATTTGTTGGGAGTAGATTTAATGTTAAATATTCTAACCATGATAAAATAAAATATAAATTTAAATAAAAATAAATTTTTTTATAAATTTAAAAAAATCCAATGTGCTCCAATGAACACAAAGACCAGAACCCTATGATATACGAAGTGACTATTCACATAGAACTGCGAGGAACAAAGGACTTACCAGTGTTAACATCTCAAACATAGATGTTATCCAGAGTTGTTCAATTTCCAATTCCTTTATGAGTAAAGGAATAATGTTATGAATGATACAGATAAATTAAAAACCTAAGTGTGGTCATAACCACCTTTAAGAGCTTTTAAGAGCTTTGCCATTTGGCGCCCATTGAACATGAGTGATTAGAGATTTTTATTATTTGACTAGGGAAAAAGTAGGGAAATACCTCTACTGCATGCATTACCCATTATCCATTTACCAAAATATATATGCAGTAAATATCCTGAATTGCTAGGGAAGATATTTTAAAAAGTAATGCCTACATTTAATCACTGACAAACTAATTTATAACTAGTGATTTGGAGTAAAATGTAAAAGATATTAATGATACAACAGAAATAAGATACTTTATCATTATGTAGGGTCTTGTCAACTCACATCACAAAACATAACTTTTTTTTATATTTTCACAAATAAAAAGACAAAACCAAAGTGAATCTAATCTGTAGACTATTGGTTTATATTAACTATAAAAAATTTGAAAGCTTTAAGCAAACCACAATATCTAGTTCTTTCACTGAGGCCTTATATCCTTAATCTTGGTTCAGATGGAATTTTTATACAAGTGCTATAAAGAACTGAAAATAGGATTTTTAATGGTGAGACTCATAGGCTCTTAGCTGCAGAATATGGTGTGCAGTGCTATAACTTACTACCTATATGGCTTCCGTACATTTTGGAATAGTTTGTTTAAAACTGTTCTAATGTGTTTATGGCTCTTTTTTCTATCAAACCCGATTTAAATAGTGCTTTGTCAAGTTTTGCTGCCATACAGGGTAGAAATACTTACTTTGTGTAATTCTTTAGCTGAAATGCATAAATAAGATACCCACAATGCGACTGTAGAATTGTTATTGACTTTATAATAAACTTTAGAAAGCTTGAGTTACTGTAGACTAATGTCAAAAGCACCTTTCCTGGAATTACTCAAGTACAAAGGAAAGAAGAGGAGAGGAGGGAAAAACAAAGAAAACCACAGAATACATGTCACGTCTTAAAATCATAAGTCTTGCTACAGAATCCATCATGTTGAAACTGATTGCACATGGTATTTTTTTTCTGATAGTTTTTAATATAGTGGTCTTGTATCAAATCAGGGAACTGTTTAAACCTTGAAAGGTTAAAGTTCAAAGAACATTGTGCTTTACTGTTAAGGACCCTACATGCTTTAATGTCACAAACCATAAACAAGTCATCAGTTTTGAAGCTTGGTAGTTATTAGAACATGTCAGCAGCTAATAACAGGATTATGCAAGCACATTTACTGCCTGCCTGGAAGGCATTCTGCACATACTCAGCCGACCCAGTGGGCATTATAAAAATAAATAATAGGGAAAATTATATAATAGCGCACTCAAGTTGGTCAAAACTGAGAGCATAGCTGAAATCTCTGATTTCATTTATCTTTTGCAATGGCCTAAATGAAATTATCAGAAGAACATATGGCTTCTATCTATGGCACTATGACCCAGTGGATCAGATCGATCTCGAATATTGGGTTTGGTGTCTCCGATGAATAATGATTTTAGTGATTATATTTTCCTACAAAAACAAACAAACAAACAAAAAGCACTGGGATTCCAGTTTTATAAAATATAGTAGAAATAATAGGGCATGCTATTTGAGCTTGGCATAGTCATGGAATTTGGGGGATTTCTTTTTATACTTTTTCATATGCGCTTTCCTAATATTATTTAAGACAGCTTACAAAAGCACATATAGGATGAGTATTAGAGAGAGGATCTTAGAAAATGAAACACAGAGATATGAAAAAGCTGGGGATACCTCTGATAGAAACAATCCGTGCACATGTTTAGCATGGTGCTATTAAGTATCTGGTGACCCTGTCCTTTCCAGCTATCAGGTCTTTATCCGTGCCTTTCCCTTCCTCTGGAATGCTGTCCATTTCTTCTTCAACTGCTGCCTTCTTCTCCTCTTTCCGGCCTCAGCCTAACGCTGACAGCAGCTCCCTCGAGGTCTTGCCTGTCTGAATGCTTCCAAGCTAAGGGTGACTTAAGTAATTAAATGACAAGGGAGTCCCAGATTCATCAGCCCAGAAGTGTCATGCAGGACCTGGCTCTGTTCTTCTCTATGCTCCTTTATCCTTGGCACATGGCTGGACACAGTCTTGTCACCTGCAGTTTCAAACGTCATCAGTGTTTATGGCGACAATCACATCAAGAAGAAGGGGCATTTAAACCCGTGTACCTTGTTTTATTCGGAAGGAAAAAACACTTCCAGGAGGGGGCCGGCAGGCTTTCCTGCACGTTTCACTGGATACGGTTGTGTCTCATGCCCAGTCCTGGATGACTCAACATCAAGAAGTTGGAATATTGATGATTGACTTAGAAACATCAACATTTACCTCCTAGGGTGGAGAATAAGCCATTTGCCTGGACTGCATGGGGACGTAAACACTTGAGCTAAAGCAGACAAGGGAGGACAAGACCCTTCCAACCCCTCCCACGCCTCTCTGTCCTCCTCTAGTTATTCTCCACGCAGCACCTGACTTATTCTTTTTCTAGCACCAGGAATCATGTATTAACATATTTATTTATTCACGTGTTTATTTAAAAACAAAATTTCCCTGTAAAAATGGAAGCTTCGTAAGAGTAGGAACCTCGTTCACTGTTGTATCCTTAAGCGTGAAGCACAGTGGGGGTGATTAGTAAACAGATAAACGTGGTCTGGCTGTCTGTTCACCTACTGACGGTCATCTTGGTTGTTTCTAAGTTTTGGCGATTGTAGATAAAGCTGATATAAACATACGTGCACAGGATTTTGTGAGGACATGAGTTTTTAATTCCTTTGGGTAGATACCAATGAGTGTGATTGCTGGATCATATGGATCATTGATAAGAAATTGCCAAACTTCCTCCAAAGTGGCTTTACCATTTTGCATTTCCGCCAGCAATAAATGAGGGTTCCTGTTGCTCCACATCCTCATCAGAATTTAGTGTTGTCAGTGTCCTGGGCTTTGGCCATATTAACAGGAGTGTAGTGGTATCTCATTGGTGGTTTTCTTTTCTTTTATTATTATATTTAATTGACATATCATAATTGTACATACATACGGGTACAGTGTGGTATTTTGTATATATGATGTATGATGATCAAATTAGGGTAATTAGCATATCTGTTACCTCAAACATTTCTTATTTCTTTGTATCGAGGACATTCAAAATCCACTCTTCTAGCTATTTCAATATATACAATAAATTGTTGTTAATTATTGTCACCCTATACAGCTATAGAACAGTAGAACTTATTTTTTCCTATCAAGCTGTACTTTTATACCAGTTAACCAATATTGGATACTCCCCACACTGTTTCCTGACTCCTGTAACTACTATTCTACTCTCTACTTTTATGAGATCTATGTTTTTAGTTTCCACATATGGATTAAAACATGTATCACATATCTTTCTGAGCCTGGCTTATTTCACTCACCATAAAGTCCTCTGAGCTCATCTATATTTCTGCAAATGACAGAATTTTGTTCTTTTTTATGGCTAGATAGTATTCCATTGTGTATATATGCCATGTTTTCTTTGTTTATTCATTTGTTGATGGCCACAGGTTTATTCCATATCTTGGCTATTGTAAATCATGCTACAATAAACATGGCAGTGCAGATATCTCTTCTACATACTGATTCCCTTTTCTTTGGGTATACACCCAGAAGTGGGATTGCTAGATCTATTTTTAGTTTTTTGAGAAACCTCTATACTGTTTTCCATAATGGCTGTGCTAATTTACATTCCCACCAAGAGTGTATAAGAAGTCCCCTTATCTCTGCATCCTTGAGAGCCTTTATTATTTTTTGTCTTTTTGATAATAGCCATTCTCACTGGGGTGAAATGATGTCTCATTGTTTTTTCGTTTTGTGTTTCTCTGATGATTAGTGATGCTGAAAATCTTTTTCACATACCTGTTGTCCATTTGTATGTCTTCTTTTGAGAAAGGTCTATTCAGCTCATTTGCTCATTTTTAAATCAGATTTCTTTTTTTTTTTTTTTTTTTTTTTTTTTTTTTTTTTTTTTTGCTGTTGAGTCCCTTATATATTGATGAATAATTTGCAAATATCTTCCCCCATTCTGCAGGTTGTCTCTTCACTCTGTTTATTGTTTCCTTTGCTGTAAAGAAGCTTTTTTAGTTTGATATAATCCCATTTATATATTTTTGCTCTTGTTGCCTGGGCTTTTGAGGTCTTCACCATAAAATCTTTGCCCATCTCAATGTTCCGAAACACTTCTCTTATGTTTCCTTCTAGTAGTTTCATAGTTTTATGAGTTATATTTAAGTTTTTAATCTATTTTGAGTTGATTTTTGTATATGGTGAGATATAGGGGTCTAGTTTCATTTTCTGTATATGTATATCCAGTTTTTGCAGCATCATTTATTGAAGAGATTGTTCCTTACCCAATGAATGTTCTTGGAGTCTTTGTCAAAAATAAGTTAGCTGTAAATATATGGATTTATTTCTGGGATCTATATTCTGTTCCATTGGTCTAGGTGTCTTTTTTCAGTGCCAGTACCATGTTATTTTATTCACTATAGATTTATAGAATATTTTAAAGTCTGATAGGGTGATGGTTCCAGCTTTGCTCATTTTCTCAGGATTTTCTTGGCTATTCAGGGCCTTTTGTGGTTCCATGCAAATTTTAGGATTGTTTTCTATTTCTGTGAAGAATACCATTAGTATTTTGATAGGGATTACATTGAATGCATAGATCATTTTTCCTAGTATGTTCATTTTTAAAATATTAATTCTTCCAATCCATGAACTTGGGATGTTTTTCCATCTTTTTGTGTGTCCTCTTCAATGTCTTTTATCAGTGTTTTATAGTTTTCCTGGTAGAGATCTTTTACTTTGTTGGCTAAATTTATTCCTAGGTATTTTTTTTTTTGGTAGCTATTATAAATGGAATTGCTTTTTTGATTTCTTCTTCTGCTAGTTCATTGTTGGTATATAGAAACCTCCTTATCTTCTGAAATCATATAGGACTTGATTCACATGGAATCCATATCTTAAGTCATCCTTTATTTCTTGGTTTGATGTGGTTTTCCATTGATCATTACTACTGATGTGTGAGTACTGAGATTGCGTAGCAGTGAATTCCTGAATTCCAGTCAAACTCCTACTTGCCTATTTTTGGCACCATTCCAATTTCCCCTTAGTCTGGATCAGTTGCCCCAGCAGAGAGATCCCCTTTTATGTCTACTTGCCCAGAGTCATGAGGAGCCTAAAATGTCTCGGAGGCAGTCTCAGTTCTGATTTCATGGAGTTATAGTTGTATTCCTTTTGGTAAATGTATATTTCCTTTGGCACTGCCCTCTCCAGATACTTAGAGCTTGCATGTTCGGGGACAAGAAACAAGAATTCCATCAGAGGGTTATCTGGTCTAAGAATGAGATTTTGTATAACCACTTTAACCCTTGGTCCCTAACCAAGGGTACCATATAAGAGCTGCTGGTTTAAGACCACGTTGTATCTTACAGGACAACCACTCACCCTTGCAGGTTATTACCCATTAATTGCATTATGATTGAGTCTTCAACAGCCATTACATCATTCTATTAACACAACTGCCTCTAGCTGATAAAGTAAGGCCACTGGGATGTGCCCATTTCTGCACTGGCTTCACCATAAAATGAATTCCTTGGGCAGAGGCAATATTGCTTGGGATAAATAGTGATAAATAAGATATACTATGGTTTTAGCAGAAGCCTTGTGGACAGGAAGGAAAAAATGCATATTCAGACTACGTATCCACTTTTCTTGAGAAGAAAGTTATGTCCTTCCATGGTGAAATCAGCCCCATATAATCAACCTGCCACTAAAAAAATAGCTCGTATATCTGGGAAATGCCACATCAGGCTTTAGTGTTGGTGTCTGCTGTTGGCAGATTGGCACTCAACTTTAACAGCAGCCAGATTAGATGCGAAGAGAAGTTAATGCTGTTAAGCTCATGCATAGCTCCCATTCTTGCTACCATGGCCATTTTATATGTGGGACCATTGAGAAAGCAGCCAGGTAGCTGGAGAAAAGGAGGTGCCTTACATTCATAGGAGTGGGTCATTTGTTCATCTGATTATTGAAGGTATCGTCTGAAAGACTCTCAAGAGGTAGTGGTGTTAACCTCATAATGAAATATTTATTATTTTGTGAAAGTCACTCCCCACCCCTTAGAGGGTATAGTTAGGAGCAGGTGAGTAATTGGCATATATTAGAGCCACTCCCTAAGCTACTGGCCTCATTCATTCACAGTTTACCTTGGAAATTCTTCATTTTAACTTTTTTTTTTAATGTGGATGCCCACTGATGAAAGAATTAATCAATCATGGAGGCTGTTATTAATAATACCTTTCCCAGGTGCTTAAGTCAATGTATTAAACACTAAATTCTAAGAGACTACATACACATAAATAAATTTAGCCCAAATTTAACATCATACTCCTTTATTCATATGCTTCCAATGATGACATAAAAATTTGGAGATTTTGAGCTCTCAACCTCAAGTATGCTTCAGCTAATTCTGTATCTCAAGTGTTTGGATTCCACTTCTTCTTAAACAAGGCTTTACCTTCACATAGAAGACCTGCAAGTTGTGTATTTGGGTGGGGTGGGGGGCAATTAAACAACAGACATTTATTTTCTCATGGTTCTGGAGGCTAAAAGTCCAAGATTAACATGTCAGCAGATTTAGTTTCGCACGGAGCCTCTCCCCATGGTTTGCAGATGATCATCATCTTGCTGTGTCCTCTCTTGGCCTCCCTCTGTGTGTAGGTATCCCTGGTGTCCAAGTTGCACATTTACCTCTATAGTATAGACATGATTGAATATTAGACTGTAAGACTTCCAAGGTTGCAATCACCAATACTTTGAATTAATAATTCAATACTTTCTATGTATCTCTCTGCTTGTGTGCATTCCCCAGGGCGGTCAGCAATATTTGTCCCACCTCATTATCTTGGGGAATACTACTGTTGCATTGATAACTGAGTACCAATCTTGCCCTTCATCTGACCTTCATCTCACTACCAATGATATTGGTTTGAGTAATACTGACACACTGCAGACCACATATTTCCAAGGCCCTTTTCCCCCTTCCAGGAGTAGTTGTCTGTGTTGATAAAATATAAGAGCAACCCTATCCTGTTATCCTACTTGGAGGGTGAGCTGTGGGAATTCCTCTGGTACTCACTGCTTGAACAGTCAGGGGGTTCTAGCAGGAGACAGTTGTCACAATCAAAGAGTCAACTGAAGACAGTTTAATGACGTGCTATTGAATCACCAAAGGACTAGTAGCTGCTAAAAGCTGTTACCTCCGTCCTGCCTGCAAGTCTGGGGAAAGGAAGCCGTTACTGGAAGAAGAAGGGAGCTGTAGCAGAAGGACCACAGACAGCCACAGGTCAGGCGCTATAGATAAAGGAATGCAGTGGCTACCAAAGCTGTAGCCTGGCAGAGAAAGAACAGGAATAAAGATACCTTGACTTCTCCTCCCACATCTCATGTCCCTGTGTCTCTCATTGGCTTAATCTAACCAGTAGCCAGCGGGAAGTATAGTCCAGAAATTTCAGCCTCCCAGGGCATAGATCAGAGCAGAAAGGAGAGGAGAGGAGAAATGGAACTTAACCAGAACACTGCATTGTTTTGCTTTTCTTTTTTCTTGAAAGCAGGAGAAGATGAATAGGGATGACTCACATAATTATTGGACACACGTCTGAGAGCAGTGTATTTAGAAAATGAGATGGCTGAGTTACGACTTTGTAATTATTTATGTCATTATTTTGCTAAAAGCCCTATAGGCAATTGAAATAAGCAAATTAGCAATCATGGTGTTTTGATTTTTCTAAGGTTTTTATAAAGTTTTCGTTTTTGTCGTCGTACGTATGTCAAAGTTTTGAAACGTGGAGCTTGGAGATCATTGTTCAAAATGTCCTGTGACAAATGGATTTCAGTTCATTGCTGGTGAAAGTGATTCTAAATGGTAAATTCTGTCAAATGAACTTTGGGTTCTTAACTGGACACCAAAGCAAGGGCAGATCATTGAGAAATGGGACGTATCGTGGTAGAGTAGAAAGGGTTAATGGCTGGGGGCCAGTGATTTTGTTTGTGAATCCTGGCTTTGCCAATTGCTATGTGAACTGGAGAAATTATTTGAATTCTGATTCACAGATGACTCATCTATGAAATGGCAATAAAATCATAATCCTCTTAATACTAGAGAATATGAACTAAAGCAAACACATTGCAAAGAGTCTAGCTTAGCACCTGCAATACACAGGACCTGAATCATTGTGCATCCTTTTCTCTAGCTTTTTCTTCCATTTATATTGACATTTTCTGAGCTGGCTCACAAACTTTTGGGAGCTAGAAGAAGTATCTATTTTTGGAAACTAGATGAGGTATAATATAAGCAATATATATTTTCTATTTCAATGCAATGTCCTCCAGAGTGGAATGAGAAAGGAAAGAATGGCTGGAAGAACACAGTCTGCTTCTTGTAAGAAGAAATTCAGGGCAAGAGGACATACTGTCTTATTATTTCCCATTCCTACTGCGTGATCCAAACCAGAGCCTCAGAATTAATAATAAAGAAATAACTGTTAGGTAAGAAAGCTTTGGAATGCATTATAAAGAAGACATGGTCAATTTTTCATGCAGACAGACATATAATGTTCCCTTGCTAGCAGTTACATTTAAAGTTGGTACAAAGTAAATGAGAATATAAAATTTTGATGTTAGATTACAAAAGATTATAGTGGCAACTTAGTTGTGTTTTCTTTTCTTTTCTTTTTTTTTGACAACAATTTTAGGTGCTGAGATGGGGGGAGAGAAGGAGAGAGAGATCTGTACAGTATACACTGGGGTTTAGTTCATGGTAGACTTGGAAAATTTTAATAGATTGGTTTGGTAAATTTTGTTTCTTGTCCAGGCTTTCCTCCAAATATTGCAAGGATTTATGGATTATAAATATTATGTAAATATTCCTGTGTTGCCACAACTTGATTGTAATAGAATTCCACCAGAGTAGCTATATTTGTAAACCTAAGTCTATCAAATAGGAAGTTAAATTTATCCCATTTAACCTCCTAGCCAAGTATCATACTTTTCCAAATATACTATATTGAAAAAATCTTTTTAAATTTTATTCTCATATTCAGTCTGTATTTACGGAGAATTCTCTGCATACATTGAACTACGTTGTGGGTTCTGAATAATACAAGAAAAAAATAAGGTAAGGGTGTGTCTTCCAGAATGTTTCAATATAATGACTTATTTGAATATATACAAACTGTGCATCTAACATACATCTTCCACTATAAAACTGAAAGGTAATATATACTTTAATCTATTTAATTTGATAAAGCAAAAACTGTAATGTCTCATACGGTAAATATACTCTTCTGTAATTTCTTGCTGAGGAAAATGTATTGAGCTTTAAGAGTTAGTGTATGCAGATTGCAATATACTGTTCAATAAATTAATGCCATTTCCCATGAAAGATGCTCATTTGAACATTTCCTCTGATTAGTATGAATTCAACCTTTTTAACGGCCCTTATGAATAATTTATTTTAGAATACAGAAAACTCTGTTGATCATTGCTCTTTTTGGTGCAAACCTTTATCATTATTATCACTAATGAAGTATGAGTTACAAACCAAATTATGTTAATTGAGAAATTAGTGCCCATTTCAGGGACCATACATGAATATTTTTAAAATTTTTTTCTCAGATATAGTGCCGGTTTTACATGGCCTGTTCCTTGGTAAAACAGAGTAGGTAGTTGTCTCTGATATGCTGTTCAAGTGCTAGTTCAGCAAAATCTAAAATCAGAACTTTCACTAGTATAATAGATATTAAAAACATGATCGCATCTAGTATAGAATTCCATAGTTGAAATAAACTTGGTTTAGAACTCTCAAGTCACTTTTCTAGGATCTTCTCCTTTTGGTGTTGCTTTTGAGAAGCCTGAATTGATGTCATGCTGATTTTCAATCTTTTCAAAAATTCAAGTCCTGACCCCCTGGGACATCTGGAAATACTCTTGTCTGACTGCCTGCCTGGTGTGGTTTATACACTGTGCTGGGTTTTGGTGAGCCAAATCAATTTGGAATTTCATGTCACTTCTGGGGGAAATTTGTTGAAGGATTTTTAAAAATTTCTTCCACTTAATTCTCGCCTTTTATATTTCTGGAAATCCTGTTATTTGAATTTGGACCTCCTAGATGTTAATAGAGCTTTTAATTTCCCTGTCTTTTCCCTGCTATTTTCCATTTCTTTGGCATTGTGATTGTTGTTGTTTTTCTATCTTCATGGCAAGTTCTTTCAGTTTATCTTTCAAATTTTCTGTTACATTGTTTATTTCTGCTATCATATTATAATTTCCAAGGACTCCTTAGTATCTTATGCATACACTTTTCTTATATTCTTCTGTTCTTGTTTCATCACCAAAATATCTTCTCAAATCTTTTTTAAGAGTATCAATGATGGCATTTTAAAAAAATCTACTCTAAACACCAATTTCCACCCCTGTTGTTTCTTGTTTTGGTTTTGTCTCTGTTATGGTAGAAGCTTTACCTCAATGTCTGCTAATCTTGTCTGTCTCCTCATGTATGAGAAAGTTATTATATTTAAAAACATCATGAAGCTCAGGAGTGGTAGTACCATGGACAGCATCCACTAATGGCCCTCATTGCAAGGTGATCCAACATAGCAGTTTCACAAAGAACCCCCAACTGTCTGCATCTTGACTTGGTGTATCTCCCAATGGGGTTAGAAAGTCTACGACTGATTACCTGACTTTGGTTGATGCATGAAGTCCCACTCTTCAGCGTGGAGACGTTTCACTTAACCTCTGTGTGTTCAGTGTAAAACTCGTTACCAGGAGCCTTAGTGCCTCTCCAGAGTACAGGGTAAGCAGGGAGGCAGCTGGATGGATATATGGGGTTATGGAGGAAATCTGGGCCACTGACTGATCCTTTTGTTTCTGATGCCTCCTGCACCCTAGCTTCTAGATGTTACTTGTGCTTTCCTTGCCTTGGCTTTATAAGATTCTGAAATACAAACCAGTCTTCTGGGTTCAGTGGCTTAAGACAACAACAACGTGTTCTCTGAGCAGGCTGTGTGTCCTTCTTCTGGCTTAGTGCTGCATACACCTAAGAGGTTGACTAGGGAGGGGCTTAGCTAGAATAGCAGGGCTGGATGTCTGTCCCTCTATCTCAATGTGGCCTTCCATACCCCAAGGAACTAAACTGGTCTTCCTCACATGGTGACAGCTTCATTCCCAGGGGCTCCCAATAACCCAGAACCTATGGGGCTTTTGTTTATTTCATATTTGCTGATGTCCCGTTGGCTAAATGGCATGACCACACCCAGAATAGATGGGAGAGTGAATGGGAGCCCCGAAAGCACCGATTTACTGCAGTGATTGCACCAGTGTGTACTCCCACCAGCAGTATGAGTGGTCCTATTGCTCCATAGCCTCCTTCGTATTTTACATTTTCTGTTTTTAGTGATTTCTCCATTTTTAGTGAGTCTTATGTGAATATACTGTTTTCTACTCATGATTTAATTTTTATTTTAATGTCAGTGAATGATTTGAAATGCTACTTTATATACTTGTATAAGTTTTCTATTGCTGTAACAAATTACCATAAACTTAGTGTCTTAAAACAACACACATTTATCATCTTACAGTTTCTGAGGGTCACAAGTCCTAAAATCAAGGTGTCAGCAGGTACATTTTTTTCTGAAGGCTCCAGGGGAGGGTTTTCCAACTTCTAGAGGCTGCCTGCATTCCTTGGCTCATGGCTGCCTCCTTCTTATTCAAAGCCAGGAGCATCATCTACTCTCTCTTTTTCCTTCTGAACTCTGCTTCCACCATCACATCACCTTCTTTGATTCTAACTCTCCTTCTTATATCTTTGAAAAACCCTTGTGATTACTGGGCCCAATCAGATTGTCCAGGATAATCTCCCTACTTTAACATCCTTCACTTAATTGTACCTGCAAAGTCTCTTTACCATGCAAGGTAACATAGGTGCAAGTACTGGGGGTTAGAGTATAGTCGTCTTTGGGAGGGAGAAGGAATTATTCAGCCTAACACAATACTTTTTGGCCTATTTTGATACCCTCTTTTATAAATAATGTTTCCCTTTGTTCATTTTGAAAATTATTTATTTGCATAGATTATGTATTTATAAAACACTTATATACGTTAATCATGTCCACTGTGAACACCAGAAATTTAATGGCAATCTAGACTATATAATAATTTAGTTTATAATAATTTAGTCAAAGGAAAAATCCAATGACAAAATGAAGAACTTTTAAAGTCTTATTGAGTCTAACTTTAAACCACGTCACCAGCGTTTTCTCTATGGCTTCGTACTTAAAATAGCCTGAAAGGGTAGCTAGTGGAATTGCATGTTGCCTTCATTCATCAGTGCATGAGTTTATTTTCCCCAGAAGAAATAACATAAGAACTTAAAGAGTAGGGACAGAATGACCTGGATCTGTCCTAGTCTTTCTTCCCAGAGAAGAAGATTAATTATTGTTTGCTGACTGAATTAATGAATGGCTAAAAATACTGGTGTTGCTTTCTGTTTTACCGCCTTGGTTTCTTTTGTGTGTCTTGCTTTAAATATCCAGCTCCCCCTTCCTCACTCCAAAGTGCATATTCTTCCTCAGTTTTTAACTATGTCTTTTAACTTCATGCCTATGTTGATCCTTACCTCCCAATTCCTACCACATGTTTTCCCATTGTATATAAACTTGTTTTATGGGGCTCAAATATTTATTCTTGAAACAAATTTCAAGTAGAATGTCTCACTTTCATGCATATTATATTATAACTAGCATTATTAACATTTCTTAACATTATTAACATACTCAGGAATTCAACATTTATTGCATCTACCTATATCCATCCATCCATATTTCTTTCCATATATCTATTCATATCTATCTATCTATTCATTTATCTATCTATCTACCTACCTACCTATCCTATAATATCTTTCCTTTTGGGGGTGGTATGTTTTTGTTGTAACTATTAAAGTTTCAAATTAATTTCATAATTGATGAAAGTTGTCAAACTAACAAAAGAACCATGCATTTTTGATAATTTATTAAAAACCTTTTATGATACTTTTAATGATAAGCCCATTCAAAGGAAAAACGGTTTGGTGTTGCACTCTCTTGACACACACTCTCCTATAGGAGGGCATCAACTAGCCTGGGCAGAACGTCTTGAGTGTTAACAATGCCTAATTTGCATGAATGCCTGAAAATTCTCTAATGATCATGTTTGAATCAAGCTGCTTGGGATTTGTGGAAAACCATGAGAAAGAGAGGGAAGCAATGACAGATGGGTAGAGAGTCTCAGTTATTGGAAAGGAACATCTTTTCTCATGAATGTCATTTTCCATTTAATTTTATGTTGTCATTCAAAGACCCTAATGCATCAGCTGAAAGAAAAGCCTTGTAGGGAATGACATTGGGGAGAGTGCCAACAGGAGACACAACCCGAGGCTGCAAATACTGTCTGTTTGGCAGCTGCAAGGGGAACAACTGTTTGGCAACAAATTGCTTGGTAGAAAGCCCCTAGAATCAGCAAAGGATTAAAAATAGAAAGAGGGGATGGGTTTCTGTGGCTTCAGAGAGAAAGAATGCAATTCCTCTGGCTGAAGGAATAAATCTATAATGCCAGAACCTTTCCTAGAGTGTATATGCTGCAGTTTAGATGACAACCAGGGACGGCCCCAGTAAAAGATGTAGTTAATTCTGTCCTAAATCACTCTGCCAGTCACGCTCCATGACCTTGCATATTACTTAATTAAACTATATCTGAATTGGCTCATAGCATAATAATGCTGCTCCTCTCTCGTAGGGCACATTTCAAGGCTATTTAACTGGAGGATGTGGGGACTGATCATCTTGACCTGACTTTTCCATAAGCAGGACCCTCAGTCCAGGGTTGATCTTATTAAGAAAAATAAAATTTGGTTGGCTTCCTCTCTTCTTGGCATATATCTGTATTTATTTTTCAGTGTATTCTCTCCTGTGACTAGAAACGCATTTCTCTATTACAAAGCCAAGAACATTATTCTCTTTACCTTGTTCTTCTGAGAATGCAAACTGGTAATTGCCAATGAATCACGGATCTATGCTTCTCAAAATTTAATTTGCAGATGAATCACCTGGGATCTTGTTAAAAGATGGATTCTGATTCAGTAAGTCTGGGGTGAGGAGCTCTTTCATTGTTTTTATTTTTTAAAAAACACAAACTAATGTCACCAACCCTCCCATCTCTCACCCTTCATCTCAGGGTGGTGGTTCCCCACTATCCATGTGTCCTAACAGAGGACAGCTGAGGCCATGGTGGTGATTCCTCTTGCATTATAGTTTCATGGCTTCTTAGTGACCAATCTGATGAGATGATTTGGTTGAGGCAGAGAACATGCTAGAGGATTGAATCAAATTCAAAACATCTTGTCAACAAACAGAATGTGATTCACAGCAGCTGTGGCATATGACTCAGCCGCAGTCATTTTACAATGCCATCCTCTTCCTGTCCCCCACGCTTACTGCACCAGCAACCAGGATACGTGCAGTTGTTTATTTCCACTTGGATCATTAGAAACAGGGACGCATTTCCTACTGACTAAACTGCTTTATATTGCTTAATGAGGCAAAATTCGGTAATATCATGAAATTACTTTTATAGTCCACAACTAATGATCGGTATAAGGTGATTAATAGTTATTTCTTATGATAATATTTATATTATGAAATTCTGGGTCCAAACTTGTTCTCTTCCCTGTTTGCCCAAGGTTTGATGATTGCATTCAACATTTAAAGAACTGCATCATGTAGGGTACCATTAACACTATTTTCCATGGGACATAATTGAATTTTACGTGGTGTTAAAGTTTTGTAGGGGTACACTCATTCACTAATCGATATGCTGTAATATAATATGAGAATTCAAATCCTGAATAAAGTAGGTTTCTACAGATGTTTTCCCTTTAAGATAGTGTCAAAGTCGGATAAGAGGGGCTATTCTTCTTGATCCAAATAACCCAGTTCATTTGGACAGTTGCATGTTTTCCGCAGCAAATGTAGTTTGGGAGTTGAAACGTGGATGTTTCTTTGCTTATTATGGGAGTCAAGAGATTATGAGTATATCATTCAGTAATACCACTTTAAATATTTGTAGCAGGAAGGCATTTATACAGGGAATTTGATGCTAACAATTGTTGGAAAGACTGTGGAAGGCATCGGAAACCAAAGCTTGTTTTCAGGCCTGTCACCACAATTCTGGTCCAGAGAGTCAGGAAGGGATTGGTGCTGCCCAGATAAGGAAACTAGGAATCCCCTGCCAGTGGTCACTGAAGCGAACAAATCAGGGTAAGAGCCTAGGGATTGCAAAACCGCGTACCCACCACAACTAGCTTTTGCTCATCAGATCTAAGGGAAGAAGAAGTATATGGCATCTGCCATCTTCATTTTCAAAATCTCATAGGAGCGAATCTCATCGGCAGCAAACAAACTGAATCTATAAACTTGGAGTCAAAGAAATCTGAGAAATATAGCTCTCCAGTGACACTGGATGAGCAAAATAATAGAGTCAAATAAACATTGGTTGTCAGAACAATATTCATGACACAGAGAATGAGTTTACTTATTTTGTGTGATGCTCTGTAGATTCTATGGAAACTGAACCAAGGGTATCTGTTCTCTGAGCACCATTTTCTGGTCATCCAAGCTAAACTTCACTGAAAGAACTAAGCTTTATAGTTCTTTGCATTCGTTAGTATATTTGTACATTCTATTTATTATCATTAGTAGTCAAGGGAAACTCTTGCCTCTCACAGTGGCCTGTACAATGCCACATGATTTTTGATAGTTCTAGTTTTAGGAGCTTTTCTTACTGATGTGACAAGGTCTGCTAATAAATGGTATTCACCCAGCTTCACAGTCTCAGAGGAAATGCAAGAAAATATGCCCTTCTGGTCAGGGTCTCTGTTCCTATAAGGCATCTGGCTCGGTCAGTGGCCAGACTTCTGAGCAATTAGTTCCAATGTTAATATTGATCAGCTTTCTCCTCTCCAGATCATGTGTGTTCATGACTTTTTATCTTATGGGTTTACTAAGACAAAATTAATAATCACAACCACCAATAACTAAGACAAGAGGTAATATAATTTCTTTATGAAAAGGCTAATACAGTGGGGATACCAATGTCAGCAGAGATAGGTTACAGTCTGTGTCAACTTGATATTGTTATTGTCCTATCGTCTCCTACTGTTCCTTCCTTCCTCTTTCCCTCCCTCCCTCTCTTGCTCTCTCTCTCTCTCCCTTTCTTTCTTTCTCTTCCCCTCATTTCATGCATAGTCAACAATGGATCATATATACGACCCCATTCCCTCATACAAGCCAAATGCCACCAGGAAAAGTAGTTTCAGAGATTGGTGCCTGCTGGTGGGAAATGTGGAGGTTTATGATCCCTGAAGCCAATGATACCTTTATTTTTCGTTGTTGTTGTTTACATCATTTCGATCTTTTGTTGTCCTGGAGGCTTTAATTATATTATACAACTATTCTATTGTTTGTAGTCAACAAGAGGTGGGGAAGTTCAATATTGGCTGTATTTCAGGAAGTAGGGGATTCTGAGTATGCAAGGGTGTTTTTTGTTTTGCTTTCTTTTCTTTTTTCTTTTTGCCATCGTGGCATCCTGAGACAGCTCATGAGGTAAGAAAGTAAGAAGACATAGCTTTTATGGATAAGAGACTTCTAATGCTGGAATTTTTCACCAGTATATTTTTTATCTTAAGAACTAGGGTCTTCTGCTGTGTTTAGATTCAGAGGAAAAAAAAAAAGAACTAGGGGCATTATTCTTGTTAAAAAGAAAAAGACAGGGTGGAGGTGACACAGTGACATTCCTGGGCAATGGAAATGGCAGATACAAGGTTTTCTTTATATATCATCTCTACTCCCATGGGTTCCAAGTGTTTCCTCAGACATTGTGAAAAACACAGCTTGTTGATGGTTGCTTTATTTCTGCACCTGAAGTAAGTTCTTGTTAACCATCAATACTTAAAATACTGCTTTCATTTATAAGGAAACTCGAATCCAATGTTATAACTCTTTTTGTTGAAAGAAACATCAGAGATTCTAGTGCTCATGGGTACATAAAAGCATCTCATTGGAAGTCTTGGCCCAGCTAGGAGCAAAAATTTGTTACATTTGTCTCCTCGTTTCCTTACAAAATTTATGAATAGCTTATGAATGGATACCATAGGCAACAGATGCACATTATAGAGATGACTTTAAAAATCTGTAATTATTATCTTTCGGCTTCTAGCCAAAGACACAATGTCTGGAGGCTGCTTAAAGATGCAAGCTAATTTCCTATTGCTAAACTCTAAATGGCTTTGGTTTTTATACACTTTTCTAAGTGTGCTAGTGGAAAAAGAAAGGGGAGGAGAGGGGTGGAAGAAGAAGGAAGAGGCGGAGGAGGAGGAGGGAGAGAAGGAAGGAAGGAAAGTGAAGGGGACGAAGATAGGAGGGAAGGAAGGAAGGAAAATCTTACATTCAGGATACCGAACAAAGAGGTACTCAGTCAACAGTGAGCTTGCTATATAGACCATAAAGTGGTTCTTATATTTCCCATATTTGCAGATTCCATTCTAGTGCTGGACTCAGTAAGCTCTTTCAAAGGGGACTTGGAAGAAGTTATAAAACCAAACAAAGTAGGGTCAAAAACATACCTTCATCTTGGATTCCAAACTAGGAATTGGAAAAGAACTCTATTACCCCCAAATTTCAGACATATGAATTTGAGAAATAATAGAGTTCAATAACAATACCACTTTAGACTTTATAGCATCTATTGTAATAAAATGCTTTTGTATATCCATGATCTCATTAAATTCTCAAAATAATACTGCAAAATAGGTGGATATAGCAGAGACTGTGAGATTCCCATTGGGGGTAGGAAGAATTCTAAGTGATCCAAGCTCTTTCATAGTCCACGCCCTCAATTTAGGTGAGAGAACCTACAAACATGATGGGATGTCACTTCGCGATTAAGTTATGCTCTATGGAGCAGTTGACTTTAAGAAAGGGAGATTGTTCTCAGTGGACCTGAATAGGTGAACCGCGAAAGGCACTGGGCTCTTCCTGGCGAGATTTAATACCTGTCAGGGATTCCACACAAGGGAGATTCTCCCTTGCTGGCTTAAAGCTAGAGGGGGCCACAGGACAACAAATGCGACAGCTTCTACTGACTGAGGGTGGGGCCGGCTGGCAGCCAGTAAGGAAGTTTTTCAGTTTGATTTGCATTATTGAAATTTCCTCAGTCAGATTCAGAAAGCATTTCTCATAAAGTGCATGCTAGTAAATATGTAAATATCTCAGGCTTTGCAGCCACATGTGTTCTCTCTGTGTGGCATTTTTTCTTTCTTTCTTTTTCTTTTCTTTTCTTTCTTTTCTCTTTCTTTCTTTCCTCTCTCTTTCTCTCTTTTCTTTTCTTTTCTTTCTTTTTCTCTTTCCCTTTTTTTCTCCACTCCCCAACAATGCTTTAAAATGTTTTTAAAAATCATTCTTAGTTCAAGGACTGAACTGGAACAAGTTGCAGCAGGTATGCCAGCTCTGGGTCTAAACAATTAACAAAACAACACATAAGCCCTGCACTGGAGTGTTTGCTGATCGCTGTGGTGTCGTGCACATACCATGACTTATTTCAAGCTGCTGACATGAACTTTCTTCAGTAGCAGACCACTATATTGTGTTCCCATGCACTCACAACAGCAGTAAATAACCACACCAGGATAGCAATTACATGTAGTTATATCATCCGGGAATGTTGAGTTTTGACTATCTGTTGTCCTTGTTTTTAATATAATTTGATTGTGAATCTATGTAATTTAATTATTAATAAAGGATGTATTTAACAGCCAACTCACACAATTCCTGAAAATCAAATAACTGGCTCTCATGAGCTAATCAGCTCTAGCACTGCACTGGTCATGCAAGCCCTTAAAAGAGAGCGGTACACGTTCCACTCCACCTTTCTCCATCCTGTCAGCTGGAATGTGAACCCAGCAGACGTGAAGATGGGCCACCTTCATGGGCAGACATGGCTACATTATTGGGGACAGTAGAACAACAAGAAAGAAGGAGACGGACTTCCTAACCCTAGAGCTTCCATATCAGGCTTGGGTTTCTTATGCTCCTATTTTTAGGCATAAAGGAAATATATTCCTACCTTGTTTAGCTACTCTTATTTTAGGTTTTTGCTGGAGCAATTGGTCCTATATCGTAATTAATACGGTAGATATTGGGATTCCCTTGTTTCAGTGAGAAAACATCACGTGGCTGAAAGTCTCATACTTAGTATTTTAAATTACATCTCATAATTCCAAGTCCCTTGTGATTTCCATTGCATCATGTCACATGGCGGGTCAATCAATCATCTACTTGTTCATTCATTCATTCATCCGTACAAGCATCCAGTTTCCCAAAACTGGATCTAGCAGGGTCACAACGCTGCTCTTGACTGACAAAGTGGTTCTGTCTCTAAAAATGTTTTACTATTAAATAAATGATGTTGTCTGGAGAAGGCAACCCCTTGAAGGGCAATAGAAGAAGGGTCCCTACCTGGGTGGTCAGGGAAGAGGACAGAGATCACAGTAGTTCCCGCTCATATCTGAAACTTTATTGAATGCAAACATTGGAGTCATTGCTATGCTAGATGCTATGAGAATTATAGGAATACAGAGGAAAAGGGATCAAATATCCACATGTTTGCCTATCCCATGTGCTTTAGTTTTAATTTTCTCACATTAGCATGTTTCAGGACCATTTTCAGCAATTGCAGTCTTACAAGACCATGTGTTCCCTGAGGACAGAGCTCATTCATAACCCAGAGATTGACACAGAGACATGCTTTATAATCATTTTTAATAAAAATTTTCTAGATTCTTGTAACACAAATACATATTAATTAAAGTAATGATATCAGTATTTTCTTATGCAATTAGTATTTCTTATTCAGAGTAGCATTTCTTTTCCCAATGAAGACAGGAACAGCTAAAAACGTTGTGGTATTTCATTTTGTATGGATTTTCCTTGGATTAATTCTTGTTCCTTGTTATACTTATAGGAATGTGTTTATGCATCAAAGGCAATATTGATTTTTTTCCTCAAAATAAATGCTTTCAGGCACAAAAATATGTTTTATGTTTTCTTTATATTTTGTCTTAGTCCTGGTCAGCCTAACTAAAATCCTTCATCTCAGGGGGTAGATTAATTTAATTTTCACTGCTGTTTCTCTATATTCACACCAGCTGAAGAAAAATCGTTTAAGTGGTTACCATTCTTAATATTATGATTTTATTTTGTTTACTCTATTGGGAGGGCAGGTGGCTATTTATGCCAGTAACATAAATTCTGGGATATACAGCCTTCTATTTCCACTCTTTGCTGAATTCACTTATTTTTTTTTTCAAGATGCTTTCTTATGTTAACTTTCATTTATCACTGTCTTCCCATGTTAAACTTGTATGGGCCACGTTCCTCTTGGCGTCATCTCTTGTGGTTTTGGTGACTTGTCCATGGAGAGTCCCAGCTTTCACTGCAACCTCCAAACCATGACTAGTGGCACAGCATCTAATAGCAGCATGCCAGCAACTTTGTCCTCCCCCAGGGGGAGTGCTGGCCCCTGGAAAGGACTCTTTTGTAACCACCGGATGGACAACACAGAAGCTCTAGCAGGAAGTCTCACCCTGATAGACCCACTGAAGCTGTGACTCTTCCCGCCACTCCTGGGCAAGGATGAAGTGCCATGCCGCAGGTTTGTCATGTGGCTTCACCAATGGGTGCCTGAAAGGCTCAGACGACACAAGCTGGAAGTGGTGAGGCGTTAACTCCTAGTGGGGCAAACTCTGTCCAATGAGAGACATGACTGGAGGGAGAACTGGCAGATACACCACTCTCCTTGCCCTCCGATACATTGATCTTGCTGTACAGACAGCCCAGAAATGCCCCTTGTGGCGGAGTGACCAGCTGTTGCTCTTTATGAAGCAGTGGCCACCTGAGTTACACTCTGCTCTGTCTCTCATTGCTTTTCTTTCTTTCTTCTCTTTCCCTTCACTCTTTTTCCCCCTGGGATTGCATCATCTTCTTTCAAAACATTACCACTTACATTTTTAAAAATACTTTAAGGCTCCATCTGTATATTGTTAGTCACCTGGACAAAGCCAACCAAGGATCATTAAGAAATAGTTCGTGAGTTTTCCTTGTGAACATAGCACAAACTGAAAATAAGAAGCAAACATCATAGTGTGTGCTTACACAAACCTAGATGGTGTAGTCTACTGCATACCTAGGCTATGTGGTATAGCCTATTGCTCCTATACAGAAAGTTACTGTACTGAATACTGTGGGCAACTGTAACACAATGGTAAGTATCTGTGTATCTACACATAGAAAAAGTACAGTGAAAATACAGTATTATAATCTTATGGAACCGCCATCATATATGTGATTCATTGTTGACCAAAAGTTTTTTATGGGGCACATTACTGTACAAGCAAGCAGTGTAAGAAATAACCTGACAAAATAAAACTTGTTATAAATAACAAGGGGAATCCAGTTGCCCCATAGAGGTATTTATAAAGTTGGACTATGAGTACAGAGAACACAGGTTGAAAAACAGGACACAATATTATAAAACCCAAGTTACTAAGAAGAATCAGCAACTGCAAATGGCACTAGCAGAATCTCGGTTTCTGTTTATGGTACAGTCATACTGAAACCTCCTTTTCAAGTGCCAATCAAGCAGAAATCATTGTTTCTTACTACCCTGTAGAAATAGATGAAGACGACCCAATTGAGAAAGATCAAGCCTAGTTATTTAGAGTTCACTCTAGCAAAGGAGTCAGACACCATCATTTGCATTTGGCAGAGATTCAAAAGCAGGCAGAGAAGATGGAAAGTTTTATGATGGAGAAAAGAGAACTTTGGCTATGTCTGATTGGAAGCTGTTGGCACAGGGAAGCTACAGGTGGGCTAACCACAGTGGGGCATCCCGTGTGATTGGTTAGGGGTGTATTCTCCCATTGTATTGGGTGAGGTTTTTACCCATTGGTCCTAAATTCAAAGCAGGGGCAAAAATTAGGGAACCTGTCAGTTATTAATCAAGGCCTAGCCTCTTCCAGGGCAAGTGCTAAAGGGGTTGTTGTTTGGCTTTTTGGACTGTTTGTTGCATAAAGTGTTTGGCAGTTGCTGCAGATTTTGTCTCAGAGCTAGTAGTTGTACGGAATATAGTTGCTGCAGACAGTGGCTCTGAGTTCTATTTTCATATATGGTCAGGCCATTGTCCATTTGTGTATTCATTCAGTCTCTCCACTCCAAGCATAATAAAGTGGTCAAGAAAGAAAAGGTATTGCATTTAAGTGCTATAAAGATGAACTGATTTTTAAATAGTGAAATTGGACCATAATCTATTTTTAATTATTATTTCTCTGGAGAGCTATGTCCTAGATTTTTGCTAAAAATGATTTTCAGGAAAAAGTAAATTTTGATGTGAATTTAAATAAAAAGGGAGGGTGAGTGACACTGGATAAACTAGATAAAAAGATTAGAAGGTTGCCAGGGATGAATTCCATCCTACATAGAATAATAACTATAAGATTGACAAGCTAGAGGACAAACTCAATTTGAAAAAGAAAGCATTTAAGGCATGGGGTAATGCAGGCTGACGGCAAGTTGCACTGCACTCATAATATTTAAAAACTTCAAATAAGGTATTGTTATTCTTCTCTTAGCTACAGAAAAGTTTCGGTTCTTAATTTTGTTATATAGGGCCCCAAAATTAGAGATAAGCGGAACAATATAAATCACTTCAAGGTCTTGGTTTAGTGTGAGGGCAATAAATAATATCTTAATCGTTCAATCCAACAGGTAATAAACTTGATGCATATAAACGATCTTTATACTCAATTATTTTATAATTCAATTATATTATAATTATTTTTGGCAAAGGAAGGATATTTGGAAAAATTATAAGAAAACAAATTGAAGTCTGGAGAGAAATTTAGAAGGAACTCATATGTCAACTAAAAACAAACATAACATTGATGTCATTTGCAACTGAAAATGGGGGGCAATGAGTTAATCTCTCCACTATACATGATTTTTATTTTTCACAACTTCCAGATTCACCATAGAAAAATCTACATTATGTATTGGAAGAGATGCTGGGATCAAGTGATATTTGGCTTCATGAAAAAAGTGGTTTTTCATTAGTAAATGAAAATTCCCTTATATAAGTTATGGTGCATTGGTTTCCCAGGGCTGTTGTAACACAGTACCACAAATTGGGTGGCTTGAAACCACAGAAATATATTCTCTTATGGTTCTAGAGACTAGAAGTTTAAAATAAAGATGTCAGCAGAGTTGTTGCTTTCTGAGCACTTTAAGGGAGAAACTGTCCCATGCCTCTCTCCTAGCTTTTGGTGGCTGGTGTTCCTTGGTTTGTAGACACAACACTCCAGTCTTTGCCTTCATCTTCACATTGCCTTCCCTGTGCATCTGTCTGTCCTTTCCTGCCTCTTATAAGATTATTCTCATCAGATTTAGTGCCCATCCTGATTCAAGCTGATCATATCTCAATCCTTAACTAATTAAGTCTGCAAATGCCCTATTCCTAAATCGGGTCATATTCTGAGGTTCTGAGTAGACATGAATTTGGGGGAGACATTATTGAACCCATTAGAGATGGACTCTGTGAATTAATTATCATGGTAAAAGAACCACACAAGACACAACAAGGTTCTTGGTTCTAATTCTGGCTCCTTGCCCTAACTGGGAATATGAATTTACTAAGCCAATTTTGCAAAAACTCTATATCTGGATTTCTTCATCTGTAAAATATAAATAGTATTGATTTATTTATCAAAAAGTATGGTTATTAGCTTGGAATGAAATTTTGATTATAAAAGTTCTTTGACAAGCATAGAATACTATTCAAATGCACAATGAGCTTAATTTTACTATCATTATTGTTCATTTCACTTTTTTCTTTTCTGTTTTGCATAAGCCAATCTCAAAAACTATGGCACATATTTCATACCAGGGCAAGATTTTCGAAAAACAACTTTGCATGTTTATGTAAAACTGTAATTATTCAGTACTTGTTTTGTAATTTGCTCATTGCTTGCTTATTTTCATACCTCATTGGTATCATCAGAGAAAGAATACGTAGGAAATCCAAGTGAATCCACTGTAGTCCTTTTTCAGATATTCTGGGGAAGAGGGTTTCATGGAAATGACTAGAATTATTGGACTAAATAATATTTTTCTCCCATTTGCAAATTCACCCATTTTTGCTGTATCCACCCCCAGAGCCATGGGTAATTTAACTGAAATAAGCTTCTCTGGGTTTCTCCCTCCTTCACCAGTGTGGCTCCAGTACCATCTATACCTGCAGGCTGTTATATCCTGCCCAGATATTTTCTGTGAGCTTTAGACACATATATCCAACCATTTACTCAGCATTTTCACCTTGACACCTCAAAGGAACCTCAAATTCAACATGTCTAGAATGAAAACCATGCTCTTGGGCTCAATCCTTTCTCATAACCTCTACCATGAAAGCTTGTCCTGTTATGTGTCCCCTATCTCAGTGAATGACACCCCTGCCCACTCAGTATGCAGTCTGGGGACACGGGACTCAACCTTGATGCCTTCATCTCCCAGTAACCTCCATATCCCCCGTCACCAAAATCTGCCAGCCTTATCTTCTAAAAAGTCCTTAATCTCTTTCATTTGTCTTCATCTCCTTCAGCATTCTAATTTAGCCTCAACAATTTTAATATTAACTCACGGCCAGTCTTGATTTTTCTGTACCCTACACATTGCATCCTAGATTATTTTGAAAATGTTCTAATATGTATATTATTTCATCTCTAAATATTTCTGTATATACTGATAAAAGATAAGGAATATTTTTAAAAAAACATACAATTCTATTTTACAACTGAAACATTAACAAACATTTTTTAGTATTGTAGTCCCCCCTTATCTGTGGGGAATATGTTCCAAGACCTCTAGTGGATGCCTGAATCCACAGGTCGTACCAAGCCCTATATGTGCTATGTTTTTCTCTATATATACATGCATTTACCTATGATAAAGTTTAATTGATAAATTAGGCATAGTAAGACATCAACAATAATAAAATAGAACAATTATAAGGATATATTGTAATATAAGTTATGTGAATGTTTTGCAAGGAACACCTTTCCCTCCTTATTTCACCTGTCCCCCACAGGTGAAGTGTGCATACTTAGGGTCAGTTCAACTGTGCATACTCAGGGTTACTTCCTTGACTTCTCTGACCAGGTCTAGTTCTTCACCATGCACAGTCGGCATCATGTATTTTTCCTTTGACCCACTTAATCACAAGTTGTGAAAATAACTGTGTACCTGTTTTCTTGATTTTATTATGTTTCTCCTCACTGGCTCAATTTCTTCTACTTTCAAATTGGTTTGTAATTTTACAATGTTAGATTAAAAAGATTAAGCATGTCTTGAAATATGTAGGGCTGGTTTAGGTACTGTTGCAGGCCATTGAAGCAGATGAGAAATTAATTTTATCAGGAATAATGTAAAGAAAACTATCAGCAAGGTTTTCTACTCTTCAAAACTCTGAGTGATTTTAAGTTAATATTTAAAAACTTATTTAGGAACAGTCAAGTATTGCCATCTACCCTCTTCAGAGATCCTAAAATAAAAGGCATTCTAGATTTCCAAGTGCAAAAATTCTAATCTAACTCATAATATTATGGCACTTTAAAGTTATCCAGAGTATACTACATTTCAAATGCCAAAAAATGAGGAATTAAATCAAATTATATGTTTATACTTTAGAATCAATAGAAAATTTTAGTATATACTAAAAATAGTAAAGAAAGAGAAGCATAAACATGGACAGATATTTTAAAGAAAAAAAATTCATAAGTTCTGTGGTCATAGCAACTATACAAAACACCAGCAAGACATCAGAATGGCCATAAGCAGAACTTGGTTTGTATAAAAATGAATATACAAACAAACCAAAAAAACTGGGAAATATAGTAGTAACATTCATGGGGTGTCAGGCAGATGGGAGGGGGGAGCAGGGGATGGGTAGATAGACAGCTAATGGGTGCAAGTGTGCACCCTCTGGGGGATGGACACACTTGAAGCTCTGACTAGGGTTGGACAAAGGCGATATATGTAACCTAAACATTTGTAACCCCGTAATATGCTGAAATAAAAAAAATTAAAAAGTATGTAAAAAAAACTAGGAAAAATTTTTGTTTCATATAAAGCAATGAAACAGAAGAAATACTATTTCTAAGGACAGTAAATACTTCATCCTCTTTTAAAAATTTCATAAAGTTTTATATTATATATTCATATTACAAGGGAATTTAAGGGAAGAATCATGTGTAAATACACCATCTTGTATATATGGGTATGATATTACATATGGCAAGACATTTCTAAAAAAAGAAAAGTATTTAATACCATAACCTGAAACTTAGTACATAGTAGGCCTCTACTTCACTGCTTTATAGAGCTTTCAAATGTGATGTTTTAAAATAAAAATTGCAAGTCAGATAATAAGTAATGTTAAGAAAAATGCATCTTAAGAAAACTTCTATTTCTAAGATGTTGTGTGATGTATAGAAACCAATCATAATACAAATTATTATGGTATGTGTTTAGCAACCAAATGATCCATTAAAATGAAACAGTACTTGCTCTATAATACTTCAAATTTTTTAGAACGAGTCTCTTCTTATCTTTGGTAATTCCTTCAGATCTTTAGTGGAAACAAAATCTGAATATCTTATTTGATATGGAAACAAAACACAGAAACTCAGGAGGGATATCAGTGGCTAAACACCACTGAATCAACAGAGCATCTTTATGGAAATTGAATTATACGTGAGAAGGAAAAATAATAGATTAAAAGAGAGGGACACAGAAGAAGGATTCCAGCACAGAGCAGATTTATAATTTCATCGTTAGTTTCTAACACAGTGCCCGTCACAGATCAAGCACACACCAAATATGTGTTGAATAAATGTGTGATTCAAAGATAAGTAAGTTTCAAGAGCACATCAGTGATGAAGGATGACTATAAATGTAGACTGGATATTCCTAACCAGATGGCTGGCCAGGTAAGTACCAAACCTTTCAAATGCTGCGATGTTGATTCTCAGGCACAAAACCTTTTGAAATTCTCAAATTCATTTTAGGATCTGAGAACCATTGTTTTTAACATTCTTGATTATGGCAATATCTTTTCTTTTTTCTCCCTAAAATGAAAAGTCTGATGTTTGGTAAGAAGAAAAAAAGTCATTTAGTGACTAAAAAGAAAAAAAAAACAGACTATTAACTCTAAAGTGGAACTACAGGGCAATGAATTATTTCTACTTCTGAATGAAATTAGGACAAAGATTATTAGCATTGATTAGCATTATTAAAATAAGGGCCCGGACTTCAAGGTTTGCTTACTTAGAAGGTCTTGATAGTCTGAAATTACAGTGTTTCTTAAATGTTTTTTTCATTTCTTAAAATGAGGCTCATAATGTTCTGTGTAGAGTTCTTACATGGCTTTGGAATAGAACAATACCCACTTTTATGTATTTTATGAATTTCTACATTTTATTTTTGTTTTGGTATTGTTCATATTTAGAAATAAACTGATCATGTTATACTTTCCTTGTGCCCATTGAATTTAATAAACTCACACATTAATTATAATAGCTTATAGCTCAATTCTTTTGGATATTCTATGCTATCAAGTTATCCATGAATAATGGCAGTTTTATTTCTTCATTTTCTAACCTTGCCTTGTTGTACCACTTAGGGCTTTCAGTGAAATGTCAGAGAGAATTGGTAATGGCCAGCATCCTTGTCTTACTCCTGATCTCAAGGGAAAGCGTTCAATATTTCACAATGAAATGTGAGGTTGGCTGCAAGATTTTTTACAGATATTCTCTACCAGATTAATGAAGTTCCCTTTTATTCCAAGTTGGCTAGGGAAGTTTTCATTAACAGCGCCTGAATTTTATAAATTGAGTTTTCTGCATCAATGGTGATGATTTTATTATTTTCTCCATTATTTTGCTAATATGATGAATTAAATTGATTATTTTTCTTCTTTTTTTGAGTTATGGAAGTATTACTATAACACGCACACAGGAAAGTACAAAAATCTTAAGTGTGTAGCTCAGTGAATTTTGACAAACAAATCTAGAGTGATCAACACTCAGATGAAGAAACAGTCATTGCCAGGAATCTGAAACATCCTCTGACCTCTTCCAGTATAGAGATTGGGTAACCACTATAGAGACTTCTAATGCCAGAGATCAGTTTTGCCTTATTTGGGGGAGGGAAGAATCTGGCTTTTTTCATTCAACATTATGTTCACGTGATTAATCTTGGTTATTGCAAGCAAGAAGTTGTAGTTTGTTTATTTTTATTGTTGGATAACATCACATTGAATGGGTATGTGTTGATTTATTTACCCATTCTGCTGATGGACATTTGGCTTACTTAGTTATTTATATATGAGTTATGTATTCTTTATTGTTATGATGAGTTCTTTGGAAGATGCACACACACATATACATATAGACATGCACATATTCCTAACAATAGAGTTTTTGGATCAGAGGCTATGAATATATTCAGCTTTAAGAGATACTTTCCAATAGCTTCTCAAAGCGATTGTACTAATTTACACTTTCATCATCAGTGTATGAAAGTTCATAGATTCTCACTAAATAATAAGTATTATTGTAATTATTGGAGAACATCCTTTTCTCCTATAGGTATTATAGAGGGCAACACAGTGCAGTAGGGATGGCCTCAGGTCACATTGAGTGGACTATGTGGCGTCTGGTATTTATTATTTTTTTTCATAAGGTTGAGCATATTACCTTGCATCAAGTAGCTGTCAAGTAGTATTAATCCAATGGAAAGGGGTTACTAAAGATCTCCTTCCTAGCACATAGATTGTGGAGTGAGCAGGTACATAGGTACCATATTGGTGGATGTGGGAAATCTGTAAATATCACTATAGACAAGAGTGGTGGGAGGATGAGAGAGAAAAATAAGGAGATATATCATGGACAGACCTTGAAGACATGTTCCCTACCTCAGATTTTTTTCTTAGGGTTGTTTGTGATAGTCAATGTTGATTATTCTGTATATTATTATCATAGAATACTGTTTTAAAACTGAGATGGTTGGGGGGTAACCTTGGAAGGATGGGGGGAGGTCCCAGATGTAGGAATTCAGCTTTCCCACCTCCTTGTGGACCCACCGCTCCCCACCACGATCAACGGGGGCATTTCTACCCATTTCAATGGACTACTGTGAAAGACTTTATTCAACAATACTGTTTTGCTGACACAGAAAAAGAAACCATGGATACAGGAATATTTTCCTTGCTAAATGCTAAGTTTTCCATTTCCTATCTCAAACAATCTGTTGACTTTTTTTGGTTTTTCTTTTCAACAGTGACATCACAAAGCAGGAGCATATTTATCTCAGTACAAGAGTCATTCTGACATACTGTTCATCTTAAATTTAGTTTTGTTTTGAATCATAGCACCCCTTTGCTTATAATATTTGTCAAAGAATATTATCTATTCTTTCCATCTTTCAGTGACACCCGTGTGATATTTTTACCTTTCCTAATATCCGCCATTTTTTTGCGCCATGTTTTATGTGAAATGTTCCCCATGTTAGACAAAGCTCTCTTTTGAGGATTTCTGCTGCTCTTGGTTTCAGAATGGCAATCGCTATAATGGTGGTTCACCATGTTTTATGGTAGCAGAGTTCCTTCAGGGAGTCATATTCTTCCAGTTAGAGTCTCTGTAGATTTTGAGGTCATAAAATAGACTCAGTTCCATATTAAGGACTGGGATTTTGCACCTTTCCATGCTTTGTTACTTGAAGGTTCTAACCCCCAAATGGGTGGATTGAGACTTAAGGTAAAATATATCAACAGAAAATTATAACCAGTGTATAATACTAGACCCACTTTAAAACATCTCAACTCTGATATCTCAAGGAACCAGTTCTGAGAGTGGTGGATATGGCTTCATGAAGACTTGCCATAACATTACTAATAAACAGCTGTGAAAATAACTCATTGGTAAAATTATCTATATATTTAAACTTTAAAAAAATAATCAAATACAGTCATGGGCCATTTCCCTAAAATCATATTTTTCATTTCCAGTCAACAGTTTAAGTCGCCCTAAGTGATAATGATCACATTACTCAAAGTAATTTATCATTATTTCCAGCCTATATATCCATGTCTATAAAATTTCTTCTTTTCCTACTTTATGCTTCTTGTTTTAGCATCTTGCCTGACCCAAGAACGGGACACATCTTCACAACATCTTAAGATGCTGCCTCTGTTTATAACAGAAAGGCAAGAAGACAGGTGCTATTGGAAATTCAAGTTGTGGTGCTGGGAATCATAGAATTCCTTAGGCGACTTCCACTCAATTTAAAAGTTAAAACATTTTTTCAAATCATCAGGTATTTGCTTTCTCATGGGAGAGTGTGGTATTTGCACAATCTTTCCAGGAAAGAAACTAATAAAATCTACATATGTAGTATTTGCTGAATAAGATTATTATTTTTATTATTTTTGAGACAGAGTCTCGCTTTGTTGCCCGGGCTAGAGTGAATGTCGTGGCATCAGCCAGGCTCACAGCAACCTCAAACTCCTGGGCTCAAGTGATCCTTCTGCCTCAGCCTCCTGAGTAGCAGGGACTACAGGCATGCGTCACCATGCCCGGCTAATTTTTTCATTTCATTTTTAGTTGACTGGCTAATTTTTTCTACTTTTAGTAGAGACGGGATCTTGCTCTTACTCAGGCTGGTCTCGAACTCCTGAGCTCAAGCAATCCTCCCGCCTCGGCCTCCCAGAGCTAGGATTACAGGCGTGAGCCACCGCTCCTGGCCAAGATTACTTTTCTATTAACATGGTGTAGAGTGAGACCACATGGTATGTATGTAGGTCTGTGATCTTCATGTCTGGGGGATTTGCCAATTGGCCGTGAGACTGTTGTTGATGCCACCGTGTTAGAACTTTCTCTTCAGTGGTAGCAAAGTGAGTGCATGGTTAGCAAAGTGAGCATAGAGGTATAGCTCTGATTTTGCATGGTGCTGCTGTCTTGCTGGATGAGCACCACAGCAAGGGTGGCCAGAATAATACGTGTTCATAGGAGCTATGTTGCAGAGAGCATTGTTCTGTTCGGCTTTCTTTCTAACACATTTCTTCCCTCGCTGTATTCAGCAAACAGCTGGAATCATTTTTAAAATTACAACTTCTGATTTCATTTTCCAGTTGCATTAAGAAAAGGCAATGAGGTTATTTTTCTCCCTTATCTCAGAAAGGATATTTTCCACTTCTCTTATTTAATACATTTTACAGGGTTACATGTATGCCAAGGGTCTTCAAATATTTGGAAATGATGTTTCTTTTTAAGTTTGTTAAATCATTTCTCTCTCTCTCTCTCTCTCTATATATATATATATATATATAATATTTATTTATTTATTTTGGTGACAGAGTCTCACTTTGTTGCCCGGGCTAGAGTGCCATAGCATCAGCCTAGCTCACAGCAACCTCAGACTCCTGGGCTCAAGCAATCCTCCTGCCTCAGCTTCCCAAGTAGCTGGGACTACAGGTACGCACCACCACACATGGCTAATTTTTTCTATTTTCAGTAGAGACGGGATCTCGCTCTTGCTCAGGCTGATCTCGAACTCCTGACCTCAAGTGATCCTCCCACCTAGGCCTCCCAGAATGCTAGAATTACAGGCGTGAGCCACCATGCCCTGCCCATTAAATCATATTTTTTTGTTTGATGGAACTGTTAAAAGCTACACTCTGCCAGCTCCTTTAGAATACATTCATACCCCTCATTCGTGGCTCTACTTTCAGCAGTTGATTACCCGCCATCAACTGCAGCCTGAAAATATTAAATGGGAAATTCCAGAACTAACACAATTCATCGGTTTTAAATGATGCGCCTTTTGTGAAGAAATCTCACATCGTGCTTTGCTGTCCACTGCCATCCCTCCAGGGATGTGACTCCTCCCTTTGCCTGGCACGTCCACACTGTAGAATATTCTACCCATCAGTCCGTCACTCAGCAGCCACTCTCGGCTGTCAGATTGACTGTCACAGTATCACAGTGCTTGTGTTCAAGTCACTCTCACTTTAGCAATTCAGATATGTCAAAGGGAAGTCCTGACGTGCTTCCTTGAAGTGAAAAGGTGAAAGTTCTTGACTTAATAAGGAAAGAAAAAAAAAATCATACGCTGAGGTTGCTAAGATCTATGGTGAGAATGAACCTTCTATCCATGAAATTGCGAAGAAGGAAAAACAAGTCTCACAGATTTATCACTATGGCCTGTGCTTTCAGCTTCCATTATTGATTAATTCAGCGGAGCCGCAAAATTAAAACAAATAGACATTAATTAAGAATGATTCAATGGTTTAAAAATATATGACTTGCCATCCCAACTATCTAAAATTAACATCTAGGCCATTACACTCAGGGAGCAATTATGAAAGTTGGAAAGTGGCGTGCACACAGAGGCAGCACGGATTTATTTTAAACTCAGCTTAATTGTTGCCAATAAAACAAAGTGAGGGGAGAAGACATTTATCTTCCACGCGCAGAGTAATTCTAGTGTTTTGTGACACTCTTGATGAAGCAAACAATTATAGCTTCTTATCAATTCGGGAGAAAAGTTTCCCAACCCCTCCACGCGACCAGCACAGCCACGCAGAAGGAAGAAACCTGACAGTATGTCCCCAGTGATGTCATCGTCACATTGTTCTGGGAAAAATTCATCATTGGAAATGGAGAAATTTCAGTTATTGATGAAAAACATAAGAAAAAAGAAAATGGACACATTTATATCTGCTGAAGGTATTTCCGGGCTGGCCTTTGTCTTAGGATCTTGGTTTTTCACCTAGATTGCTTTAATAAGTGTTATTACAAAAACTGACGACATGAAAACTAGCAATTGAATGTGCTTTATATAGTGCAATTCTCTAAGGAATTTATCAAAATTTTAAACTCAGTAATTTTTTTGATGTAAAAGAGAATATAGAAATAAAAACTGATAAGGGTATCTAAAAAAGAAATCCCAGGTAAAGGAAAATAAGAAGACAGTAGAAAAAAAGGAAAGAGAGAATGAAGAGATGATTCACAAAAAGCAGCTGTAACAATTAACACTTAATCATGAATAATCAAATGCATTCAAATTAACACAGTAATATTAACAATTTCATTGACATTTATTCAGAGCTTACCTAATGCCTAATACTATTCTGTGACTTCACATGGATTAACTTAGTGAGCCCTGACTCTGGCCCTCATAGGTAATTGCAGTTATTATTCTTATTGCCAATATTTAATAAGAGAAGGTAATACACATGGTTGGAGAAGGCACAGTGCATTTGTAATTGACAATGGAAAGTAGAACAAATATTTTGGAAAGCACTTTGTTAGCAGGCATTGAGAAACTTAAGAATGATTGACCCACTAATTTCCAGTTAAATCAACTCTCCGAAGGAAGCAATCTTGTATGTAATAACGTTTCCATAATTTGAAAATGTTTCAATTAATACACCGTAACAGCAAGTCAGAATTTTATGCTGGGTTAAAAAAAAAATCATTGCACTTAAGAACAGCGCAAACTTGTGAAAATGAGTATAGTGTAATAACTGAAAAACGGCAGTACATATAATTATAAAGAGAAAGTCAGGGAAGAAATATAGAAGAGGAATTTTTTACATATTGAAATAGGGTGAATTACATGCCTTTCTGCATTTACAAAGTTACTACAATTAAACAATGAAAAATCAGGTAAGATAGACTGATTGCTTCAGTGGTCCCAAAATAGTCATACTTCCCTGTATCCAAACTCTTGTCTTAGTGCCTCCCCACACTTATTCTGGCCTTTTGTGACTTGCTTTGGACAACAGAACAGCAGCAAATTGGGTGCAAACAGAGTCTTGAGAAACATCAGTGCATTTCTGAGCTTTCTTCTGCTTGTCTGTGATCACCACGTGAATATTCCATGACAAAGGTGTGTGAAAGAAACGTGGTCGAGAACTCCTTCATCCTAGCTGAGGTCATCCTAGATCTGCTAGCTTCCAGCCAACAACCCAGCTATGACAGACACCAGACCCCTGAGCAAACTCACCCTGCAAGCCTGGCCTGGATCCACAGAACTCCCTGCTGACATGGAGGCCGCTGAGAATTTAAAAATAGCTGCTGTTCACACCACTGAGAAGATGTGGGATCATTTGTTATGCAGCAAGAACTAAATCATGTAGGAAGAATTTAGATTTCAGAGTTTTACTGAGTAGCAAATCCAGATATAAAAGCATTAACAAGGAGGTAGTCAAAATAGTTCATTATTAACTTTTAAAAACCATCCCCATGTATGTTCCAATGTAACCTGGCTTTATATCCTCCACCTATTTAACTGGGTACCTCCACTCTCTTTTCCTAACCACTGTGTTTATGATTAAATTATTTCTCAATGCACCCTCAGCTTCCTTGGACACCCTGGGCTTCATGTTATCTAGTGAGCCTCATAAAATTCTCCGTGCTCACCAAACCCTTAAAATTCACAAGGAGAGCTGATTTAACTGAGCCTTTGTCCTCCTTGCCACTGTGTGGAAGAGCTGACTTTGTTTACTTTTCATTGAAGATCAATGAGACTTTGGCTGCAGAGTCTCTCAATGTTTCTTCCCTACCCGAGCCATCGTGCCTTGACCCACTGTCACACTCCAGTGAGCTGATGTCTTCATTTCTGGTGGATCTTGTCCCCATGACTGACGTTCTCCTGACCCCTGTTTCTGCTCCTGCCCCTTTGCTTGCCTTTCCAAGTCTCCCTGGTTTGGGGGCTCCATCCCTACCTCTCTCCTGCTGGCCCCTAAAGAACCTTCATTCCCGTTTCTATCTCACCTTCTTTACTTCCATTGATTTCTGCATCCCTGGCCAACCACCCACTTCAACATCCAATGCCATACTATGCATTCATTCACCACATCCTTATGAAGTATCCATGGGATGGGCAGTGCTTTATGGGCATTATGTATGAAGCTAAGCTGAATAATGAATATATCTTGATTCCAAAAACAAAGCAAAAGCAAAATCCCAACCTCGGATTTGAACGGAGCATGTGAGCATGTCATTTGGAAGCAATGGATTAGTAACAGTCAAATAAAAGACATTTATAAATTTCTGTTTTTGTCTGTTGTCTCTATTTCCTACCTTTCCCATTCCATCAACTGTGTGTGTGTGTGTGTGTGTGTGTGTGTGTGTGTGTGTGTGTGTTTGAGGCTATTTTGATTACAAGGCTGAACTAATTACTGTGTTGCCCTTTGCAGTGTGCAAAGCTACCTGGCTCTGGGTTGAGAGGGGTATGCTGGTTGGAGCAAGGTCACTTGCAGAGGTGGTGGCAGTGTCGGGCATACATCACGAAGCCTGATCAGCTATGGCAATAATTAATCACTGTCCAGTTATGAGAAGAGGCAATGAGGTCAGGAAGCACATGAGGGTGTGCTGGAGGAAGCACAGGGGTGTTTTTCACTGAGACGGGGAGCAACGTTGATCCATCCCCTGGCTCTGTCGACAGGCTCCAGCGTGCTATGCACCTCTGAGCCTTGTTTTTTTAAAGACAGGTTGATCTGCATCTACTTGGAGGGAAAAATTGCCCAAGTCAAATAAATTCCCTCAAAGTGCTCTTCAGAGCAAGCCCATTAGGCACCCTGGGTCTAAGGGTGAATAAAACTCATTATGACCTTTCCAAATTTCACTTTTATACCTGAATAACTGTGGTTCTTATCGCTTCATCAAGAAGCAGGGAATTCCCAAACGGTCCAGATTGTTCCCTTCGGATCAATTAACTCGATAGATTATGTACGTGCATGCATGCAGAAGCATCCTAAACCAAATTGATTTAGTGAGAGTGTGGTTTGGCCTTTTCCCACAGAATTTTATTCACCTATGGATAGATGACTGCTTTCAAATGGACTTTTTGTGCTCGGTGCATTTGCAGTGTTTGGGAGAAATGTTGGAAGGGATCTTATTGCCCAGAACTATTCCTTCTCGTGTTAACATAGCACCCAGCTTTCATCCAGTTCTCAAAAATTACTTATTAAGTTAAATGAGAAATTTAAATGCCATATATGACCACCTTAGGTAATTGGATACAAAAATTAAGTTTTTAAAAAGTGTACAAAAGTTGTAAAAATAGGATATACTGTAGGAATCCTTGGTCCTCAGGTGGCAGCATCAGAATGACCTGGGTCTTTGCAAGAAATGCTCATTCCTAATTCCCACCCCTACCCACAGGACAAGAAGTGCTGGGAGTGAGGCCTCACAAAGTACTTTTATAAGTTCTTCTGTGATGCACACTCAAGTTTGAGACCCTCTAATTTGAGTGAGTCTCTTCTTTTCAATGCAGTTGCAAAATTATTTATTCTAACTTTAATTTTTATCACTTTTCCAAACAAATGGAGAATGCACAACTGGATAAAACTATATTAGAAATGAAAAAAAATGAGTTCCAATTTCAAAATCCCATATCCATAGATATTTAAATATTTGAAGATTTTTTGTTGTTGCCATTGTTCGTATCTGAACACAATTTACAATCCGTTCTAAAAGGTGCATTGGGTCAATTGGAAATATTTCTGATTGCTTTGGATTAGTCATTAGATAATCTTAAGAAATAATTGTTGGTCTTATTTGGGATTATGGCAGGGCAGATGCAGGGATGTGCTGGAGCACATCTGTTTGAAAGGATCATCACTATGAATACACTCAAGGCAGATAAAATGCAAACAAAGTTGTGAACTTTAAACATGAATATTAAAAACACATGTTTTTAATGGCTTTAATGAAGGTGAGACACGACAGATAAAAAATTATTCCATATAAATAATACAAATCAGAGTAAAACTTTTTAAGATTCTAGAGGAGAGTTTAACAGTGTCAAGTTAAAATATGAGGAACTATATACATAAATGTATTGCTACTATTTATATTCTAAGTACACCCCTGACAACAACCATCATTAATATTTGTCTGTTATATGTTATTCTGAACTTCATGTCAGAATCTGTGCCTAATCCTCTTTTCCTCTGCAGGACACCCATGGAAGATATTTGTTGCACCCCTGTCTTGACTCATGGTCAAGGTGAGATGCAGAGAAATTAAGTAACTTATGTAAAATCTTTTAGCCAATAAGGGGTGTAGTCAGAATTTATGATAAATTCTCTTAAACATTTCCCCTAAACATTTTCTTAGTCACACTTATGTTTTGAGATTTCAGAATCAAAGTTCTAAGGAATAGATTCTTTCCACCTAACAGGCATCTCAGGGAAGGAGCCCATCAGACAGCCGCACTTGTGGCCCGAATGCAGTACCACTGTCAAGAGCGATTTGGACACACAAAAGCATGTGCACACACAGCTTACCAAACTGGGGTTGGTAGTAGAGGTGGGGAGGGCAGGTAAGAAGCTAAACAAGGTCTTTATGAATATGTAGTCTGAAAGATCCCTAGAGAACAGGTGGATGTTAATGTCCAGAATATGGAGAAAAATATTATCAGCAAAATGCCATAATTTTTACAAAGAGATACAAGGTCAATTAGAGAAGAAAATGACTAAGAATTCAATCTAGCCTCTTTACCATGACCTCCAAGAACCTACAACATCTAGCCCCTTCCTGTCGCCTTGACTCCCTTCCCACCTCTCTCCCTCTATCCTTTCAGCCCCAGTTAACTCCCAGAGACAGTGCATCTGCCTCAGGGCCTTTGCACTTGCTCTTACTTTTGTCCGAAATGCTCTTTCCTCCAGATACCCATAGGGTTTCTCCTTCACTTATTTCAGGCATCTGACCAAGTTGCAATCCCTTAGAAAGTCCTTCGCTGGTAACACAAGCTAAAATACTGACCCTATTTTTTTCTACATTTTTTTTTTTTTTTGCACAGTGCTTTGGTTTTTTACTAAGTTCATCTCACTACCTCACACTGCATTACATGTTTAGTTGACAATTTATTGCCTTTTTCTTCCATTACAATATAAGTTGCACAAGAAGAGAGACTTGTCTCTCTTATTCTTTTCTCTATGAAAACAAGTGAAGTGACTGGAACATACATATTTATTGAAGGAATGCATGGACTAAGTCAATCATTGTATGAATCAATGAATGCTTACTTGGTAGGGGCACTCAACTGGCCTCCACTCAATGGTCAGAAAGTCAAGAGTCCAGAGGAAAGTCTAGGTTCATTCTCTTGTCTTCCAAATATACTTCTATTTCTGTTTCTTGGGTCTAGCAGCACGTTGCTGCCTTCTCAGCACCTGAATCCTTAAACCTCAGAGTTGCTCTCCCCCCTCCATCTTTTTCCTCCACCCCATTCAAAAAGTCCCACCAATTCTTCTTAGATCAGCACCTCATTTATATTTCTGCTGCTCTAGATATCTTTCACTTACTCTATTGCTTAACTTCCTATTGCTTTAACAGATTAGGTGTGTTAGACTCAATGTCAATTCATTAAATAAAAGGCAAGAAAAATTATCAAAAACACTTGCTGGAAAGGGGCCGATATTTTTCTAGTCAAGAGGCAGCTATTTCTTCTGTAATTTGCTACTATGTGTAGCAGAAAATTTCTGGCAGTGAAGACAGAAAGGGAAATAAAATGAATCATATATTTCTTAATTACTCAATAAAAGGAAGCATTCCATCTCATAAATAAGAAAAAACTTTTTGCGATGCTAAATTAATGAATTACAAAAACCTTTATATGAGGATTATGAAACTACATCATAGGCAATGTTTTGTACAACAGCTTGAACAAAAAGGTCAAAAGCATACTTATATACCTCCTTCCTTAATTCACCTTGCTTACTCAAGCCTCATATATGGCTTTATGATAGGCAAATGGATTCCAATGAATGAACGTGCTTATACAATATATGAGAACAATGTAAAAATACAAAACAATCATTCTCAAAGTATGACTCTTCTTATCCAACGAATACTTGCATAGGATAACCGTTGTAGGCAAAATGAATAGCATCCCCCCCACCAAACTTTATGCCCACCCACAATCTCAGAATGTGATCTTATTTGGAAATAAGGTCTTTGCAGCTATAATTAAGATAAGTCATACTGAATTAGGGCAGACACTAAATTCAACATGACTGATGTCTTTACATGAAGAGGGGAATACAGACACACACACACTCAGGGAATGTATGCAAAGATAAAGACAGAGATTGGAGTGATGTAGCTACAAGCCAAAGAACAACAGGGATTACCAGAACCCCCAGAAGCTAGAAAGAGGCATGGAACAGATTCTCCCTCAGACATTCCAAAAGAAACCAACTTGCCAAGACCTGGATTTCACAGTCTAACTTTCAGAACTGTGGACAGAGTCCATTTCTGTCATTTTAAGCCACACACTGCATGATAATTTTTTTTTGGCAGTCCTAGGAAATGAATATAATAACAAAAGCATAAAAAAAAAAAAAGAAAAAATTCAGGGACTTATGAAAAGAACTAGCTCCTCCTTTCTTCCAGCTCTCCAGCAGATATAATCTTTATCATTCCTGTTGCTAGTTATTCTAGTCATTCTAAATAATATGTTTTATAGTATATTTTGGGAAGCTGACTGTGTAAGATGAAAAAATTAGCACTCCTGCCGTTTCTTCTACATCTCCTCCCCTACTTTTGCATCTGCTATTAGTGTAGTTGAACTTCCCTTTTGTAGTTGACAATATTTCAAAGTTGACAATATTCTGGAACTGTATTTGTCTTCGATGCTTTTCCTATCAGCAGATTCTAGATGTTCTAAATCTATAATCATCATTTACACTATTAGTACTATGCAAATGTTGCTCAAGACAAACTAAAGTGTCTGCTCTTAACTTTTCTTCTCAAAGAATCTAATTTCTGACCCTCGCACCCTGTAGAGTGCTCCTAAGATCAAGATCAAAAGGATTCTCTCTTTTCTTCTCATCACTTTTTAAAATTCATCATATATTTTATCAGCTTTATATTTGGACCATGTTGTACTTAGTTTCTTTTCCTGAGGCTGTAATTGAACTTTTCTTCTTCTAAGAAAAACAAACACACGCCTTATTTGCAAAAGCACTTAGATCTTTCATTTTTCTATTCCTTCTAACTATTGAAAGCAATATATTAATATTTCATTGTTCTCAAACTCATTCTTATCATTGCCTTCTGCTTTCCTGTTTGTTTATATTTAGGTGGATGTCTTCTTGGAATCTCCTTTCAATAAACTCCTAGACTAGCTTCACTGTTTCTTATGCGAGACAGCCATTCCCACGCAATGTCTTAGGGTAGGTGGAGAGAAGTCAATTTTCTGAGTCCTTGTGTGTTCCAAAATAGCTTTGTTTATTTCATCACCTTTGTTGCTTGTTGACTGGGTATGGAATTCCACACTGATATTTACTTTGCTTGGGAACATTAAAGAAATAATTTCATTGTCTTTTAATAGCCAGTGAGTGCTATTGATGGTGAGTCTAATGTCATTGCGGTTCTCATTTCCTTGTGGGTGTCTTTGTTTTACTTTGATGATTTTTTAGCACCTTCTCCTTCTGTCTGAACTATGACAAGATTATGTCAATGCAGGTTTTATTTTTCATACTTAACAGACCCCTTTAATCTGAATATTCATCTCTTGTCAACCATATAAATTTTCCTGTGTTAATTTTTGTTACTTCCACTTCCTCATTGTCTTTGTTCTATCTTTCTAAAACTCTTACTAATGGAAATAAGAACCATTTGAAATGATTTTCTATTACTCTTGTCATTTCCCTTATATGATCTACCTTTTTCCTCTTTTTATTTTACATACTGAGCATCGTCATTTGCTTTGGAAGTTTTTCTGTTGATACTTCTTTTATTTTCTTTCTTTTTTAGATGACATTTAATTAGCAAGGTTTTTTTCTGTGTAATGATGGTTTATTTTTCACACCATCTTCTTTTGTTTTATACACACAATATCTTTTCAAACATCTCAGAGATTAGTTTCTTTCCCTATCTTTTTCACGTAGGACAGTTTTATTCCCCAAATTTAATCTGGTGAATCCGAGATTAGGTTTTCTACTCATTTATCATTTTATTTTATCCATACCTCCTGGTACGTGGTTGCTTGTTTTATATAATCTAACAACCAGGAAAAAGCTCTATGTCACTGTGTTTGCTCTTAAAAGTCTATTTTCATTCCTTTTTTTTTTTTTTGTTATTGCATTGAGCCCAAACTGCCATCCTACATGAAGAGGCCCCAGGGAAATTTATTTTGCCATAATTGCAGGTGCAATGGGGCTTTGTGATGATTGGATATTGGATATGATTTAAACATGAGACAAAAACAAACTCTCATATTTTTCCTCTGTTGACAATCATCTTTTTTTCAGTTATAATGCCCTAGTGTTTTAATTTTCTAGTAAATAAACTTAAGTGGCTCAAACACTCTAATTAATTATATTATAATAACTTTCCAGGGCTATCATCACTAATAATCCATAAAACATTTCCAAACTGTATACTACAAAAGTCTTGTAAAATGTGCTGAGTACCTATGTAAGTGTTCTGTTTTTAACAGTTGCACGTTGTGTATCACTCTTGATGATTTAGCTGCTACTTAAAGATTCTGAGAAATGTTGCTATAAAGAAACTGATGAAATTCATTTAATCCAATATTGTTAAACCTTATTTAATTAGGGAACTTCTTCCTCCAGAATATTTTTTATCATCTTCCGTGGAATATCCATTTGGGGCATGTGGGATCTAAGTCAGCTAACATGGTTTCTGGTCATAAGGAGCTACACAAAACTGCATCAGATTTGTATTTTTTAAGGCCATCCATGCCTGATAGTTTATTACTGCTCGTCAAATGCAGATTATTTATGATAAAAACCTTAGGAATACATATGAAAGTCAGAGGGACCAAATAATTAAGGTTCTGGAATCTGGGCAAATGGCTCAAAGGGATGTAATTTTAAAAAATGCCCTCCAATGTCATCACCTTAGCTTTTTTTCTGGATGGCATTAGCAATAGTCAGTTAAGGGTTGAGCTCTGTCACAAGTGCCTGAAGTCCTGATTCCCTATTAATGATTAAAGAAAATCAGATGAGCTGCTGGCTAGGTCAGCTTTCTGTTCTTCCCATTAAGGACTTTGACTTGTGTGCAATAGACAAAAAGCTACCCACCCCGTTGCAAAACAGAGAACTGTGAAGTGCCCATGAGCACAACCAGTTTAAATCACATTTTAGAAATATAGTTTATTAAACATTTGGGGGAAACATGCTTTTTTCTTAATATGTACTTTTATGGCTACAAATTTCCTTTAAGCCTGACTATACTTTTATTTCTTAGGGTTTTCAGAACAACTTTAATGAGGTAAGTTGGGATATACTAAACTGCACTTACTGAAAGTGTGTGATTTGATAACTCTGAATTGTATTGATACCCATTAAACTTACTACAGTCAAGATAATGGACAAGTCCATCTTCCCGTAAGTGTTTTCATGACTCCTTTAATACCGTCCTACCTCAATGCCCCACATGTCCATCTCTGGGTGAATCTTGATCTAATTTCTGTAATTATAGTTTACATTTTCTAGAATCTTATATAAATGGAATTATATAATATGCACCCTCTTTTGTGTGTGGGGTGGTGTCTGGCTTCCTTCACTCAACACAATTATTTTGAGATTCATCCACATTGTTGCATGCATCAGTAGTTCATTCCTTTTATTGCTGGGTAGTATGCCATTGTATGGACATGCCAAATGTGTTTACCCCTTGACCAACTGATAGACATTTGGGTTGTTGCCAGTTTTTGACTATTTCAAATAAAACTATGCACATTCATGTATAAGTATTTGTATAAATATATGCTTTCATTTCTTTGGGGTAAATACATAAAATTGGAATGCCTAAGTTATATGGAGGTGCAGATTTAAGTTTTAAAGAGGGTACCAGTTTTCTAAAGTGGCTGCACCATTTTACATTACCTCCAGCAGTATGTGAGAGTTCTAGTTGCTCTGTATCCTCACCAATGCTTGGCATGATCAGTCTTTTTAAATCTAGATAGTCTCATAGATACATGGTAGTATACAGTGTTTTTCATTTGCATTTTCTTGATGGCTAATGACATCTATGTCAGTTTTACTGCTAAGTATTACATATTTTCGATGTTATTAAAATGATACTGTCTTTATTTTTAATTTCAATTTCTAATTATTAGTTCCCAATACGTAGAAATGTAAATGCAATTTATTTTTGTATATTGATCTTATATTGCCCAATTTAAAGTTTTAGAAATATTTTTGTGGATTTCATAGAACTTTCTACATAGATGTGTACATTTTAGAATAATGTGTAATATCTATATTTGGTATTCTGTTCTATAAATGTCATTGGGTCAAGTTGCTTAATAATGTTTAAGTCTTTTATGTCCTTCCTCATTTTCTGTGCACTGTTTCTACCAATTTTTGAAAGAGAAGCATTTAAATATTTGACTGTAATTGTGGGTTTGTCTATTTCCCTTGCGGATCTATTAGTTTTATTTTCATGGATTTTGAAGCTCTGTAATTAGCTGGAAAAAGGTTTAGGATTATGTGCTTTTGGTCAATTTTTCATTAGGACTACTTTATTATTATTAAATAACCCTCTGTCTCTAGATATATACTTTTCTCTAAAAGCTACTTTGATGTATTTTTTTCATACTTTCAAATTGTTTATGTCTTTATATTTAATGTGGCATTTTTGCAGGCATCCTAAAGTTGGCTCTTGCTTTTTTGTCCATTCTGACAATCTCCATCTTCAATGGCATGTTTAGCTGTTAATATTTCTTGGGATTATTTTTTGTCATTGGGTTTAATTCCACCATTTTATTGCTTGTTTTTTATAAGTCTCATCTGGCAATTGCTTATTTCTCCTCTTTTTGTGACTTTTTTGGATTGATTCTGTACCTTTTTATTCCATTATGTCCATCGTTGGTTTATTAGTTATAATGATTTGTTTTGTCATTTTAAGGTAAATAATGCTTAGTGTAAATAATGTATATCTTTTAAATTATCTCAATCTTTTCATGTGATATTAGACTTTTCTGCATATAGTTTAGACATATTTTAGCTGCACCAGATTAGAGGTAAAGAAAATCGAAACTCAGAGAATGAAGTGACTGGTCCACGGGCAGAAACCCTGGTTAGGGGCTAAAAGGAATTTTAACATACTGACTTCAGACTCAGGGCTTTTCCACAACGGAATGCTAGGATGAATGTCAATGTCCTTTCTTTGGAGAACACCAATTTGCCTCAATTAGAAATGACACTTATAACCACCAATGGGGAAACTGCTGAAATTTTTTTTTCTTGTTTTGGAAAAATACTAGTGCGAAACATTCAATAGGAAATTCCTAAAACTTCCCTGTGGACCACTTGAGTAAACATCACCTGTGGGAATCAATCAGGCCAACAGTTGGAGATAAATCTGTGAGCCAGCATTTCAGTCAAGACCCTGCAGCAGAATTTGGATTCCTTCGGCTCTTCACATTAGTTACTCCAGGAGAGCAATCCACATCCCATAAATCACATTCAGACTGGGATGCGTAGGGTTGTCTGAAATTGTATTTACTCATCTTATTCCAGGTGCCAGAATTAAAGAAAAGCTGAGACTGTCAGTATGACAGGTGTGGGGCCTGGCTATATGAAAATGGAATGCAAGGTGCATACATTTGTAACATTAGGCTTGCACGATTAATCTGCTAATATTAATATATTCCATTTTGCAGTATAGGAAAGAGTCTATCAATACTATAAAGAAATATGTTACTTTTAAACAAAAGTATGGCATAAATAGGAATCAATATTCGTTAAGATTCAAAATAAATTTTTGAAATCCTACAATTCTCTTAGATATTTTTCCTTATCTAATTGCTTTTATGTCCAGATTTACTCCATGTATTATAGATTTATTTAAGATTAAAATGAAATGTCCTCCTGGATATTTACACGTTATCATATTTTTGGCCATTATTATCCGTGAGTTTTAAACACTAGATACTTAATCTCTAAACCTATGAAACAGGTCATAAATGTAATCACTTGTTATAAATATTCTGATTCCTGCTTTTCTCTGAAGAAAATCAAGGGCAGAATTCTTAGGCTGAAACAGAGCCTGTCAGACCCAGAATTAATCAACTAATTTATTGATTTATTTTTTTCCAGAACTTGTTTTTAAAGAATATCAATGATGCCAGAATGCCTGAATTTCTTTCTTATATTTGAAAGAATATTATATAAAAATAGCTTCAAAATATAGCTTCTTGACTAATATTTATATAATCAGAAGAACTGTCAGAGTTAGTTGTTAGGCATTTGACAATATCCAATCAACTTCTCCTAGGAGTTTACAATGTATTGGGGAAAAGAAAAAGGAATAACTGTTGTTGACTAGTTTTTACTATTAATGCACAATGACTGTGTGTTGTAGGGGGCAGGCAGGTGATCATCACAAACTTAATCCCCTGAAGACAATAGCAAGAAGAGATTCTGTGCTGGGTACGTCATAAAGGAGAGTTGAAAGGTAAACGCTGAAAACGAGAGAAAAATGAGATCACTTATCCTAGTCCAGTCACTCTTTCTCTATAGCTGTGCAACTTTTAGCCAACTTGCAGTTCTTTACAGCCTCTCCCATATGGTTTAATAAAAACAAGAAATATCTTCAGCATTCCAGCATGCATCTATTGAAATAGATGTTTAGCTTGCAGTTTCACTCCCTGATTTCTTTAAAAGAGACACATTCTTAGTGCTTTTTGCATTTCAGTTTCAGGAAATTGCTTTATTTTATGGGGTGGCTATTTACTGTACTGGACCTAATGATGACACGTCCACTGAAGGTAAATATGATTTGTCCCATCCTGGGGGTGGCTCTAACTTCATTCCCTAAAATGTGCTTTAGACAGGCTGATCATTTGGGTGAATGATGATGCAAAAGCTCTTTAAACTAAGCTTACATGTCTGGTCAGGAAAAGTCAGAATGTAGGGTGAAATTTCATAAAGAATTTTAGTAAAAAATTGGTTTGGATTAATGACATGTTTATCCATTCACTTATTTAAAAATAATTTTGAATGCCTCCCATGTTCCAGGCACTGTATTGGCTTGGTTATAAATTGGTGAGTAAAGCACATATAACCACTGCTCAGAATTTAAAATTGAATCTGGGAGTCAGTCAGTAAACAAGTAAATACATAAAAACAGTTAAATTTTATATTATAGTATAATTACATTTGATGAGTGTTTGGATAGAGAATAATTTAGTTGGGTTTCTATTCAGAAAGTGTGGTCACAGAAAGTCCCCCAGGAGTTGGTCTTTAAACTAAGACCCAATGACATGCCTAGACTACCACGTAAAAATTTAACAATATCACTCTAGGGAAGAGAAGAACCATGAGCAGAATTCTGGAGAGAGTCAAAGCTTGGCCTATTTAAGAAATGGAAAGAGGAAAGTGTGCTGAGAGAGAGGCAGAACTAAAGTTGAAGAAGATATAGTTTGGATTATTTAGGGCCTCGTAACTCATAGTGCGATATTTAGAATTTATACAAAAATGGGTGGATGTGGAAATTCCATTTCTTCTTTACTAATTGATATTACTTCTATTATTCAACACAAATTATTGAATGAATACAAATTATTAAATAAAATATGAGTATTCAACACAAATTAATAGATAATCAACTTTTATCCTGAAAATGAATAATCTCAGGCCACCAAATGGACAAGAACAGGTATTGTGATAGGACTGACATGCTGAGGGAAGTGGTAATGACTTTGAAATGACATAGACTAAGATTAAGCAGTGGAAACAGATTTAGATCTCAATGCACGTTTAAACTTTTTACATGATTATGTTGAACTTGAATGGATTGGGAAATAAATCCTGGATTTATTGATGTATCATGATATAATGTGACATTATATGCCCTCCAATAAAATAGCATGACAAGTTGGATTCAGAAATTGATAATGTAATAGAGATGAAATAGGTTTCCAGTTTGGATCTCTACATTTCCAAAAGAAGATGAAAATTAGTAGAAACAAAATATTATGAAATGCATATACTACGACCCACATATGTGTTAAGAATGTTGATATATTAAGAGCTGTACTGTGAAATGACTCCAATTATGAAAAGCATTCACTTTACCAGAGTCTTTAAAGGGTATGGGTCAATACTGTAGAAAAATAAGAGTTGTCATCAAAAGCATATTATCATAATTATTTGTTTTTCCAAATTTCAATCTCAAAATGTATTTTTCTTTCTATCAGTTATCCTTCATGTCTTCCTATCCCTCAGGTCCTTTTTGTTCTTGAGTTCTCTCAATACTGTTCTGTCTAACATATTCCCCTTCACACAATAGTTCACTATCTTTTAATATTTGCAAGAACACTTATTATGCAGGACATATAAGAAAAAAAAACAAAAAAAGACACTGTCCTTACTCTTATAGTATTGAAACTTGACCAGGATGAAGAACTATTTAGATTAATAACCATCATGCAGAAAAGAAAAATGTATAGCTTGGTACAAGGGAATTTAGAAGCCATCTGAGGGTGGGATTCAGGAAGGAGAGTGATAACGTTTGGTGGGAAGGGGAGAATGAACACATCTGTGGAGGCAGCAGCATTTGAACTGAGGCTTGCGGAATGGGCAGCATGGTGCAGGCAGGGAAAGGAGGGGTACACATACCCTAATGTTGAGGATGCTAGAATGACTGCTGCAGACTGTTTGTTATGACACAAGCCAGGATTAACCCAGCTAGCTCATTCACTCTATTCCTTCCTCTTGGCACCAAAGGACTATTGACTATGATCAGAAATAAAATCCTCCTAACCAGATAAATGTATTTATCCTGGTATGACTTATGTATGTGTATTTTGCTGGGTTAGCCAGTTTCCCAGTGATTCATACCCTTGTGGAGTCCATAACCACATTGTACCAAGGTTGGTCGCTGGGACTAATATAATATAGTAGAAAGGGCACTTCCGAGATTAAGTTATAAAGCACTGCAGCTTCTCTCTTTGCTGTTTGCTTGTTTTTTCTCTCCAGATTACTTGCTCAGGGGAAAGCCAGCTAGCATGGTATGGGTAGCCCTACGGAGGGGCCTACACAGTGAGGAGTTGAGACCTTCAGCCAAGCCACATGAGTGACCCGAGTAGCAGAACCTTAAACCCCAGTCGGGCTTTCAGATGACTGTGGTCCTGGCCACCGTCTTGCTGGCAACCTCCAGGGAGACCCTGAATGAGAATAGTCCAGCTAAACTGCTCCTGGATTCTTGACTTTCAGAAACTGGGTTAGTTAATATTTGACGCTTTAAGCTGTGAATTTGGGGTAATTTTTTTAAAGTATCATTAGATAGCTAATGACATACCCAACACCTAGAATAATGCCTAACATAGAAAAGATTCTCAATAAAGGTTTAAAATATTTAATTAATAAATAAATGAGCATTCACTAACTTTTTATGCTGTTTACCAGGACCTATATATATATTTTTTTTAGCTTAAATATAGCTCCTCTCCATAGGGAACCCAAATTATGTTTAAATAGTTTTTAGAAGTTAATAAAAATCTCCATTTGCCATGATTCAATGCACAACTTATTTAATTCACTTTCCATGGAAGTTTCTCACTTCAAATACAGATGTTGGCAATGGGATAAGATTTAGTTCTCAGCAGCTGGCTCCATCTCACGTAGAAGCCTATCAAGCTATTTTTGTTTACCACATACAATTTTTATTTTATTCTTCAGGAGGAAACTAGGAAAAAAAATGGCTTATGAAAATGTTGACTCTTAAATGCAAAATTCCTAAGTAAACACATAAACATAATCACAGAACTTAATGTTTGTTTTGTTTTGTTTTTAATCCCTCTTTATTTTCTATTATATTTAAAAGTTCCTTGTCATGAGTCAATCTGATTTTAAAACTTAAATCCCATAAGTACACAATGACAATGAAATGGAGACTTTGGGCATTGCTCTGCATGTCTTGATCAGCCCTTTCATTTTAATATTAAGTTCTGAGATAATGGATGTAAAGGGTTTTTTTTTTTTTAAATAAGTTATCCATGTAACTTGATGTGGTAGACAGATTCTAAGGAGAACTCCAATGATTCTCACCCTTGGATGTTTATGCTTTTGCATAATCTCCTTTCCTTGAGGGTACCTGTAAGGGGCTTCTAACCAATAGAATATGGCAAAGGTGACAGGATGTCGTTCCCGTGATTGCATTACATTATATAAGACTCTGTCATAGCCAACAGGAGCTGTAGATACCTCTTGTCAGCTGGATGGAATAAGAGGTCATATTAGAGAAAGCCCCATAATAAGAAACTGCAAGCACTTTCTGGGATCTTGGGCAGCCTCTACGAGCCGAGGGCAGCCTCCAGTCAAGAGTCAACAAAGAGCCAGGATCTTATTGAAACAGCTGCAAGGTACTGAATTTTTCAACAGCCCACATGGGGTGGGAAGCAAATTCTTCCCCAGTCAAGCCTCCACATTGGAATGCAGCCCAGCAGACTTTTTGACTACAGCCTTGAAAAACCATGAACAAAGGATCAGCTAAACTATACCTGAACTCCTGAGCCATGGAAACTGTGAGATAATAAACAGGTGCTCTTTTAAACTGCTAAGTATGTGGTAATTTGGTACACAGAGACAACTAATACACTTTGTGATTTAAATTTATTGTAATTCATGTCCTTAACCTTTTCGAACCCATTTATGTTTCTTTGGTAAGCAAAACATAGAGATCTGTTGTCAGTGTCTCAAAATAAATTGAAATTACTTCAAAAACAAACAGTTAAAAGGATAAATAAGGCAATATATTTTTATGATCAAATTTTCTCCTGGATATGTTTATAAGATTGTGGGGAAGGGATGTGTGTGCGGATTTTTCCTCTCCTGACACTAAATGACAATCAGTGCTATAATACAAAGGCACCTGTTCTATTATTCTTATATGTAGGAAAACAAAAGGAAAATGTGAAGGCAGGACCATTTACTGCTGGTAGCCACTCATGCATTTGACTATAGAGACATTTGGTCACTGGGGTGGTAAGTCACCCTTGTAATGAATAACAGTTCAGTTCCAACGTGGTAGAGCCAACTCACTTCTGTTCTGCAGAGAGGATTGCCTGCTGTTTATCAGTTTCCTTTTATCTGAGCTCCATTCTCAATGCACAGACATACAAAGATGGTTGCATTTAACAGAATCAGAAAGTCTGATCCATCTAATTCAGTATGATTTACTCTGTTATGTGAACCTCACCGTTTTTTTCAGTCCATTCCATTTCATCTGCTGATTTGTCATAGCAGAAGTAAACAAGAAACAATTTCACATGTGAAAATCCACATACCCTGTTTTGTTTTGTTTTTTTTAACCAGCATAAAAAAGGTTTTATTTCAAAATAGTACTGGGGTACAAGTGTTTTTGGTTACATGTGATGCTTGAGTCAAAGCTATAAGCGTGCCCATCAACGAGATAGTATTCATTGTACCCGTTATGTAGGTTTTCATCCAAATGACTTTTTTTTTCATTTGGGTAAATATCCAGTAGTGGGATTGTGGGATTGAATGGTAGGTCTACTTTCAGTTCTTTGAGGAATTTCCATACACTTTTTATAGAGGTTGTACTAATTTGCAGCCCCACTAATAGTGTATAAGTGTTCCTTTCTCTCTGCATCCATGCCAGCAGCTATTGTTTTTGGACTTTTTAATAAAAGGCATTCTAAAAAGAGCAAGGTGATATCTCATTGTGGTTTGAATTTGCATTTTCATCATGATTAGTGATGTTGAGCATTTTCTCATATATTTACTGCATGTTTGTCTACCTTCTTTTGAAAAGATTCTGTTTATGTCTTTTGCCCATTATTTAATGGGGTTGTTTATTATTTCTTACTGATTTGCTTGAGTTCTTTTGAGATTCTGGTTATTAGCCCTTTATCAGATGGATGTATAGCTCACAAATATTTGCTCCCATTCTGTAGGTTGTCTATTTGCTCTATTGATTATTTCCTTAGCTGTTGCAGAAGCTTTGTAATTTAATGAAGTCCTACTTATGTATTTTTTGTTGTTCCTGTGATTACCGTTGGGGTCTTAGTTATAAATTCTTTGCCTAGGCAGATATCTAGAAGAGTTTTTCCTAAATTTTCTTCTAGAATTCTTATGGTTTCATATCTTTCATTGAAATCTTTTATACATTTGAATTCATTTTTGAGAGTGGTGAGAGATATGGATTCTATTTCATTCTTCTCCATGTGGCTTTCTAATCTTCCCAGCACCATTTGTTGAATAGGGCTTCTTTTTCTCAGTACATATTGTTGTCTGCTTTGTCTAAATCAATTGGCTATATGTGTATGGTTTTATGCCTGGGTTCTATATTCTGTTCCATTGGTCTATTTCTCTATTTTTGTGCTTATACCTTGCTGTTTTGGTTACTATAGACTTTTAGTATTATTTGAAATATGGTAATGTGATACCCTCCAGATTTGTTCTTTTTCCTAAAGATTACATTGGCTATTTGGGCTTTCTGGTTCCAAATGAAGCATAAAATTATTTTTCTAGATCTGTGAAATATGACTTTGGTATTTAGATGGGGATTGCACTGAATCTGTAAATCACTTTGGGTAGTATCTTCAATGAAAGGGTTTTCTCAACTTTATTACATCTCTCTAATAACGTTTTTCCATGTTTTCTTGTTATTTTCTTGGTATTTCTCTGCTCCACGATACTACAATATCCTTGAGGGCAGTAATATATTTGCTTTTGTATTCTCTGCCGAGGGCCTTGCTTCTCTTTTTCCTTCCTTGCCAATTATTCAATTGCAATTGTTAAGTACTAAAGCTTTTCATACATTGTTTCATTGAATCCCCCCAATAACTATATATTTTAGACATCATTATCTCCAATCTGCCAGTGAGGTAGCTGAGGCTTAATAGACTAAGCGTTTAAAGCACTTGGCATTGGAAATACAGTTGCAAAAAGACAAAAAAAAAATAGGATAAAAGCAGAAAGGAAATGGGGGATAGGTTATTTTTAAAAAGAAACAAATATAGAGAGAGCTCTATGTAAATATGTGACACAGAAGTTCTGTGAGGGGAAAATTTTTTTTGAGCAACGCATTTTTAGAGCTCTAATCTAGGCTCTGACAAGATTACAAACTAAATGAGGTCTGATTATAAAGGAAACGCATTGCTTCCTAAAATACTCCATCATGACAGAAGTATGGACTGGGGGAGGACGTGAGAGCTAATGGACCTCACAGACGGGAATGGTCTTTTTTTCAGTGGATGGGCTACATGTTGAGCTTTGACAGATTAGTATAATAATATTATATTATGAATAGACAGTGTGCGAGAAAGCTTTCTTCTAGACTGGGACAATTGGGTGACCTATAGTGGGAAAGTGAGAAAGTATATACGGGGAAAATTTGAAAAATAAAATAAAATATATGCAGAAATGAAAGCAGAATTAAGAAAGGTCCCTGTGCATTTCTGTTGTGGTTTTTTGACATTGAGGTCAACTTATTATTAATAACTCTAATCTCATCCAGTACCATTTCATACCTTAGCTATCTCAACTGTCAAGATAGCCAAAATAGCTGAGCTAAATATACATTTCCTAACTGAATTAGATAAAATCTCCAAAATTAATTCTATTCATTCTTTTGGGTTATTTTAAGTAAGTATATGCATGGCCTACCTGACTATTAAACATCTGCTACTTGAGGGTAGGGTCTATGTGGGGCTTATATTTGCATTTATCAACGTGTCTGCTACAGACCACTAAACATGGCAGGATCAATGAGAATTTTTTTGAATAGTCCTGGGGTTGAGGTTGGGGGATGGAGAATTACATAGAAATTAGAAGTTACCTCTTGATAAGAGAGGCAAGGGAAGTATTGAGAACACAGTTGGGAACAAGACACAGGAAGTCAAGGTTGTATGGATTTCATCCTGTAGTCATAAGCAGCCATTGAAAGGTTTCTGTTTTGTTATTTTTTCCTTTGTTTTTGAGCAGTAGAGTGGCAATGAACTGAACTTCTCCTTGAAAAATTAATTGAACAAGAAGCTGAGGGGGGATGGATGACATGATATAATAGCTTAGGGGGAGACAACAGGGCCTAGCCTAGGCAGTAGGAATAGGAAGAAAGATGCCAGTATTCAGATGTAATGAATAAGAGAAAAGAAGTTAAATTCTAATTACTTCTCTGAGCATCTCTCAAATAAAAATTTCCACATTATGGAACTATAAATTTAAGTGAAAGAATAAACTTTGGAATTTACAATAGCTGGAAACTAGTGACTTGTTTTTATTGTTGACAATAAAAAAGGAACTTCATGTTACTTTCTTTTGGTGGAATGAGTGGTAAGTTGCCATACATCGGGATAATGTCATTGATCTTGTTTGGCCTTTTGCACGCATGACAGCTACAGATATTTGGGAAGAGTGTCGCATAGGAGAAAGTGCTTGAGCTCCGGTCAGACTACCTAGAATCAAATCCATGCCTTCCCACCTGTATGGCTTGGGGTTAATTAGTTACTTCCCCTAGTCTCAGCTGATTTAAGAGCACATTAGGGGAGTATGCAGTATGAGTGGAGTATGGTCACTATGAGGCTTCAGGGGTAAGCACTGAGCACCCATGTTCACTAACAAGCATGCAAGCTGTTACCAAAAACTCTGAGCACCACATTCAATGACAAACCAAAGAGCTCATCATCCCACTTGATACAGTCCACCTGTACATATCACGTTCTTAAATGTTGGACTCGCAATTATTTTTACAATGGAACCTGTTAAACTCATTTTCTTAAAAACAACATTGGCATTGCCCATTTTCAGTGAACAAAGTAAAAGGATTCATTTTTAAACTTTTGGAATAAAAGAAAAATTTCCACACAATGGAACAATAAATTTAAGTGAAAGAATACACTTTGGAATTTACAATAGCTGGAAGACTATGTTCTTAGTCTTCTTGAAGGTGTGAAATTGTAGTTAATTGCTTTGTTCTCAATTTTAAAGAGCAAAGGGTTCATAAATAATAAGCTCGAGTGGCAGTTTGCAAAAGCTCTAAAACCTCTCAATGCATTTTTTCATTGCCAAAGATGTAATTCTTCCGGGTGTTGATTATTCTCATGAATTTTAAAATACTTTAAAAGACTAAACGGAGACTGACCTACAGATGAAAATTATCTGAGTTCCATGTTAATAGAGCTGTTATCTGTCCATGAGAAATCTTTGGTTTCCTGACACATGCATCCTTTAATAAGATATAATATTTCCAAGAAATATAAGGTAGGGTTCCACAATGAAATGTAAATGAAATTACTAGAGAGATTATTAGATTATGAGGAAAATGTGTGTATTTCTGTCATATCTGGCAGCTGTTTGTTCCCTGAAAATATCAATCATTAAGTGACAGTATGATCTATTCAATATCTTAAATCCTAAATTAAAAATTTCACCAAGCAATTTAAAATATTTACATGTATGTTTAGTATTATACTATGTTTAATATAAAGATGTAATAAAAATGCATCATATTTGGCCCATTCTCACTAAAAATGACCACAAATAATAACTTCATGACAAACCACACCCTTCTGAAGTATCTGAAGTAAATGTAATTCTTTGGGAAACCTCAACATGATAAGATTAATTGAAAATTTCAAGACACTCAGTCTTCCTGGCCATATTGTATATCCTTATTTCCCTTTGTTTTGTTTTCCAGGAAGATTTTGTCTATAAAATCCTCCACGAGTAACGTGATCAGAATCATCTTTTAGTTATCACAGATTCAGCTGACTCAATAGTAGCAACAAGTAAATATTTAAGCAAAACAAACAAACCACTACGTGAGTAGAACAGTTGTTTTACAGACTCAAACCCCTGCTCTGCAACTCTTGTCAGGTAAGGGGTATTAAAATTTGTTACACTTAAATCACTAAGAATCCCCATTTTCCACTGGGTTCTTCAAACTCCTCAATCTCCACACAAATAATTAGAAAGCACAGTCCAGAAAGAACAAACAAACAATAAATTACTTAACCTGCTTCTGAAGTTTAAAATAATTCAATCTTATGCTTTTGTCTTTGGGAAATCACATAAGAGGAAAAAATTAATTTCTGGTAACATTAAACATTGCAGCGTTGATACCATGGGAAGGGAAGGAGGGTTTTGCACTAGGAGAGGGCTAGTATACTTGGGTTTTGAACATGGCATTCGAGTTCCAACTTGGCCACTTTGAAATCTGTATCATTGGGCTGCACTGTCTTCTTTTAATAAAGTTTCCTTGATGAGTGAAATGCTTGAAAAGTGGTTTGTAAATTTAAAATGCTGTGCAAATATTAATCACTATTGTTTTTCCTTTTTTCATAATTTCAAACGCTTTGAGGAGTTATTCAAATTGAGTGTGATGCATCCTCGTTCAAGATGTCAATACCATGACAATTTAAAAATCATTCATAATGGCATTAGAGCAGATGTAAAAATAGCACATGCCAAACAGCAGGCATATCTGAAAGTACAATTGTGAGTCATCACTATCTCATTAGACTATTTTTTTAGAAATCAGGCTTAGACACAGCTGTTTTTCTCTTCACTCTAGTAATTCCTTTTGCTTGGTTTAGTCTAAATGACCACTTAGAGGATGTACTATAGAGAACACTGGAAAATTACAAGAGTACTACGTAATTCCTAAAACCTTTATGAGAGACCATTATCCCATGTCACAGTAGGTCCTCCAGACCTAACTAGTTGTACTGATTTCATGACAATTAATTTTATAGAACAAAACCATGTGATACACTTTCTTTTCTTGAACTTGAATCATCTGATGTTTTTTTGTCTCCAAAATAATCAAACAGTTTACTGTTTGCACTTGCAGGGAATAGATGGGTAAAATGAGATTTATTCTCCTTTCTGATTTTTATCAGATTCTCAATAACAAGTCTCTATTTCCTCCATTCTCCTATTTTTTATTGCTTCCTTCATCAAAAGCAAAAATAACAGCTCCTTAAATGAAAAGTTGCACTTTAGAGCTTACAAAGCTTTCCTCGTATAATACCTAACACTATCCTATCTTCCCAAATAATTATACACATATATATGAAAAAAAGTTTAAGATCTAGAAAGAAGAAATAAGAATTTGGAATAAACAGGACACCTCTCTGATTTCCCTGAAGCTAGAGTTCCTATTTTACTTGCTAATTCACACAGATAGGCTTGGTCCAGCTTCCTCTTCTGCTCTGTGCCCTACAGACAAGAAATGCAGTTGCAGCCCCTTAGAAATATGATCATGTGAAAGAACAAGAACTGGGACACACTGTGGTGTTCAGTGTAAAAGGATAGAATTTTACCCATACTTTAACAAGGCCTGTGGCCTCTTCCACTCCTATTCTATAAAACCTTATGTTGAACCACTAATGACATAGGCAAGTTGAGTTAAATACACATTTCATGTGTATCTATTTATAAATATTTTATAAAATTACATTATTGTTTCATTTAATTTTTTTATTTTTAATTATTATGGGTATATAATTACTGTATATCTTTATAGGGTACATGTGATGTTTTGATATAGGAATACAAAGGTGAATTAATCAAATCACGGTAGTAAAGAATTGTTTTACTAGCTAGGGTTCACCTATGTTAATCTTCATATTAATTCACACTTGAAAACATCATGGTAGCTTCTTTTCCTTTGAATCTGTGTGTGTATGTGTGTGTGTGTGTGTGTGTGTGTCATTCTCTGTCTCTGTTTTCTTGCAGAAGTTAAGAGCACATATAACACATTTAATCAGATGATTTCTAAGTGGTCTGGACCAGATATTGACAAGTGGTCCGTGCAGCTTCTCTGAAACTCATTCATTACGGTTATCATATTAATAGATGTCCTTTGTCAAAATGATTTCAGCTGCAGGCAAGATAATATCCTACTATAATAATGCCCAATGCAGTGGGAAGGTTATTTTTTGACAAACAATTGCTCAGGGTCGGGGAGTGTAGCTGGCTTCAGGTCTGCATGGTGCAGCCTGTTACTGACATCTTCAAAGACTTCAATGCCTTTCCATATCTCTATTTTGTTCTCTGCATTTCAGCACAGTGACCGCTCATATGTTACATGATGGCTACAGAGATTACTGGTATCACATAGACAAGTTAACAATGAGTGCGGAAGAAAGGCTTATCCTTCCTTGAGCCTTTTAAATTTAGGTTTAAATGACCTTTACCAAACCCAGCCCTCTGCAGCTCTGGGCTGTGGCAGCCTGCTCTGCCTCCCAGGACACCTTAGGGACAGTATCTGCACCTGCATTGTCTCAGCATCTGCCATCCTTGCTCTAAGCAAGATGTTTTCAGCATTTTTAAACAATTGCTAATATCCACTGTGGCAGCCTCTGCCTGCCTGGGCATTAAAACTTACCTCTGCAGGAAACACCTATATTTTTTGTTAGTATTCTGACAAAAAGGTTTTATGGATATGGGAACCTTATTGATTCCTATAAGCCCTATTATTATTGTTTAACTTCAGAGAAATATTTCAAACACCATGCTGTTAATTATTATAAGCAACATTTTTTTGTTGTTGTTGTTGCAGGCAAAGATTGACCAACAGATACTAAAATTAGTGGGTCAACATTTAGGGAGAAATATTGTGTAATATTAAATTATCTCTCTTAAAATATTTGTTAATTACAAAAGAAAAATTAGTATCTTTACTGTGGAGAAACTCACCTTAACCAAGTCATAACGTTAACATCTCTAGATGGAAGACATATCGATGTCATGTTGTCTTCTTGATGTGATACACGCCTCTGTTGCATTCCTGCAGAAAATGCATAACCTCAATTTAATCACATGAAATCAACATACAAACACAATTGAGAGACAGTATACAAAATAACTGATTAGTATTCTTCAAATATGTCAAAGTCATGAAAGATAAGAATGAGAAACTGTCACAGATTAGAGGATATAACAACATAATATTCTGAAATTTAAAAATAAAAAAAAGAATGGGAAAACATTGAATATGGAATTGTGGGTTGGATCCTAGAACATTACATGACATTAATGGAAACACTAAAATTTAAAGGAAATTTGTTGTTTAATAGTATTGTAAAATTCAAGTAAGATATGTAGTTAATACTGTTCCACTGAAGTTAATTTTTTGGTTTCGATCATTTTGCTTATTGTTATGTAAATGGTCACTATGGGGGGAGCTTGGTGAAGGGAATACAGGAATTCTTGTTATTTTTGGTTTGTGATTTTTGGAGAACATATTATATTAAGGGTTCAAAAGCTATTGCATGTGGGCCTAATCCAGCCCTCAGCCTGTTTTTATAAATAAAGTTTTATTGGAACACAAGTCACATCCATTAATTTGCACATCACCTATGGCTGCTTTTGTGCTGCAGTGGTGGAGTTCTATAGTTGTAATAGAAAACCTAAAACACTTACTACCTGGCCTTTTACAGAGGAATATTGGCAACCCCTATATTATGTCATGCATAAAAAGCCCGTGCATTGCCTTGCAGCTCTGAAGTGAGAGGCAGGCTATGCCAGCAAGGAATAAAATGCCAGAATGACTGAGAATTCATGGGGTCCACAGCCCCTCTTCCTGTTTCTTAAATCCATTGCACCTTCTCAATCCTTATCATACATAGGTGACCTGGCCGAACCACTTTGACTTGATCACACTCAGGCTCACGGATCCTCTCCTAACCTTCAGCTTGCTCTTCAGAGTTTCTGGAAAAGGATCCTTTTCCTTTGCACATTTCTTAAGGCCAGTGACCCTTAGGACTCTTTCCAAGTCCCTCTCCTGACTCAGTCCCAGTGAGTTCTTCTTAACTGGAGTTTCATAAGAATCACAATTGCCAGGACTAGCTGATACAAAACCATAGTTAAATAAAAATGTCCAACAAACAAATTGTACATCATCCCCACCTACCACCACCTTATCAACCCCCTAACCTGTTTTTCCTGCCCACAATTCAAATTTCCAACCGCCTTTATCATTTCAAGTCAACATGTTCCAAACGTGATTTACCAGTGTTTCACAGAAACCTGCATTCACTTTCGTGTCTCCCACTTCAACAAAGGGTATCATTAAAAACTCACTCAGGGTCCCAAGCCTGTAATTCCTTCTCAATTCCTCTTTTTTCTTTACCTTCAAATTATATGAATTATTGAGTCCTGCTCCTGCCACCTGCTAAATATATCCTTTTCTCTCTGTCACTCTGGCCACTAACTTCATTTATCTCTTACTCAATTCCAGAAAAGCCTCTTAATTTGTGCTCTTGGCTTCCAATCTATCCTCCCTCCAAGAAATTATGTCTTTACATGGAATCTACAGAGAATTTTGAAAAATCTACACCAAGTCTGTCATTCCTCTGTCTAAAACCCTGTGGGGAATACTCTTAGACCCTGAGAGAGTTCTATAATGCGGTTGGCATGCTTTACATGGTTTGTAAGGGCCCCTACCTAAGTCTCCAGACTCCTCTCTTCCCATCCTCTCTTCCCCCCAACATTCTAAACCTCACAACATGGATCTCACAGTTTCAGTTGTGCCTCCCTCGCCAGAGGAATTTTTGTCCCTGAATGCACTACTTTCTTCACTTCGCTTCACCCTATTAACTTGCATTGGTTCTTCAGAATCTCTGATGAGGTGTCATTGGATCTGGAAGCTTTCTCTGCCTCCCTCTACAGTAGTCTCACATGGTTTTCCTACACCACCACTGATCATTCTGTAGAAGAAATACTTGCTTAATAATCTCTATTCCCAGCAGTCCTTAAGATTCATGTGGGCCAGACTCCAATATGTATCTGGCACACAATAGACAAACAAACAAATAAAGAATAAATTTTTAAAAATGGTTCTATTCTTTGTCTTGTCTTATCCAGAACACTTCTTTCTTCACACTACTCTCACTTTTAGCTCGACTTTTAACTCTAATAAGTGCCTTCTATTCAGTTCTACCAAGATATTTGCATTTTCACAAGTTACACTTGAGGACCAAAAGCTGTTAAGTACCATCTAGATTAATATGTTGAGGAATTCCAGAGCTAGGGAGATTGCATACTAAGACAGGAAACATTGGCTAATCCGCTCAGAATGTATCCCTCAGGTGGCTGCCTATTGGCAAGGCTACACTTGATACAGTTTGTTTGTTTTTTTCTAAAATGAAAATTAAAAACCATAATTAACTAAATTTTAATTATGAAATCTATCAATTAATTTATTAATTCCTTTAGTTCATTTAACAATTCCATACTTAGAATCCTTTTGTGCTAAGCTCTATGTTTGAAACTTGGAATGCGAGACGAAAAAAAACCACAGTAGACTCAGGCTTTGGCCCTAAGAAGTTAATAAACTACCAGAATGGCAAATATACAAAACAAAATTCCAATACAATCGCCTAATTGCTACAGTGGATCACTGCACAGAGCACAGGAGGAGCATATGGTAGGAGCGTCTGTTAGAAGCCCAGGAAGAGGAGGAGAGTACTAATTTTATGCATATTAAATTATGAAACCATCAACTGTTGAAACTGGATAAGTGTTTGAGGTCATCTGGTTTATCCTTCCTACATTAAATTCACACTTTTTTTAATTAATGAAAAAAATGTATCTAGGGAGATTATGTGGTTGCCTAAGATTGCCAAACAGTGTCAGAATCATAATTACAACCAAGGCTACCTCTCCCAAATATCCAAGCTTCAAATTAAAAAAAAAAAAAAAAGTTTTCATGATCTTTAATTTGTCTTAGGAGTCATGTCTCTGCAAACTGCCAAGCTCTAAAAATCTTCCATTTGTATTCATGGAAAAAAAAAGTCAGAGGTGTTTGTGCAGTCAAGGACAATTTACTCTTCCTTTCTGCAAGTCAGTTAATAGACCAGAGAAACTGGCCTTAAGCACTGTGCAAAAAGAAGGAAATGTTAGGATGTCAGTTCAATGTGCCAGAGAGATCTAGAAATCTCAAAAGAAGGGTTCAGAAAGCTTTCTTATACTTGTCAGGATAATTGATACTCATATAATTAAGAGGGTGGTTGAAAATTTTATTTCTTGACTACTTTACTTATGTGTATCTAACTGTATACACTGTATACATCTAACTAAATACATAAGTATATATTGGACATATATATATCATGCACAATTATATACTATATATAACTATATATGACATTAATGCACCATTAAAATATGCTTTCTTATTCTTCTTAATTAACATAGTTGTTACTAGAAATCTTTTTTGTAGCTATCAAAAGTAGAAAGTCTGGAGAAAACAGTTTGAGCAAGCAACATGACCCAGTGCACATATTCTGTCCAGGTAATCATTTCTAGTCAGGGCACTAGTATTTACAAAGAAATTGCCCAACAGGATTCCATGTAGTCACTTTTTGATTGAGTGTCCCTGCAGATATTAATGCGACCTCTCTCCATATATTTTAAGTGTTGACTTATTCCATGAAGGACTTCTAAAAAGAAAAGTCATTCCATTTTTCTAGTACAGAGACTTTCAATTTTGCACAAAGGGAGAAGTAGGGTGCAGCGTAAGAATGTAACTGTCTGCAGTAGTCATTCCACAGGACATACTGGAAAATTCTGCTATTTCCATAGAAAGGTCATGAGACTCAAGAGAACACCAGTGTGTGGTGTGGACATGGATATGGACCCACATCTATGTTTAATGAAGTCTTCTGCATCCTGCTACTTCGTTTATTTATTGCTCACATTTCTATTTTAAGAAAAGCAAAATTTTAGGGAACATTATTTTGAGACCATTTCTTAGAGCCAGGATTTCACACCCCCCTCCCAGCCCTGCCCTCATACACAATTCCAAGCAGGAGAAAAAGTGGAAATCTGATTGTAAGGTGAGGCAGGTCATATGGTGATTATATATTTCACATTTTGAGGAATCACCAAACTGTTGCCCAAAGCTTCAACATTTTACAATCCCACAGCAATGAATGAGGGTTCCAATTTCTCCACATCCTTGCGAATACTTCTTACTGCCTGATTCTTTTTTCACTGTAGCCATGTTAGTGGATGTGAAGTGATATCTCACAATGGTTTTCATTTGCATTTCCCTAATGGCCGATGATGTTTAGCATAATTCTATGTGCTTGTTGGCCATTTGTATATCATCTTTGGAGACATGTCTATTCAGATTATTCGTCTATTTTTAATTACACTATTTTTCTCTTAATTACACTATTTTAATGTTATTTTGGTATGGTTAGATTTATGTGTGCCATTTTGCTTTTATGTTTTGTACATATCTCATTTATTTGTAAATACTTGTTCATTAGTTATCACATTCTTTTTATAATTAGATATTTGTGGTCTAACATTTTAATTCTTTTAATATCTTTATTATGATTTGGGGTTATTTTCTTAGTGGTTGTTCTAGGGTTTACCATATACATCTTATCAAAATCTACTTCATTTTTGTACTAAATTAATTCCAGTGATAGCTCCATTCTCCCGTCTTTTGTGTTATTATCGTGCACATTGTCTATATATGTTACCAACTTAACAATGCATTTTTATAGTTATTACTCTATAAAATTCTATGTCTTTTAAAGAACTGAGGGAGAAAAGACAGTAAATATATATTCAGAGGTTTCAAAAACTTTAAAGAAATCACTATTGCCATATTTTTATTCAAACAAAATAATTTTCCTTTAATACATAAAAGTGCAAAGCAACTTTACTGTATACCCTTAAAACAATTTCCAAAGAATTTAAATTATTTGTAAAATTAACTCTCGCCAGTTAAATTGTTCAGCTGGGGAAAGTGTTTGTCGAGCTACTTTCTCTACCATTCTTGAAGCTGCATCTCCTCCTAAGTCCATTAGCTTTTATACAAAATAGGAATAACAACATTTTGCTCACAAAATATTTGAGAATCAAATGAAATCATATATGGACAATCTTAGTAATACTTTGGACATGGTAATTCTAGGAAAAAAATATCATTTTCTCTCTATCTGCTAGAAAGTTGGCTACAGTTTTTTTTAAGTTATGTTCATTATATGTTCAATGAATAAAAAAATATATTATAGAATTCACATATATGTTATATTTAATTCACATATTGACATATCTAATTCATCTATATATGTACATATTACATATATCTACATATATATCTATATATAATCATAGCTTTAGAAAGCAGCAGCACAGTTTTTGTTTTTAGAACCCTCATGATCACTCTTTGCTTCACTCTTCTCATGCCATCCTACAGAACCAATATATGTATATATATTTAACTCAACATACAAATGTAGGGAAATATCAGAGAGAGGTAATCCCTATGTGATTGCTATTATCCTGAGTATATTAACATATTTGATTAATAATTATAAGTTTGGATCTGATGGAGTTAATTTGGATTTTCCTACCATTTTACAGTCATTTGAAGGAGCTAACAAAATTCAAATCATGAACATTGTTTCTGAGAATGGGCCCACTGAGCTTCCTTAGCTTGACTCTTTTACCTTCTACCTCCTGAATGGAAACTTTGACTCCTGATGAGACAACCTCATTGAAGTTTGCTTTGCACTTTTATGTATAAAAGGAAAGTTATTTTGTTTGAATAAAAATATAACAATAGTGATTTCTTCAAAGTTTTTGAAACCTTCTCACAAATACATCCTGAATGAATGAGTGGGGCTTTTGCACAACCTGGTGTGCCACCTAAACATCGACAATATAATTGGATACAGAATATCAATCCAGCATAGGTTTCTGATAAAAAGAGGGAAATTCCTAACCAAACCCTTTCCAACAATAAAGGTACCAACATGGCTATCCAAACAAAAGGTTCAACTCCTAGCATCTATCACTCATCATATGAATCTATTCCTATATTATTAAAGCAGAAAGTTTGGTCAAGATATAGAGGAAATGACCAAGAAACAGGTAACAAAATATCCTGAGATGAGGTTTTGGGTAGAAGAGGCAAAATAACAGTGTACGCAAGATGAAATCATCTTTACAGGCACAGATATTTTCACATCATTCTGTCAGAAAGAGAAGAGTGCATGCTTCAGCCGAGTCTTTTGAGGCTCCAAAGAGAAATATTGATGAAAAACAACAAACCACATGTGTAGAATACTCCTTCAAAATCGATGCAGATCACGTATAAACACCAATGTGTAAAAATGTCATGTCATCCACACAGCGCTTTTATATTCTTTGTGCTGTACTTTTTTTGGAGCCTTGTCATGTTCTCCAATGAGGTAGCCTTTTTCAGGAAGATCAAAGATTTCTTGCATAGTAACAAGAGCTAATGTTGCCAAACTCAACTTGAAAGGAAGAGTTTTGATGTGCAAGTTAAGAACAGGCGTATCTTCTCCTTTACTCCAAAAAAAAAAAAAAAGAAATAGAAATGCTTCCAACTTGGCAGCAAAGTTGACTAGAAGCCTTGTTTTATTCTTCTATATATATATAAACACAGAGAGAGAGAACATGAAAGAGAGTTATATAATCCACAGTTTTATGCTTTATATGTATATGGATATATAGTCACAGATATGATGCTGTTTTATAAATATGTTACGTTTTTTATGTATACAATGTTATATATCACATATATGGTATATATAAGGCAGTTACTTAATACTCAGAGAAAATTATGCTCAAATTTTTTTGAATGATGTAGTATTTTTCTTCTCTCCACCAATTATGCTTAAAGAATAGAGCAACTAGGTTAGGAGAGCAAAACTAAAAACCTATGGAAAATATTAACTGAAAAGAAAAAGAAATAAAAACAAAGGCTGATACAACTTTTAAAAAGTTTGTTTTAGACATTGAACAAGCTCTAATCATAAACTTATAAATAAAAGTGACTTGGTAAAATTTACAGCAATATAGTTTAAATTTACTATTTGTAGATATTCCTATCTGTGTGTATAGTGTTTGTATTTGTGGTGTGTGAGTCTGCGTGAGTTTTGTATGTTGTACGTGTGAGTGCGCATGGAACGTTCTGTGTGATGTGAGTGTGTTACGGTGATGGTAAGAGGTCACCCACCATCCTATGTGAGCCAAATGGGCTTCACTGGAAAGATGGCCCCACAGCCATGACCCCCATACCACAAAGAGGAGCCCATGTAGGACCGGAATTCTCCTTTCTCATAAGATCTTCAGAATAACTATAGGGCTTTGAGTTTGGAACAAAGTGAATAAAGCCAAGTGGCTTCTTTGAGATAATTTTATCCCTAGAAATGAGCCTCTGCTTTGCTTTGTTTCCTTAGCTTTGCACTGTTGTTGTGGAGGAAGGTATTTCTCAGGAGGAAAGAGGTGGCTGTTCATTACAAAACGGCCTGTCTAGACTGTTCTGGGCACCTGGGAATACAGTCTCAATGGGAGTAAGTTTTCCAGTTTCAGTGACTTTTTCTGCTGATGGCTAAATTCACAGAAAGCGAAAGCAAGTGAAAGTAACATTTGCTCTTGTTTAACATTTGCTGCGGGACATCGAGGAGTTCCTCTTTTATCGACAGTGAAATTAACTGTCTCTTCGGGCAGTGAGAAACCAGTTACTGATAATTCAGTCACCTCAACTTTTCCGACTGGTTTTTGGTTCAGGTTCTGCCCACGTTAAATTTTCTGTCTCAGACTGGGACCGGCAGATCTTCTTCCCCAGTTCCCTAGGACTGTGATTGCTAACGACACTGACGTTTGCCTCCTGCTTCCCAGAGATAGTTGCATTTTTTGCCTACTGGTCCAGGCCGTTTATAGAGCACAGACATCGTGATTTATTTCCTTCTTCAATATTTATCAATATTAATGAGTACTGCACACACTTATTGGATCAGGCACTTATTTATGTTGAAAGAGATTAAAAGTGGTGCTGTTATTCGGCATCAAGGTGGTTTAGACCCCAATGACAAAGCGACCCTCTTCGATTAACTTAATAACTTAAGGAGAAAGTGACCTGCTTCAGATCTAGTCTTATCAATACAAAGAATTAGGGGAGTTAGGACATTTATTTATTTTACATGCACAAAGCCATTTTCAGTATATATATTTTCAGTATATATTTAAACTATTTTATTATAAAAATAAATACTCATTGTGATCATTTAAATGGCACAAAACTACATTGTCCAATCTAGGCCACTAGCCACATGTCACTACTGAGCACTTGAAATGTTGCTAGTCCAGACTGATGTAAGTATAAAATACACAATGGGTTTAACAATAATTTTATATTGATTAAATATTCACATAATACTTTCAATATATTAAGTTAAATAACACATATTTTATTTATTTATTTTTTATTTCAGAATATTACGGGGGTACAAATACTTTGGTGACATAAATTGTCTTTGTACCACCATCATCAGAGCAGATTTTACTGGTTTCTTTTAGTGTGATCACTAAATATTCAAAATCACCTATGTGGCTCCCATATGTGGCTCCCATAATACGCTCTTGTACTAAAAATAGTTCTGAAGAATAGAACAGAATAAATCATTTAAAATAAAAATAAAGTAAAAAAAAAAGTTTCCATTTCCTCATCTCCTCCCAACCCCAATCCCTCTCCTGAGAATTAAGAGATTTCTTTTGAATCTCACATAAACTATTTTATGAAATAAAACTTCTACAATTTGCCTTTTACATTTAAGAATATATGATATAATCTTTTTACAAATATATACTTGTATAAATATAAATATTTGTGAAAATATTTACAAGTGTGTGCATATAAATGGAAACCAGAAGACTTGCCAAAGAGTGCCAGTTAGTGCCTTCAGGGTGTCCTCCCTGACAACTGCAGGCAGCGAGTCTCACTCTGTGTCTCTACGGCTACACTCCCAGGGCCTCTCAGCAGCCTGGCCTGGTCCCACGTGCATTTCCCTGTTGCAGTCCCAAAGGACCCAGCTTGCCCATCATCTCACCTTCCGGAGCATCCTTGTCTATGAGGCCTCCTATAAGCCCCGGCTGTGAGTGGAGAAGGACTCACGTCACTAGCAACTCCTTCTGTCTTGTCTCTGGGACAAGCCCAGAAAGCTTCTGTATTTATAAAGTCTCTGCTCCCACTGCCCCTGGGGAAATGAAGTTTAGAAAACTTACAAGAGAAGCCCCTGGAGGAGTGGTTCCAAATGTCAAAAACATAATCAACTACCACATCAGCTAATCATGATTAGCCTCCTGATTAAGGGAAATTGTATCTCAATATTTCATATCATTAAAGAGAGGCTTTGGACTCAGAAGCACAGAAGGGTGATGTGAAGGGATTTTACTGAAAACGGCAGGATAACGTGAACGTCTGCTAGCCAATCATCAGGACACCATCCCTCTTTCCACGCGTGGCTCCCAGTATTTTGGAGCCAGATTAAAGCCCTCAAAGCAGACAGATAGGAGGATTCCTCTTCGAGGAATTAAGCATAATTTTTTAAAATTGAGGGGCACTCAAGTTAAAGAATGGGCTACACTATGAACCCTAAGGAGTGAACAATCCACATCAGGATTGAACACATTGCATTGTAAGGTGACTCCAGTAGTTAAAATATCAGGGTTTTCTTAAAGAGATAAGCAATATCATTTAATGACAACACTAATTCTGTCATACGCTTGTCCTCCAATTCAGTTCCCTATAAAGGAACTTCTTTTCCTTGCCCAAGACAGCAGTTGGAGAGTTGAGCTGGGGCCTTGTCTGACTCAACATTATCTAATTGAATAAAAGTTTGCTCTTGGATTAAGCATGTTGAGAGTGTTTGCTTTGGTCCCCCAGGCAAATATTCAAGGACATTAAGTAATAAAACTTAATATAGGAACAATTAAAATATGGAATATAATTTATGAAATATTAGAAACCAAGTTGAATGTTTATTATCACAAACGTTAATAAAAAGTTAATTGTGCCCTTTAGCAATTAATTTATGCACAATTATCTCAAAGTGTTACTGGGCCTTCTGAACTAATTATAATTATATGGAGGTATTAAAAAGAAAATGCTCAAGTATCTACCAAATAGCTTCATAAAAATCTGTATGTTTAACTTGGAAGCCCTTAGCTATGTAAGTAATATTAAATGAGTTAAGACTATACTCCAATTACTCTATAAGAGTTGATCATTTAAAATTAGTGTGCTGTGGTTGGGTACATTTAAGGAGCTTTAAAAACATCACAAGGCATTCAAAACAATTACTGCCTATTGTGCCTTTTATTTAATCACAGACTCAGTCTTGTATGTTAGAGCTCCTGTGTTTAGTTCAATAGATGCTAAATTAATGCACTGAAATAATGTAAAAATATGCAGTATTACCTTTATAACTACTTTCTCAGGCTTCTAAAACTTAAAAATTAGGCAGCTGCTTTCAAATGGATTCATTCTAATACTACAAGTAATAATATCATTTATGGAGAACCCGGGTGTCATGTATCTTACATATAACAATAGACACCTCTTAGGAGGCTTTTGGATTATGCTAGGCTATGTTTCAAATACTACCGTACATATATATGTGTGTGTATATACGTATAGTGGTCTAAGAGCCTATTTTTTAAAATTTCATTTGTTTTATCTTTCTCTCTTTTCTCCTTTTCCTCTGTCTCTTCTATCTCTTCAAACACATATATACACACTTTTTTTCCCCCTGAATCATTTGGCCATTTGGAGAGTAAGTTGCAGACATGCACCTTTTTATCCGTAAATACTTCAGTGTATATTTCCTAAGTACAAACCGTATTCTGTTAAATAAACAAAGTATATTTATCAAAAGGAGGAAATTTAATATTGATGTAACATTATTATTTAACCCTCAGTCTATAATCCAATTTCATCAATTGCCCCCAAAATGTCCTCTATGATTATTTTTATTCTCATCCTAGGATCTAATTCAGGCTCACACATTCCATTTAGTTGTTGTGTCTATTTATTATCTTTCAATCTGCAACAATTTCTCAGCTGTTCTTTGTTTTTCATGACTCTGAAATTTTGGAAGTGTACAAGCCAGTTATTTAAATGTGTCTGATGTTTCCTCATGATTAGATTCACGTTATGCATTCTGGGCAGGAACACCACAGGAGTGATGCTGTGTTTTTCTCAGTGGATTCTGCGAACAGGGAATGATGTCAATTCATTTCATTACTGGTGATGTTAACTTTGACCATCTGGTTAGGGTGGTGTCCACTAAGTATCTCATTATACAGCTACTGTTTTCCTTTTTGTCATTAATAAGAAACATATTTTGAGACTATGGAAACATCCCATTCTTTATTAAACTTTTATCCTATAAAATGGCAGAATTTTTAAAGGTTGATTTATAAATACTTAGATGAATGAACATAGCATGTAAGCAAATTAGGTCAAATATTTGTGAAATAGATTACATGTAATAATTAATTGATGGAGAAAGCAAACTTACCAAAGCGATCACAATATTCAAGACCACTATATACAAGTAAACATCCATGGTACATGATGACAATAGACAGTGGTATTACATGCAAATGTAAACCATCTTCCAGTTCATTTAGAAATTTTGACAAGTCAGAATTTTCATATATAATTACATTTTTTAGTCTTCAGAGAGGCTAAATAAAGTAAGACTCAGAAAAATGGACAGAGGGAGGAGAAAAGGTTTTCTCCCCAGAGTCTAAAGCTGACAAGTCTGAGAGGAGGAACAATGAAGTTTCTTTAGTTTTAAACCCTCACACTTTCTGTTACATTATTTTTATTGGCTTGCTTATTTGTATATTTAAATTATTATAAGCTACAGAAAAAATATTCTATATATTCTGTTTATTAAAAGGTCCTACAATGTGTACACAGATAATATAATCAGGCCACTTTTAGAACATAAAGGGATATTAAAGATCATTTCATCAACTTTGTTAGTTTATATATGAAAAAAATTGAGATCCAGAAAAATCTGAATAAGTTAGTTGTCGAGAACTAGAAACTAGAATTTTGATCCTCGACTCCCCATCTGGTGTTTTAACCATGAGATGACCTTGTTCCTTGAGGACATTTTGTTTTATTACAACTGAGGATTAAAACAAAAAGAACACACACTGGGCTGAATTTATGGTGGCGTTCGAGTAGCCCTTCAAGTTCATATTTTAAATAATGTGTGTCCTTGCCTTTCTATTGTAATAGCTTCTCTACTGGGATAAAGGGGCACAGGTGAGACAATTGTGACAGATTCTTAACACCATTATTAATTACATTGTTTTCCCTTTCTATGGTGTATTTTCTGATGCTGAGGAAATACATACTCTTAACTGCCCACTCCTTTCAGTGGAAAACTGTATCTTCCGCACTCATCATATAAAATCCTGATGAACTTCTCCAGATAGACATAGGTCACCTCAACTTCTAATACCATCTTTAGGAAAATCTCTAATGTAATATTATTTTGAAAAAATATCATTTGACTTATGACCAGTATCCAAGCATCATTTTAGAGCCCAAGGTACTTGAGTCTCCTCAGGTCCCAGTGGTACACATTTTCTCCTTGGAATTGTACCAGAAAACCCATTTAAAATCAATATTTATTAGAAGCAATATGACTCTCATAATTTGCCTTACACCCAATTTGTTTGGAAAATTGAGAGCCCATAAGAGAGGATCTGGTTGTAGCTTATATCTCTTCTTCCATTTTTCCAGTTGGATGAGACGTTTATAAATGCCTGAGCACCACTACCAATAAGGATTTGTCATTTTGACTATTTTGTCAAAGTAGTCACACATAATTTTGATTTTGAAGTTGAGCTTTAGATTTACGTACATGTTTTTTTTTCCCTTTGGCCCCACTGGCTTAATGTTTTAAGCTTTACAGTTATGATAATATATCTTCAAGTCCCATTTCTAAATCCATCAATAACATTGCAATCCAATTCTGCAAAAGAAATTATTAGTCAATGACTGTATATTAATCATTCCAAAACAATAAAAATAAAATTGAGGGCATAACACTAGTTGCCTCAAAGTATTGAATCAGCAAACTCCTTTGAGATATTTATCATAGGGATTTACAATTATTTTCCTGATGAAATTGAGCTTTGTCTGCTAGAATTAAAGTGATGATCAACTTTTCTGAGTACTGTAACCATGAAAATATATTCTTACAGAGAATATTCGAACAGGAATTACATATATTTAGTGTAATTTCCTTTTGCATCTTTTCCATTGGTCAGTAAGATAGAACATATTCTTGTAAATACAGTGATTGCACAGGTATTAATTTATCTCAGTTGATTTCAGCGTAGGATTTTTCTTGATGAATGAATAAGTATTTTAAATAGACAGTCAATAAGTTGAATTGAATAAAACCACCTATAAACAAACACCAAGTACTAAAGATATGTTATATTGTGAAAAATCATATTGTATAGAATTTCACTGAGATAAAAAAAAACATTCTAATGTTCCAAAATATAACTTTCTTGATGTCAGGATACTTATAAATAACAAATGCAAGTTCTAAATTATTTGGTTACAAGCAATAGAAACCAAATGAAGCACAGATTAGGCAAAAAAAAAAAAAAAGGTAATTTCTTATTTACATAGTTGGTCCAAGATGGATAGATTTGGCTTTGGGAATACTGGGATCCAGGAGTTCAGACCCCATAATTACATCTTCATCTCTTTCTGTGCAATGCTGAGCTCTGCTTCTGTGTTCTTGCCTACATTTTTGAGGTTTTCTCATGATAGCTCAAGGAGGATCCAGCCTCATGTTCTCACTGATTTCAGAGAATATATAGAGAAGCACCCTCCTCTAGAATCTGTCAAAATCTCATGAGTGTTCTCTTTAGTCACATGCCCACCCATGAGGCTAGTCACTAGAGACTGAAAGATGGGCAAACATAGTGGATTAAGTCTGGACCAGAGGCCATGCTTTGCCAGAGGGCAGAAACAGCATTGTAATTGACAATGTCACCTGAATCACACAGGATCAAGAATGGGCAGCTGTCCAGTTGAAAGGGGTGCTGGACAGAAAATAATAAGAGACAACCACTACATCCCATATGTGATCTTTACTGTATAATAGGTACTGCCTTGTCTGTTATTGGTATTCTCATTCTAAGCAATATGTCATTATTAGAATAAATCACCCTTTGCTGAAGCAACTGGAGTCTGGCTCTTTCTTGTAATTGTATAGACCACCCAGAATAACAGGGGTCTCTCTTCCAAAGAGCAATGTTGCCCAGCTGTAAAATCTCCACCTTCCATTTCTTTAGAGTCCTTCTTTTTAGGATATATGAAGGTAAAGAATAGATTTTACCCATCATCTTTCATACTCATCAAAACTTGGTAGCCAGAAGTTCAGGAATGATTGATTGGCTTAAGGCTACATTTTTTCATTTCCTTCTTGTCTGTTTGGGTAGTTTCTATAGCTGTCCAATTCTTCAACAAATATAAATCCCACAGGAATCAAGCAATAAAAATAGGTAGTCTGGTTGACCATATAAGAACTGGAACATGACTTAAGGGAATCTGGATTTCTTTCCTATGTCTACTTCTTGGGATAAAAACTTTAGTGACTTTGCATAAACTCTGTTAAACTGGGAGTTCCACACTATGAAATTAGGAGTGTACTTTATTCGATCAATATTTATTGAGCACCTAGTATATCCCAGGCAAATGGTAGAGAGGGAATACAGCCAGGGAGGAAGGCTGAGAGACAGAGGCCTGTTCTCTCATGGAGGTTTCATTCTAGCTTAAGGGAGACCAGCAATGAACAGTTAAATAAATAAGTACACAAGGCCATTTCAATAGTGATAAGTGCTATGAAGAAATTGAAACAGAGTAACATGAGAATACATGACCAGTGAGGGCAAACTAAGGACTATTTAACTAGGATTGTGAGGGCAGTCTCTTTAAACGGACATAAATTTGAGCTGAGACCTCAGTGATGAAAGTAAGTTAGTCAAGTGCAGAACCACTAAGTTAGGAAGAAACTGGACTTATTTAAGGACTAGTAAGAAGGTCCATGTATTTAATCCATAATGAACAAAGAAAAGAGAGGCATAACTGAGTTCCGTAAGCTGATGGGGCCATCATGAGATAGGAGCATTCATTGGATAGTTTTAGGCATGAGGATGGTATGACCCATGTATGTTTTTAAAACATCTTTTGAGATTACTCATTTGGGGGGTTGGTGAGGGCAGAAGTGGTGAGTCCAGCTGATGGGTTTCAGTCATCAATAATTGAGGTAAGATGTGTCGGTGGCTTGAAATGGGCTGTTCTGATTAAAGATGGTGATAAGTGGTTGAATTCAAGTTTTATTTAGGAAACTGATTTCCATGGTTTTTGTCCTGAGCACCTGAGTATGTGATGGTTATATTAAAAAATACGAGGAAGGCTGGAGGATGGACAACTAGGGTTTGGCCTTCTAGCTATAAAGTGCCGTGATTCTATGAATGACTTTAAATTTATAGTGAGCTCTGGGCAAATAAAGGCAGCATCACTTAAGTTCTGTCTTCCCCTGGTCACTCAGGAAAGACTAAAGTGGAATAAATATTTAGGAATTCAGCGCTTTTCAACACTCTGAGTCCAATAGTATTATAGAAGCTTTTTGACACAATGAATATGCAAATGTCGATATTCTTTTTGGCTCGCTGTCATAATTTTTAAATCCTTTCTATGATTTCCTCTGTTCCTAAATTTGTAGGCAGACATGCATTTGTCAGTTGCTATAGAAATAGGAAAATTACAAGATATGCTGAACTGCTGAATGACTAGATTTATCTTTGAAATGTATTTTCTCTACATTCTCTCCTCCTAATTAATTACAACTTTGAACATTTGGGTAGGAGATAAATTGACAGAAGGCTTTGCCCCCTCTGGCTGAAATGATCACAATATAGTGAATAGCTCCTCAAACCGTGCGACCCCAGACTGTGATTAGGAGAACTGTGCTTTTCACAGCAAAAAGAGGACAAGTACTGCAAAATACGTTGACAGCGTTTGAAACTGTACCAGTTGCACGATGCCAATGAAGGTAACTAATAGTAACAGTTTCTGTTGGATAGGAAACAGAGAAGTATCTATAAAAAGTTAATAGAAGTCAGTGTTCAGGGTAGCTTATAGTTGATAATCTTAAACAATGTTGATTTGCATGATGATGTTTGTAATGAAGTCCTTATAACCAGAAAATTCCAGTACGAGTGAGAAAGGGGGAGAAAAGGTCCTCTGAAATATTAAAATGTAGAAGTACACGTATCACTGTATACCTCCCTGTTTCCATATCTCTGTCAACATGTAGGTTCCCGAAAGGAGCACATGGAAGTGAAAACTGGGAGATGATTAGCAAAGAGAAAAATGGTTCCCACCACTGAATTGCTTCCCCTTTGAGAATTTATCCTACTGATATCAAACAAGGTCAAGGTTTTTCAGGGACTGCAAGCAATGCCTTGTCAGTGCAGTGGACTCCCTAGTGTGGATCCAAAAAACGGCAATAGTAAGACCAAATTAAAGCAGTGATACTGGGCTGAGATTGACTGACGACACCCTGATGATGCTGGGTGTTACCTGTTTCTATCCTGTCACTCTAAGGAACACAAAGCCATATCACACTGATTTCATTCCCATATCCTTGCTAGCTGTTCAAGCAAGACACATTTTATATCTATTTTTTGAAATATCTCTTTATGTCCTTTGCCTTTCTATATATGTTTTTAAATTTAAGAACCCTTTAAATTTCAGAATATTAATCAGTTGTCTAATATATAAGTTATAACTATCTTTCCTGGCTTTTGTACATGTCATGTAGTTTTATGGTAATTTTCTTTCATGAAGATATTTTTATTATAGTTTATACAAAGTCAAAGCACTTGATCTTTTTACTTCATGGTTTCAACTTCGGGTCATATTTAGGAAGTCTACCACCAACCCAAGAGTCTAAAAATATTCATATGATATCTGTGTAGCCCAGTTTTTCTTTCATTTTAAGCATTATTATTATTATTATTTTACCATTCCAAGATTGATTATAATGCAAGGTAAGAGATTCAAATTTACATATTTTTAAAAAATGATTCACCCTATGAAACCAGGGACTTTGTCTATGTTCCAAGACCTGACATAGGGTATAGCACAGTGGACTCTCAACACTTACTGAAAGAATGAATGAGTAAACTACACCCAGCACCTCATGGCTCCCTTTGGTATATATGAGTCATACACTTGCAGGTTTATAATAGTAACTATTAAGTAAGAGACTGAATTCCAAGAGGTCTATAGTACTTAGTTAAGAAAAGGGAGAATCCTTTTAATCTAGGATTTAGAAACTACACAGATTTTAGGGCTTTTTTTAAAAAAAGATAAATTACACTTATTCTAATCAAATGAGAGATATCATGGAAACTTGAGAAGCTTTTGACTGAGACAGATTTAGGTTTGAATTCCAATCTTCTAATTTATTGCTTTATAATCTGGATTTTGTTACTGATCATCTAGACTTATTTTTTTCACTGTTAATACGGGAATAAAAATGCTTTTTTTTTTTAGGAACATCATGGGAATCACAGTGGTGATATATACAAAGCATCCAGCATAGTGCTTTTAGAATAGATACTATATTTATTCTAGTTGTGCTTTCCAACCCTTCTGTAAGCATCCTTCTCATGTTCTCAACATTTGAGAATTCTGTCATTATATGTCAGCCTGTAAATCTCATATTTCTCATGTAAAACTTGGATGTGAGGGCCATTTTCTATTAGCATGTTTCCTCACCTCTAATCTAACATTATGAACTGACTGCACAGTCAGGTTGAATGAAATGCACAGACTGCAAAGTTTCAGGTAATTTGCAATTAAATAAGTTGTTTTTATGACCACAAGGTTAATGCAGTTGTGCTGAATCCTGCACCACAACACACTGCTACAGACACAGACATCTCATGTTCCAATTAAAAAAATGCCTGTTTTATCCAATATTAGAACATTAAGCAATGTCTGAATTTCCCTTTTTCAGTGAGGCAGTGATACGTTCGCATGTTCACATAAACTAAGATGCTCGTGTGATATTCTGTTGCCCAGGGAAAATGCTGAGTGAATTGCTTAATGATCCGAAGTATCACAAAAATCAAAAGAAACTAATTATGTGCCTACTGGATAGCAGTGATACAGTCACTGTTGAGAGTATGTGCCAAAGAAATAAATTATGCACTAAAGCAATTTCTCTTGTCCCGCTCCGTAGACAGATGGACCAGTCTAAAAAGGCATATTGTGATTGGGAACAAACACTATTCTTACATACTTTTTCTAAAAGGCTCAGCATGGATCTTTTCACGTAAAATAAAATTTTCTCTAGAAAACTAATGAAATACAGTGAGAAGAATATCATCAGGAGTGAAAAACAAAACTGCTTACGGAATTTCTGTCACCCTTACTGCTGCAGATGGCAAATGTTAAACTTTCAAAGGGAAACTTGACAACATTAAACAAGACCAGGAAGAACGTAGGCAAATCAATGTGGGCTTCTGTCCACTTCACAAAACATCCACTTCTAGGCAAAACGGTAAGCCAACCTAGCTCTCATCTCCTCTTTCAGCAATGTGTTCTTTCCTTACAAATGCTTAGAGCACCCATCTCTAAACCCCTTCGTTTAAGAGCGGTAATTTGGGTAATTTGTTCTACTTTGCATGCAAATTAACTTTTCCACTGAGAAATGCAATCACTTGCCTTACTTTTAAAAAAAATTAATGAATTAAGATATTATCTTAATAAAGACATCCCAAATGCTGGAATAATGACATTGAAAAAATCTCATAAATATTTTTGGTTATTATTTTCTTTACAATAAAAAATAGGAGATGGTGGAGAATTTTTTAAATGTACTTAATTTTATTTGAAATAAATTAATACTTACTGATTATATTAATGAGCATGAGCACGGTTTTGTTTTTCTGATAACCCTAGAATGTTAATATCATTTGTTTAATAAGTATTAATACATAAAAAAGAATGACAAGTATTTTGTGTACTTATTTAACACATGATATTAATTCTTTAAGAGTTATGAGAAAAACAAAATAATGTGTATTTTTACATTCAAATACCTATTTAATTGGGATTGATTTTTCAGTCTCAAGTTAAAGTATTAAGTTTTCCTAATTGAATTATCTGCAGGTATGATTCTACATGACTGGAAGAACACTTAAATAAAGAATCCTGTAGGTTAATAGTATTCATGAGACCATGTTATAATCCATAGTATCTTTGCATTAGCTTAGAGCTAAAGTTCACGTATAGATTTTCAAAAAGTGAATTTGACCTTTCATTTTTAGGTCTCTGCTACTGCATTTAACACAATCTCTTGCACACAATAGGACAAGTATTTGTTGAATGAACAAATGAGTGAATGAAGAAAACACAACAGGCCTCAGCACTGTAACAGTCTTTAGTCCAAGCTAACCAATATGACCCCGTCTATTATTCCTGTTCTTTATTGTTTGATAACTAGACATCTTCCAGCATAGGCAATCAAGTTCAGCTGTCAATAGGTAATTTCATATTTGTTAATTCAGGAAAGCAATATAGAAACTGTTTAATAGTTACTATAATTTTAGCTAAAATCACCATATATCATGTTTTTAAAGTTAATTCTGCTCTTTTTTTGAGCCTAAACATTCAAACTTTTTAAAAGTATGATTTTCTTTGCTTCAACAATAATACAGTGGGGATTGAGCTGTAATTAAATGAATTTTCTTTCCCATTTAGAGTCAGTAAAATGAACAGAGAGGAATTATTAAATATTGAGATAAAAAACATGCTTGTCTAAGTGAGTATACACATTATGTAGACACTGCCATAAAAATTTCTTTTGAGGCAAGGATTTTCAACAAATATTATTTTTATATATTAAAATACATTTAAACTGAATCATTACTTCCTGTGTGGTTTATTTTACTATGAACTACATAAGAATTATGAGCAAGCTGCTGCTCCAAGCCCAGGCACAAGGTTGGGAAGATTTCCTAATGTTCATATCAGATAAAGACAGGGGCTTATGGACTCTATTATCCCAGTAATGTGGGAGTCTAGCAGCCGTTGCTACCTCTGGTCTTAGATGCTCTCACTACTCCTTTCTTTGTGCTGTGATGATCACTATATAACTTGCATCTGTAGGTTTTGGCAAAGCAGCAGCCTCCAGGCTGAGGAGTCGTCTACTGCAGGTCATAACATGACACATGACAGCCCTTGTAGCAGCAGCCATCCCTGCTGTACCTCGAGCTCTTCAAGACCTAATAAGTGACCATTCCCTCTTTCCAGACAGGATGCTTTTCTCATCTTTGACATACCCACTCAGATGCCAATTGCGTACATTGTAAAACAGGCTGTAAACTTCTAAACGGCACTTTCCCTTTCAAACCAATGAATGGCTTACAAACTTGGCCACCTCACACCCCAGCAGCAGATCTGGTCCAAGCCTTGATCCTCCACCATCATAGGGAAGACTTGCGATCTTAACCCTGGTGCCCACCAGGACCCCTAGGTCAACCTCTGTGGTTGGTTCTCTCTTTCTGCTCACAGGTGAAGACACTGCAGATAAAATTTCCCATCACAGAGTCCCCAGTGATGGTCAAAGACTATCTGAGCCTGGAAATGACAGAGAGAAACTGGAAGAGTTGCAATTTTGTTTAAAGAAATAAAGGGTACCAAATTCTACCAAATTCAGCCACAAGAAGGACTCGTTTCCTCGATAGAGGGAATCACACTTCTGAAGATGATGCCATGTGTGGACTGAAGGCCACCCCTAGGAAACCTGGGAGCCATGTGCTAAAGATGGCAGGGCCACATGATTGGAACCGCCCCCCCCCACAACCGAGTCACCATGTCAGCACTGGAGAAGAGCACACCCACCCAGGAACACTGGGTTTGAACAGGTTCAAAGTGGCTCTAGGGAAAAGCTGTGAAATTACGAGACAATGCCAATTCTGATTGATTTCTCCCAAATTCTTACAACTGAAATCCAGGTCAGTAGGCTGATATTTTGGTCAACATCCTTCAGGCTACCGCCCCTGGCCACCTAGACTGACAAACACTAACGTGGGAACAGAGTCTGCAAGGATTGAATGTTCCTGTGACCTTTGCAGCCAGGATCAGGCTTCTAAGCTGAAGGAAGAAACTAAATCAGAAGAAGAAAGCACCTCATCCAGGGATACAGGAACATGGGGTCCTTTACAGCAACGCACTCCCTCAATCTGCCCCGCCGCGCTCGCCTGTGGACAGTGAGTGATGGCTTGGCACTGCATTGATTCACTGTGATTATTCTTGTAAGATCAGATAGGACTCAGAGAGTATAGAAGCCACAATCAGCTGCTCCCATTTCCCCAGTACACTGTACAAATGCAATGCCTTTCTACTTGTTCAGTGCCCAGGGCAAAGATAGAAAGCACAGTTTTATTGAACCTGACCTCCCCATTGCTAGCTCTCAGCTGAGGCTCTCCCTGCGCAGTGCCTTGGGCTGACAAAGTGCTGCCTTGTCCGAAGCGACATCTCCTTCTGGGAGCAGCCTACATCCAGTGAGTAGTGTACGATTTGATAAAAAAAGCCTCACTTCCGGACACGAGGTGGAAAAACTCCAAAGACCCCTGCTGTGGATCTCCTAATAGGATCAGCTGAGGTTTTTCTTCTACATGCATCACAGCTCAGTTTCTCCCTTTCTCCGTCTTCCTTCCCCCTTCCCGCAAGTTTGGATATCAAAATTCTTCCCCAGTAAGTTCATGCAGGCAAAGCTCTGTCTCAGAGCATGCATCCCAGGTAATCTTACCCAGGACAGGAAAAAAGCACAGATGGACTGGAGTAGGGGGTGTAAATACAGGAGCTGACAGTAGCATCCTGGCGATCGATTTACCATACGTTTATAAAGCAAAGTTGCTAAGAGCACGGACTCTATAGCCATAGCCCAGCTCTGGCAATCATTAGCTGTGTTATTTTGTTCTAAGTTACTTAACCTGGATGAGCCTCAGTTTCCACAACTGGAAAATAGAAATATGAATAGCACCTAGCTCATTGAATTATGAGGAAGAGCACATGATTTAAGATTTCAAAATAATCTAGAAATGTCCTGACCTATAGTAAGAAGCATAATTGCTAATTAGATGCATTAATGAAATAAAGAAGGAATCTGACTAGCCTGCCCTCTTTGTCCTGTTCCCCATCTCTCTTTGCCTCAGGGAGAACTGATTTTCTATTTCTATGTTTTTACCATTAGTCCTTGATATTCAGCTAATATCTCTATATCACACTTCCCTTTGATTACCATGAAAGGCTAAACAACAGGGAATAAAAAAAAATTCTATTGAAATATTGCTACACAAGGATGCAATAGAAAATGTTTATTCATTGAGCTGAGAATACCACTATTTATATATATCTTTGTAATTTTTTTATTTTCCATAGAAACCTAAACACACTCCCATTCTATGGCAAAAGAATAAACATGTTTTTCTTCCTTACTATTGAAAAATAGCTCAATAATGTCACTTGCCCCAAAGCAATTGTTTCTTCCATCTGCAATAGTTCTTAATCAGGGCCAATTTGGCCACCATACTCCATTTGGCAATAGCTGGAGAAATTTTTGGTTGTTAGAACAAGGGGGAAGGTGCTATTGGCATCCAGCGGATAGAGGCCAGGAAATCTGCCAAACATCCTACAATGCACAGGACCACCCCCCTTGAAACAAAGAACTATCCTGCACAAAACGTCAAGAGTTGAGAAACTCTGACATCCACGTAGCAGCTGCGTAACTTAGGGTTACTCCTGATAAACTCTGAATAAATTTATCCAGGTTTGATGACTATCTTTTAAAAATGAAAAGATAAATTGAAGACTTACTGAACATAATTATGTTCAGAATGATCTTGATTATCAGAATGCTAACGGCTCCAGTATGATGTCAGTACTGCCCTTTTGTCTAGTTGTACAGGCCTTCTCTCTTCTCCTTTTTCTTAAATGCAAGTTAATCTCTTGAGCTGAAGTGCTATGTGCTATGTGCTATGTGCTGTGCAAACAGAGATTTGAGTTGATTTGAATCACATGGGCACACATGTTGGAATGGTCGGAGAACCTTGCTTGACTTGACAGTGTTGCATGTACAATCTGAAATGTCAAGAAAATCTGAAATGTCAGGAATATAAATACTTTCAAAAGGCAAGCATCAAAAGCCTTATTGCCTCTTTTATAACGCCAATCATTTGTTGCCACCTTTGAGTTGGTATGATGATAGGAAATGGCTGAATAGAAAGGGAACTTGGAATGTGCTATCATGGTCAGAGGTCATCTTTGAAATCTTCCTTCTGGAGTCAGCCTGGAAACAGGGCATCCTAATTCCTTGGTGTCCTGGGCATTATTAGTTTCATAAAATTATCTTAAATTTTTTTGGTCTATGTCCTCTCTGTTTATAAGCCAGGTGTCTAAGAGATGGAGATGGTATATGGTGGTGGAGAGACAGAGGTGTCCTGGTGCCAGAAATAGAAGGCATAGAAACTTCTTCATCTATAGTGGTAGAATTTGGGGAGACTCAATGGCCCTCAGAGTTAATCAAATTAAATCTTAGCATTGTGTAGGTGAGGAAAATGAGGTCCATTTTCCCTTTTATTTCAGTCAAAATTTAATAGAGTAGCCCTTATTTCATCTTGAAAATTGATTTCGAAATCTAAGACAAGTCAGTCAAGGACTTTAATCAAGGGTTGGGGAGGGGTTGGGATGGGTAATATGACTCAATTTTTATTTTGCAAGATTATAGTAATAACCACATGAAGAAAAGTTGGGGGAAAGCAGGACTGGAGACAAGGATATCTGTTATAAATTCATTGGAGTAATCCAGATAAGTGATTGGGGTCCAAACTCAGGCAGCCATAGTATAAATGGAGAAAATAAATGGATTGGAAAGCTGTATAGAATTAGAATGTATGGGTCTTGGCCATCACTCAAATGTATAAAATTGGACCAGTGCAGTGGCTTGCGCCTGCAATCCCAGTACTTTGGGAGGCTGAGGTTGGAGGATTGCTTGAGGCTAAGAGTTCAAGACCAGCCTGGGTGACATAGCAAGACTTCCATCTCTACAAACAAAAAATAAGAAAAAATAGCCAACTGAGGTGGTATGAACCTGTAGTCTCAGCTACTTGGGGGGCTGAGGCAAGAGGATCACTTGAGGCCAGGAGTTGGAGGCTGCAGTGAGCTACAATCATGCCTTTGTACTCCAGCCTAGATGACAGAGAGAGACCCTATCGCTATAAGAAACAACATAGAAGGTGAAGAAAAGGGATGGAGATCAAATAAGAGGAAGAGATGAGGCTGAGATTGGTTGAAGAGGCAAGTGGTAATGCCAGTCATTAAGTGATGAGAATTAGGGTCAGCCTAAGGACTTAGGGAAAAATGACACATTGAATGGATATGTCGATGTAGAGGTGACTATGGAAGTCCTCAGCAAAGATAATAAAAAATTAATTCAATAAGCAGATTTGCTGCCTAGAAGAAATGTCTGGGATAGAAAATTTTAAAGTCATCAGGATACTATACAGTAGTGAATAAAGCCAAAAGATATTAGTTGACTCATAAATGTTTCAAACTATTATAAGTCTTAACTCGGGTCTCCTGACTTGACTACAACTCTGCATGAGACTGGTGATGTTACCTTTACAGGAAAATAAAAAAATAAAAAATCTATGTGTTGGGCTCAATTTCACCTTCATATTCTGGATATATTTGAAGTTGACATGTATCTTCATAGTTTTAAATGTTTAAATCCAAGTAACTTTTATATTCAATAAATGTGCTACATTTTATTTGTATTTGTAGCTTATCTCTAATGTAATTCATTTTAGTGTAGGAATGCTTCATTTTTTAAAAAAAGAAAACACATTACTTGATAGACGATGTTGTCATATTGTTTGCTCAAGAACGTTCCTTATACAATTTAGGAAACGTTGTGAGTGGGTAGTGGGATTGGGTAGACTCTGGAAAGTTGGCCTTCAGTCTGACTATAATCTACTCAGAAGGAAGAACATTGAGCATCAACCAGTGTAAAACTTAATGCATCTGCATGAATGGAAATCAATTCAATTGATTTTTGAGGGACTTGTTCCTTTGCTGCCATTTCAAAACTCAATACCATGTAATGTTCTAGAATAAGGTCATTAAAAAGTTCATCTAAAAAAATAAAGCTTTACTGAATGCATAGAGATTATATATTTGCAAAAGCCTTTAATTATACAAGTTTTCAGTGAAATATAAAGTTTTGTTTTAATGACAAATCTATAATATGCAAGTAGTCGTTGTGCTTTTCAGTACCAAGAAATCTATTCTTCCACTGATGTGTGAAAGATTTAAATGGCCACAAACTCCTAACACTAATAGCTTTGCTCTTTTTCCCTCATGCATCTGCAGCCGATATTGCTATTGCCCAGAGGACTCTGAGCAGTGTTTCTGAACACATTTAAGAATTAAACACTAAAATTCTACTAAATCATAATGCCAACATGATAAAAATGTCTACGGTAATCATGCCCATCAGATTATGACAATAAAACTTTCTTTCTTCCATTAAAACTAAAAAGAAAAATCAATAACTAAAATTTGTATAGAGAAATTTTTATTCTTACACATTTTTAAAAAATATTTGTTTATAAGTAGTCTTTTTTTTCTTAAATCAACTCAAGTGTTTTCAGTTGTTTATAACAACTAAAAGCAACCGTATTTATAACAACTCCAGGCTTACTAAATTATTTTTAGGTATTACTGTTTTATGGTTTTTAAATTGGGGCTATAAACATATAATATATACATATATGTGTAATTGTATGCATATGTGTGTGTTCTCAGCTGATTAAAAAAAATCAAGAATCAAACAAGAAGTCACTTGACCATTTCTATATAGAGCAGCCACGTCAACTGAACATCAGGATAAATTCAAGCAACCAGAAGACAGATTGCCACATAAGGATATGTGCCATTTGTATCTAGATAGGAGTATTTTTTCTTCAAATCTCCTTGGGATGACAGCATCACTCATCCCTAGAGAATAGAGAATTCTTGGCCCCAACACTCCTGCTGCCAGGATTGGACAATGTGGAGGCAGCCAGATGTGCAAGGGCAGAGAATCACCAATGTATGATACCCTCCTGCCCATCACTCCAGTCTAACATAATGGGTCACTATCTCATGTTAGCCAGAACTGCTTAAGAATACACTCTCTTCCTGGCTAGAGTGTGATTCTCCTGTTCTCCTCTGCATAGAGCAAGCCTGAGGTCTGCTGTCCAGAATTGTGTCAACAGAATCTCTCTACCCTTCCACCACTGGTGGGCCTCATTGTTTTTTTTTTTTTCTTCTTCTTCTTCTTTTATGGACTTCAATCTATCAATCCAACATCTGTTACCTTCCACGAAAAAATGACTGAGAATGATAATAAAGAGGAAAAGGAAAAATACACTGAAACCCCTCAATGGGAAACCATTACTGTGCAAGGCGCAAGGCATTCAACACATTGCAAATCAATGACCACATTTCATCTTCATAAAAACCCAGTGAGATGAACATCATCTCCATTTTACACATGATGAAAACCAAAGCTGTGAAAGTTAAGTAGCATATCCTGTTTATATAGCTAATGCAGGACAAGCACAAATTCAAACCCTAGACCATATGGCACCAAAGTCCACATCCTTTAAGTTGCATTCTTTTACAAACGCCTCCAGTGATGATTTTTTTTTAATTTTAAAATTATTTATTTCAACTTATGAAGGGTAAATTACCCCAAACAGATTAGTGGTTTGTACATAGTTTAGAATTCCTGTTTGTTTTAATAATTTTTATGCACACTAAAATTTGGGAAAAACAACCCTTGCCATTTTGTCCTAAAGTTTGTTGCATGAATATGGCCAGGTCTTGAATGGCTAGATTTAACTCTCTGCTTTCTCCAAGCGTGAATCCATAAGAACCGCTGGTAAGTGATAGCACAACAGATCGTCCCTCTGTCAACAGCGAGCTGCCTGAACTACACCACTCGTTTCCATCTGATGCCATCCTTATCTACGTGTGAGGTTCAGCTTTTTCTCTCAGCCAGGGCTTCAGACTTCCAACCTTCAAGCCATTTACAGTGATTTTGCCTCATTTACCAGTTTACATAGAACTCTGGCCCTGACTTTCCTCTTGATTAGCTCAGTAATGACAATGGCATTATGCTTTGGTGCTGTCCATTCCCTTGGTTTATCTAGGAACATTTTTCTCTTATCAGCTCTCATACTTATTATGAGGATTCAGCTAGCCCAGGCTATTAGCGAGGGTTCCATGATATCCATTGCATCAGAGAACTTCCTTTCTACAGTTATTCCCTGCAAGCTATATAATATATATATAAAACATATATATACACACACATACATCTTATACTAGCTAGTGAGTATGATGCATTCACTAGCTTGGAAATGGAGGAAGGGGACCCATTACTGAGCCAAGTACTGCAGGCAGCCTCTACAAGCAGGAAAAGGCAAGAAAACGAAATATATCTACACACACACATATGCATTTCTTGCAAGCTATAATAGTGCATTAATTAAATATCATTTAAAACATTTTTGAATAAAAAGTTATTGCTTGATTATGAACTCTTCTAACATTTGCATTTAGAGCAATTAAAAAATTAAAAATTAAAATTAAAAAATTGTTTGTCTTGATTGGTAGTTAACCTCGTATATACATGTATCAAATCTCATCAGATTATATATTTTGTAAAATCTATGCATTTTGCTAATGAAAATTTCACCTTAGGAAAAATATTGATAATGCAAACTTGGTAGTGTATATTTAGATAAGTCAAAAAAATTTTCATGATCAAATAGAGGAAACTGAGATGGCTCTATCAGTCATCTTACATTTTTTTCCCCTTATGCTAACAAATTATTTGAATGAGAATCTCCATCTTTGATTCCGATTCCTCTCCATGCCTTCCCATCTTGAAATCTCACTAACATCCACATGTGTTAATAACTGTCTGCGGTGTGGCTGGCAGCATGACGACACCCCTGCCTCCCAAATATGTTCAAATTCTAATGCCCAGGGTCTGCGACTATGTTACCTTACAAGGCAAAGGGGACTTTGAAAATATGATTAAGATTCTTACAACAGGGAGCTTATGCTGGATTATTCAAGTAATCTAATTTAATCATAGGGGTCCTAAGAGGGGAAAGAGGGAGGTGGGAGAGTCAAAGTGAGAGAAGAAGTGACAACAGAGTAAGAAGAGGTCAGAGCGATGCCTCTGCTAGTTTGAAACGGGAGGAAGAGGCCGTGAGCCAAGCCATGCAGGTAGCTTGTAGAAGCAGGGAAAGGCAAAGAAATCTCCGCTAGGGGATTCTTCCCTGCCTCCAGAAGGAACAAAACCTTGCCAACACCTAGATTTTAGCCCAATGAGACCCATTTCAGACTTCTGCACTCTAGAATTGTAAGATTATTTATTTGTGTTATTTAAGTGACTAAGTTTGTGCTCATTTGTTTTGGCAGCAATAGGAAATCAATAGATTACCTGAAACTTAGAAAACCTGTTCTTTCTTTACGATTATGACATTAAACTTTCCTAGATTTTACCTTCACCTTTTGTTGCCCTTTGTCTCTTCCTCTAAGAAAAGGATTTAAAAAAAAAAACTCTAGAAATCTAATTTTGAATGATTTATCATCATGTCAAACACAGCATTACAAATACTAATTTGTTATACTATTTCTTAAATTAGAACTCTCCCAATCTTCCCTTTTATGTAAATGGCACCAGTATTTCCCAGGCATCTTGATCAGGATAAGCCGCAAACCACATGTCTCCCTCTCACCTGCAGGTGGCTTCCACTGAGCATGCACCCATGGGGTCACTAGTGACAAGAAGCTGAGTAATATGCAGAAAAAGGCATTAGTCAATGCGAAAGAAGATAAAAAGGCATAACGATCACTTAATAACTCTTAGTATTATTTTCTTTGTGCACACATCCCAGTCCTTCCATAAAATAGATTTCTAGAGGTAGCCTGTTCTAAATATGCAAATAATATGGATATCTGGAAATTGCCCAGTGATTTGCATTACTCAGATCCCGGGCATTATTTTACAAACTGTTTCCATGATTATGCCATAATTTTATTGCCCTGATTATGTGAGCAAAATAAATTTGTGTCTTCCCAAAGGATTTCAGAGATAGATTCTGTTATACTAAAGAATTTTTCTTTCTTTTCTTCAGTAATGTTTTAAAATAAATCATTCAAATGAGTTCTGCTGCATAATGTGTTTTTTATTTAGCTTTTTCCTTTTTTTTTTTTTTCCCACCCCATAAGCCGTGCTTGGATAGACACTTTTAGAAGATTTTAGCAGTTGAAAAGTATTCAGAGTAAAACTGGAAAGAAACACTTGCCAGCTTCCAGCATTAATTTGCTAACTTAATGCTGGGCTATTGGAGGAGTATTGTTAAAGAAAATAAAAGCCTCTGAAGCTATTAATTAGATATCTTTTTCTCTGGTTTCTTCACTTTCTTATTTATTTATTTTTTTACTAAAGGTTATGTTCAAAGTCTTAGCCTACTAACTGCTAATTTAAGTCTTGGGTGCACACTATCAAGACCGTGATTAATAAAGATCTATGACTAATAATCATGACAATGGATTCGTCCATCAGGAAGCTAATTTTACCATGTTAACCCAGTAGTAACAGAGCTTGTGAGAGACCCTTATTCAATTTTAAGACATGAACTGCCATGTGAGTTATATTTAACTCACACTACTTTTAAGCCCAGAGCCTAGGGAAGTATATGTAATTCACACATCTCTTTACCTTGGGAGCCACATGGTGTGCAGGCAACTCATGCTGCCATGCTGTAGCATACACGTTATGTGCTGGGCAGTCCCCTGGGCAAAACCCTGCAGTTGGTTTGTGAAATTTTTACTTGATGATGTATTTTTTTTAATTGGAGAAAAAGATAACAATTTATTTAACATATATATCCCAGAGCCTTCAGAATGAAAACTGAACTCTGATGTTCTTATTATTACAATTAATATTGACAATTTAATTGCATATAACTCACAGAAAAATAATAACATATTTTTCATTAAATCAGAAAGGATCATTTTGTTTTTGAAGGTTTTATTCTATTTTCATAATAAAACACCATGCCCCAAGGAAAAAAGTTATTTTCTAGTGTAGCAGTTGATGTGTTAATGTATTGAGTATACTGATCTCTGTTCTTTCAGTCTTTCATTCTTAGGTAATTAATATCAAATAAAATAATTATTAAAAATTTATTACTTTCTCAATAAAGCAGAACTAGCCCAGTTCTTTAGGATAACAATTTGCTTAAACTAGTCTACTTTAAAGAGTACTCTCAATGTAATTTGTAGCTACTTATATTACTTTGTGAAATTAGACAGCACTGAACTCTTCTAATGAGTGCTAGTTTCTAATGAAAATTATCAGAAGGGTTGTGAGAAATATTAGAATATATATTTTATAATTTATGATAAGTAATAGCCTAATCAAATCGGGTCCTAAGTATATTTTTCAGAGCTTTAATTAGGTTAAATTTTTTTTGTGTGTTACTAAAATTCTGCAGACTGTGTAAAACACCAATTAATTGAAGAAGTAAATTCATTAATAACATGAAATAAGCATTGGTAGAAAATTTTAAGACTGTTCAGATTTTAAGAAAGCTCTGACCTGAGCTCATTATATAGGTAGCGAAGCTGAGATCTGGAGTGTGGAAATGAATGGTCCCAGTTGACATTTCCTCCAGGTTAAATGTTACTGGCCTGTTATCTTAGATGAGTGACTAGATCCAAGGGTGCACTATCCGGAGGTAGAGAAGAGAGCCTGACATTTATCCAGCTCCCATTATGGGTGAGTGATTCTGAACACACGCTCATGCATCACCTTACACAGTTGTCACAAAACTCCAGAGAAAGAGACTCTGTGTCTCTGTTCTAAAGTTTGCACTTTTAATGGGGGGAAAAAAAAACAAAATTGAAAATCTGGTGCTGTGGACTGAATGTCTGCACCCCCCTAAAAGTCATATGTTGAATCCTAACCCTTGATGTGATTGTATTTAGAGATGGGGCTATTGGGAGGTTATCAGGGTTAACTTAGGTCATAAGGGTAGGATCCTCATGATGGAATTAGTGACCTTATAAAAAGAGGAAGGCATGCGCATTCTCTCTCTCCTCACCAAGTGATGACATAGCCAGAGAGCCATCTACAAGTCAAGAAGAGAGATCTTACCAGAACCCAACCATGTTGGCATCCTGATCTTGGACTTCCAGCTTCCAGAACTATTAGAAAATAAAGTTATGTTGTTTAAGTTACCCAGTCTTTGATATTTTGCTATGGTAGCTGGAGCTAACTAATATATCTGTCAAATAAGTTTCCCAAAGATAATAAGTGTCGATCTCCTAAAACAGATGGATCTCTGTGTACTGTGCCAGTCTGTCTCCTGGGGCTTAGAAGCCATGTTCTGTGAGGCTGCCTAACATTTGCTTTGACTGTCCATCACTCCTTAAACTATTAGCATGTCACTGTAAAAATAATAACACAAATAATTAAGACTCCTATTTATGGAGTATCTACTATTGCCAGGCATTGTGCTTAATGTTTTATAAAAGTTGTCTCATTTAAGCCAATTTCTTGCTTTTCTTTCTTCTAGTCTGTTTTCCTCATCCTGAAAAATAATCACACCTTCTTCAATAATTTCTCATATCCGATTCAATGGGGAAATTATAGTAAGGTCTATGGGGAAGGAAACAATTTATTCAAAGCTACAGACAAATATCATGATTTCCTTTTAAAAACACCCTGTGTAGATGTTATGAATTTGTATAGGTAGTATCATTTCTTCAATTTTTTTTAAAAAAGAAACTCTACTCTTTGGCACATTTTCGTGTTTCCTGTGACCCATAAACCAAGAGAAATTGAACAAATTATTATAATAGCATGATCAATATCTGAATGTATAATCTTGAGTAAATAATCTTATTTTTGATCTTCCCCAATTCTGCCATCCATCCATGACTGCTTCTTATGAGCGATTACATAAAAGAATAAAATAATGCATATAAATATTCAGCCAGCATCTCTAAACTAGTGTTGTTAAAATAGCCTCTGGGGAATAAACCAGCGAAGGAAGCCGTTCCATACAAAAGAGCAGAGTCCTGTCTGTGGCCACTCCTCATATCTCATCTCTCTCTTCTGCCTGCACTCAAGCTTAGCAGAGATACCTTAGGGCAGCCCTCAACAGCCCAGGAAATATAAGTAACTAGTATGGCCAAGCAGCCCTTCAATAAGTTCCTAATCAGACCTCACAGAAATATAAGACTGATTAAAATGAAAATGAGGAGATAGAAGAGATCTAAACAGGGTCCCTAAGCAAAGGAGCTATAATCCATGGAGAAGATTAGAGAACCATCTGTATATTCAGCAAACACACATTGGTGTTATGACAGGAGCTGGGCTGGTTGCTGAGCAATGAAACAGGCGTGGCACCTAAGACTTATGGTCTCATGCAGCATTTCTCAAGCAGGATCCCATGACACTCTGTTGTGGAAAAGCTGCTTTCTCTGTGTCTACTTCATGTACTAAATGTTTGGAATGAGTTTCATAAAATGATTCCTGTAGACTCAACAGCACCCCAGCTCATACAATAAGATAGAACTAGCTAAATAGCATCATTTAGTAGCATGGGTTTTAGAATCACATAGATAGGATGTAAATCTCTTTCTTTGTATTACATGTGAAACCTTGAGCAAGTCATGCAGCATCCTTTAACCACAGTTTTCTTGTCTTTGCGATAGGAATACATTGAGTTCCAACCTCATGTCTTTGTTGAGAAGACTAAATAAGATGATGGATGTAAAGTGATGGTGACAGTGAAGATGTATAATATGTTGTTGAAAAAATTGCCACTATTAGTGTTCTTATAATTATCAGCTGATACAATTTGCCAAAAGAGACAAGATAGGGAGAATACTGCTGCCTTAGTTTGGGTTATCCCAGAAGCAGACTCTGAGACTTGAATTTAAGTGCAAGCAGTTTATTTGGAAATTGATTCCAAAAAATATTAGAAGAGACCAGGAAAGTAAGATGCAGAAGGGAAGAAAGCCGATAACGAAAGGTATCACCAAGCATGTCTTACTGTAGGACACCGGAGTTTAGCCCTGCCAGGAGACTCTGGGTACCAGCGGGAATCACACATCTCGGGGTGTATATGGGGAGCTGGGTGACATGCCCACCAACGTTGACTCTTTGTCTATCATCAAATCGCTGGCACTTCTGCCCTACAGCCTGCTAGGGCAGAGTGGGCTCTGGAGGCCAGAGAATGCCTTCAGATTAAGAGATGTACCCTGGCAATTGGAGATTGGTCTGTGTATTAGTTTTCTCCAATAAGTAACTACAAATTTAGTGGCTTAAAACAACAACTACTTATTATTTCACAGTTCTGTAAATTAGAAGTCCAGAAACAGTATCGCCCACCTGTGCCCCCTACTTAGAGTCTCCTAAAGCTGAAATCAAGGTGTCAGCCAGTTGCATTTCTTCCCAGAGGCTATAGGGATACACTTGTTTTCAAGTTCATTCAAGTTGTTGGCCAAACTCAGTTCCTCACATTGTAGAACTGGGATGCTCTTTGCTCCTGCCCACATTTCTCCTCATGCTTTCCAAGTACTCTTTCTCTTCTGCCCTGTCTCTCCAACTTCAGCCAGAGAAATGTTTCTGTCTTCGAAGGCGTATGTGTTTAGATTGTGCCCATCCAGATAATCCAGGATAATCTCTCTGCTTTAAGGTTTATCATCTTAATTACATGTGCAAAGTCCCCTTTTCCATGTAACACACACACAGGTTGCAGGAATCAGCACGTGGACACCTGTGGGTTCTACCACAGTGTGGCAGGTGCTGAAATGGCAAGGCCCAGGCATGCACACATCTTACAAACAGCATCTACTAGAGCTCTCTGACATTGTCCAGTTGCCCGTGTGTGCCTACGCTTTGAGGTACGAGGGAAATATCTAAAATGATATTTTGATAGGGGCAAAGGGTTGCAAAATATGGTGGTCTTTCTGTCTTTATTAATTAACAAAATACTAATTTAATTTGCAGAAAGAAGAAAACCTATAGCAAATGATTCTTTGAAATGGGGAACCCAGGAAGATGAGCATCTAGAATTCATAGAAACATACATTTTATGCATGGTTTGGGGCCAGAAAACAACCACTGAAATGTCAAAACTTATATGGAAGTAGAAAGAATTCATTCCAAGATGTTTTTATCATGGAACCTGGGATGTGGTACATTGAGAACTACCTTCATAACTCTTTTCCAACAGGTATTTCCAGAATGGATTTGCACCAAATGCTCTTTCAAGCAGAAAATAATAGCAGCCACATGTGCACCCACTCTAAATTGTGCTGTCTCCATGAATGTTCTCTGTGATCACTTGAAGATGTCTTATCTAAAGCCATCAATGAGCAGGGAAAATGTACAACAAAACTCTTCCCTCTTCCCATGGGGGAGAACTGAGTAGAAGTTTTCTGTTCGATCTTTGAGCATTTTTTGATGTTTTACACTCAAAGGTGAAGAGTGGGTTAAAGATTTCTTATTGCTTCCCAATTGTAATATTGATGTACTCAAAATACCACTGAGATTTCATAAAAAATGTCCCAGGGACTTTAGAGTTCCAGCAAAGAGACACATAGTGTAATAAATAGCATGTCACTATAGATTGATTACACAAATAGGTGAGGGACAAGAAGAGTTTTGGTGTTGCTGGAGCCTTCATCTTGTTCCTCATCTCATCTGACTGCACCGAAATGTAGCCCCTGCAAAGCTTTTATAATGCTCTTAACAAAACACATTTTTGATACATAAATGCTGGTTAGCATTTTCATACTCACGTGTAAACTACTAGAAAGGAAAGATAAAACCATATGTTTTACTGCATATCTGATGATTTTGTACCTATCAATTCTGTTGACCTTATTTTTGCTTCTAGGAATATACTAAGTAAGATGTCAATGGTTTTTATCTAAGGCCTCCTCTGGGCTTAACACTTTGTGGGAAACTTATTCCCATTATAGAGAGTTTACTCTGTATGCTCACATACCCTTCCTTAAGTCTCTGATGTACACTTATTTATCAGCCTGTTTGGTTTACTTGTTTTTTTATTCCCCCTCAGGGGAAAAATCTAGAATGGAACCACCATCATAGCAATAAGTACAAAGAATAAACAAGAATAAAACTTCAAACCACAAAAACATGGCCAACTTCCCAGCTAATTTTATCCCAGAAGGGAAAACAAAAACAAAAACTACCCTTAAAGTAACATTAAATACAACACTAGAATACTGAACTGGAGTTTGCTTATTCTTCCATAAGTTTTGCTTTCACACATATGGAAAAACGTTAGTAAGAAGCAAGTGCTGCTACTGTAAAACATTCACTCTCTAGCATGATATATCTCAGATTTCTCTTTGCTGTCAGCTTTATTTCCAAACAGTGCAGTCTCCGATGCAAGAGGTATATATTAAACAGTCCTATCTTTTTTCTTCTTTCATTTTTTTCAATATTATAATTAAATGTGCCTAAGAACCAGGGGAAGTATGTTATCTACAATCAGATTTTGTTTATATTATAAGAAACCTTTAAAGATAATACTCACTGTAATTAACTAGGTTCTTTTCTAGAAACTGAACTTAATTAAAAGAACAGGCAGACTGATTAGCAGGTGGCAATGCTACATGGATCAGGACTAAAACATCATCAACATGTCCTGTTAGGATGTGCTTTTATTAGACAACTTTTCTGAGCAACCTTATTTATTAGGAGTTAACAGGTAGCCTCAAAGAACCTATAATTCATATATGTTGTAACACCATTTGTGACCCATTCAAAGAAATGTCCCTGGATAGGAAACTGATGAGAGTTAAGTAAAGAATTTGTTGTATTTTATGTCACTGCTTGTGAAGTAATTATTAGCTAGCATTTCTCTTTTCTATGTTTTATAATTGATTTTTTTATATTACCAAGTTTTTAATCATTCATGATTCCTTAAGGGAAAAAAAAAAAAGGAAGGCCATTTGACATGGGGCTCCTTGCTGACAAGCGAAAGTAAAATCACAAAACCCTCTGGCTACACTTGTTCTTTTATAATTTTTTTTAGTTACTCAGAACTAAACTTTCTCATTGACCTTCTATTTTATATTCAATACAGGACATTTGTGGGTGAAAAACAGGAATGTGAATGGTGAAGAAGGAATGGCGAGTTCTCCATCAACCCCAAGTTTAAAAACTCAGGCCTCCTTCAACTTCCAAATTCCCTTCATCACTGCTCTTTGCCCACCCTTCCCTAATGGCATGTACGATAAGATGTGGTCATTGTATGACTTCCATCAATGATATTCCTAAAACTTGGCACTAGAAAATACCTGTTCCTTTTGAAGAGCAGATATGCTTTCCCTAATCAGATGATAAATTATTAAAGAGTCCAACTGAAAATAATTTATTTTAAATATCAATCAGAATCATTATGTTAGACTAGGATTTTCTATATTTACTCCCATCTAAACCTATAGCATTTTGAGCTACTTCTATTTTTGTGCTTTTACAGAAAGAGTAGGATGTATTTTGTGTATGTGTCCTTATAAAAAAAAATCTATATAGAGAAGATTTTTGTCATAAACTATCCTAAGGTGAACTTGAAATTCTTTGAAAAATATGACATTATGATTCCTCACAAATCAAGGTTTCTTGAGCAAGTAATTGAAGGCCAAATACAAGAACCTCCCCCCGAGACAATCAGCTTTGGAGTAATAGCACTCTTGCCCAGCAACCTGCTGCTTTAGAAATTAACTTTTCAAGAAGAGCACCTGTTATATTTGACTGGGGCTTAACCAGAGCCAGTTTAGCACTAACTCAGCTTTTCCCTTTTCTCTGGAAGCAGGTTGATAGCAAAAGCTGGAGATTGACGTTACTGTGTCCTTTGAAGAAGGTAACCAGTCAAACTAAGAAGGAGATAAAAGGAGAACTCTTAACCCATGCCTTCCACAAAGTAATCCATGGTGCTGATCTGAAGTCAAAGCTGGCAAAATCTGGAGCTTTTCATTCTTATTTGCTTTTATCTTCAATCAAGGGTTAGATTTGACCTATATTGATGGGCTTATCCACTATTGCCTGGGTGAGGGAGGGCTGCACTGTTGATGGATGCATATCTTTGAAGGCGATCTGTATCAGTGTGGTCAGGGAGCCTCCATGGTGGAGGAATCGTTTCATGTGTATGTTTGCCAGTGACCATTGTCAGAGAATGAAAGAAAACATTAGAATAATCACACTTGCCTTAGCCCTTCTCTTTGAGTTCCAGGCCTAGGTTGCAAAACCTGCCGTGCTTTTTATGGGAATAAGAGCTCCTAGATCAGCCACAACCAGTCCTGTCCTTCCGATTCCTCCTTTCCCCTTGTTGTGCAGGGTTTTTCTATCCACCTAGTAGCTCTCTGCAGAGAACTGGGCAGTTTCCTAGGCTGAGCCTCAAGGAGCTCCTGAACCCAACAGGCAAAATCCAGTGAGAAATTGTGTGTGACAGAGTACATTCCTAGTGGACCTGTGTGTAGTTTAGGATACAAATGGCATAACTATGTGATGTGGTTTTGAATAGCATCAGGTTTAATTCAATTATTCACACTCTGGCTATCCTATTTTTTATTCCTTCAACATTCAAAGTTCAGAGTGATGCCATCTCTATTTGCAGCCCTTTCTTTCCCTTCTCAGATACCAAGTCATCACATAATAATCAAAGCTATGTCTGGAACCATTCCTTTTATTCCAAAGCCCACCAGGCTGGTTCAGGGCATTATTAATGAATGGTGGTGTTGGAATGTGTTGGCCTCCCAATGCTGCAAGGCCGTCAGAGATTTTCATGAACTTCGGCATATTTGAAAATTAATTAGTTCACTTATTCAATGTTGCATTTATTGAGCAGCAATTACCACATATTGTGCTATATATACTGGGGAGAGAATGAATAGATGAGAACTCTATCTTCAAGGAATATTAGCACGTTGAACAGCTTTGAATACATTTAGAGGAAGAAATATGGATATGTTTATGTTTTAATATTATATTCATGGTGTGGAAGTTGCACATAAATTACAGAAGTCAAGCCTGGAATACTGGCAAGGAAGAATGGAAGCAGAATGGGAGTTTGTATATCTGGACAGACAGAGAGAGTCATGGAAGTGCCAGGACATCGGAAATGGGTAGCTCAGGACAACCAGTACCTAAGAAAGACCCTACAAAAGGTGATGCATGGTTATTGCAAGGGATAAAAATGATTCACAAGTATTACTTTAAAATGTTGCTAGTTCCTCTGTCTATGCCCCCATTCCTGCCTGAAATCTCTGGTTACTTTAGCTAGAAAATCCAAAGGAATCCTGAACTAGGACCAGAGCTCCTCCTACCACAAAGCGGCAATGTTATGGAGGTTCTCAGGTCGTTCCCTCTGTCCTCTGTGGTGATGTCAGCTGTGATACGGATAATTGCTTCTGACAAGGATTCTGGAACAGTCATCAGGGTAATGAAGCCCTCAGAAGCCATTAGGGAGATCCGCCCTTATGTTCTTTTACTATATTTAAAGTAAGTCACACGTTAATTTTCAGGTAGATGAAATAGTTCATCTAAGGCCATCACATCAGAATTTGTAATACAAGGTACTGTCGGAATCCAGTAGATCTATATTTTTGCACGATTTCCTTTACACTGTCCTACAATAAAATTAGATAGAATCAAACTACATCATAGCCGCCTTTCCAGAGGACATTTTACTTTCAGTGCTTTTCAAGACTCTGAAAAGTTTGCTGGGACTCAAGAGAGTACGTCGGTGCACATGTCTTCTCTTTATTTCTCCCAGAACTGCCACTGGGATTTCCATTTTAAATTATCTGGGGTGCAGAGATCCCATTTCTTCTGCACTACCACTTCTTAGAGATGTGAAATAGCTTTCATCACAGCTCCAAAAATAGAACACCCAAAACAGCACTAATGAGACTCTGGGCATTTTGAAATTAGGGGGAAAAAAGATGAAATGGCTTATTTTGTTCTTAAAATAAGTAGGGCTATTTAAAATGTTTCCTACAAGACTGAGGTCTGTTGGTTAAGATGAAGCTTTACCCATTTGCTTATCTTTTTCTTCTGTGTAGTTTATAAATAAAGTTTTTGTCCTTATTTTCTCTATTTTCTCAGCTACTCATTATCTTATATTTATTCAGGTTTGAGTTGAGGAAATCAGATTATTTTTCCACCATAAATATTTGTCATATACTTTTCACAAATGCAATCATCTTAGTTTTTATGATTTATATGTGGTGGGCAAAAGAGACAATAAGTAGATATCAGATTTTTAAAATAAATTGTATTGCCTTCTATATTCTAAGCATAACTCGGAAAGGAGAGAGATTGTTAAAACCCATGAAAGATTGTGTGTGTGTGTGTGTGTGTGTGTGTGTGTTTGTGTAGAAGAAAGCATCTACACTGGCACCAGGTCTAGGGAGCAGATATTGGGAGTTACCGAATAGCTCTTCCTCCCTCCCCACTCTACTATCAACCCCTACAGACCCCATGGGAAGAGGAGGAGAAAAAATAAGAAGAGCAGAGACACATGAAAGTAGAGAAGTGTGTTTGTGCTTCTGTGTTGTGATGTTGGGGTGGTAAGGATTAAATAAATAAAAGCCATTGGATAAAATAAAAGGAGCTCTTCATTCATTCCATCTCACTTCAGACCCTGAACAGAGAAGTGAGTCGTATGTGAAGGACAGTTCTGTTTATTTTGTTAATCTTGATAATCGACTATAAATTACTTAGGAACCAAATAATGTTGAGTTAATGGAATAAGTATGTTCAGACCTCACAGAAGCTTGATATCTGGTTTTTATACACACACCAATACTCAAATTATATAATAAGACATGGAGTTTGGAAGGGGGAAAGATTTGGTCCTTAGCATAAAAATTTTATTTTAAATTATAAAATGAAAAAAAGCAAAAGGGTTAGGAAAGGGGCATTTGCATTGTAATAGGACATAATTTGCCAGGAAGTTAGTCAAAGGCAAGAATCTGGTACTTCCTTTTTGATGTGCCCTCCTGACTCCAAACTTCACTTCTTCACTTGCCTATTTGACTTAAGACAATGACCAGAAAGTGAGTGAGGGGTGTTGGAAAAAGCGAACCTTCTTGGAAGCTGACAGCCAGGCTAGTAGTACCATTGTTTGTTTCACTGATTCTAAATATGATGTGACTTTTTGGCAAAAGTCTCTTCTTTCTCCATTGGATCATAAGAGGTGTGTATGGATGTGTGTGTGTGTGTGTGTGTGTGTGGTGTGCACACCCTTTTTTCAGAGGTAGAATTTTAGTGGTGTGAAGGCAGAGTAAATGCCAGAGATGCCAGAAACTAGGTACATTTCCTAGAGAAAGATTAATGGAATGAATGCATTCTTGAAACTTCCATCTTATATTTATTTTTATGCCAGTGAAAATATACTGTTAGTATCCTTTATCAGCTGCTGCCTGCTCTATTGTAGGGATTAGATGATTAGAGTTCTATTCGGGGAAATTATACAGCAAGAAAGGAAATCCACAAATCACATATTGAGAGTAGGGTCACCATTTAAAGTGTCTACAACAAAACTTAAGAGAGGTGTCCTAACACTGTCTTTAACTGTCGTCCTTCAATTATACAATCCTAAGGAAGGCATGAAGCACTTGTATCTACTGGTATTTTTGTAAAGGGTTTGCATTAAATATAAATCCTACAATATATTTCCCTTCCTTTCATGTATTAAACCTAAAATCAGGAAAGAATTCCAGTTTTCATTCTTCATTGTGTTTCACAACTGAGGGGATTATATTTATATACCTATATACCTACCTGCCGGTATCTTATATCCCAATATCTGTCTATATATTGTAATAGAGTAATATTTTCTTGCAAACTTTAAAATTCTGTGGATAATATTCAGCTGCAAATTAGAATTTGTGTCATGCTCTGAAAACAGCTCACATATTTTTTGGCCTAATTGCTATTGTGCCTATAACAATAACTAAAAAAATGTGAATAACTGCTTCCACTGCTGAGTTTCACTGCTTTTCCTTGAAAAAAAAAAAACACCACATTTTAATGTCTTTCTTGGCACTTAACAAAATGTCTTTATTAGAAAACTTTCCCAAGCTAACACCACCTTGGAGCAAATGATGTTATGTAATCATTTTAAAACTCAGTCTGCGAAACCACCTGCCAGGAATCTCTAGAAATGGAATCTCAGAAATATTATGAGTTCCGTTCTTTCATCAGGGTCTCATGGATTTTCTAGGAGCTTTACTAAGAGAAAAACGTGTGGCGGGCCTGTCCTTAGTTCATAGTTGCAACTGTGACGCTATTGATTTTTGTGACAAAGATGGAAGCTCCTGTCCAATTTCCATCGGGCCTTTCTACCTATCATAGAAACCCCACAAAATCAAAAAAAATTAATCCAAAACAGAAATGTCACATAAAATTATCCCAGCTAATACACTGCTAAAATATGGATTTTAATGGACAATGCATGATATTCACAAAGCCTTGTTTTACCATCATTTAATGTCTATCACAGTCTTCAAAAAGATGCTGGTGAGAGAAACATATGTTCATGTTGAACCTCCCCATAAGCCCATTTACACTTTACTTCAAATCTCTGTTTCCACGGGTGAAAGTTGGAATCGCTATCATCACCCCCCCCCATACTGTAATTTCTAGAAAAATGAGCATGTTCTAGCTATTAGTACTTTGGCAGTGACGTCTATTGTCTTACTTCTGGGAATGAGTTTGAGAACTGGCATGCCACTCTAAATGTACTTATCAACCACTCTCTACTTGTTTTCAAATATACACATATTGGACAATATGTAAAGTGCTCATGCATGACCCTTTCTCAGACAACATATGGGCTTACTGAAGACAAGTTAGAGGAAATGTTTGTATATGTATTTTAGCGTCCCCTCCCCAAATGTTGAAGGTTCAATCAGAGGACTGACGTATATAAGCTCTTTATCTCTCAGTGTAAATTTCTGGTGTCTAGTTATCTTTAATATTTCACAGCACCTGGCAGTTCTTTCTGGTAAAAGTGCAAAAAATATTATTAGAATCTGAAACCGCTAGGATCTGGATTTGAGTGGTAGCATGGTCTTAGCCATCCACTGCCCCAATATTGAGGGGACCTCATAGATTAGAAGGTGGGAAGAAACTGTAACCAGAAGCACACAGGAAGATGCAAGTACTTTTCAGAGCATGTGCTGTCCAAATTTCCAATCATACTAGTTCATTTATAGTTTCATGTTCTCAGCCTCTTTTCTCTTTTCCCCTTCGAATTATCTTCCTTCCATATTTGGGTGCTGTCCCAAGAATATGTCCCAACAATGGGGCCTTTGGAAGAGCATAGATCCATGTGTCTTTGGCTTGCCTAAGGACACTGTGCCTGAAGACACAATATGAAGTGACTTCAGTGTTTATATGTGCATTCTCTTTCAACAATGAGTTAGGAAGATGATAGAATAGCACAATACTTCTACCACTGAGCTGTATAATCTGATAGGCCAAGATTCAAATCTGAGATTCTGCACCTGGAGACCACGTGATCTTAAACATCTATAATTAAACTTATAAGTCTCTGTTGCCTTACCTGTAAAAAGTGAGTAAATGTATTTATTCATAGGATGGTAGGAAGGATTGAATTAGGCAATGTAAACATTTAGCACAATACCAGGGAACATAGTAAGTACTTGTGAAAGAGGAGAAATAGATATCATAGCTATTTAAGAGCCTATTTGGGCTGTCGGAAATGTCACATTAGTATTCAGTTGAATTAAGAACTATCTGAATATTGTAATACTTTGTTGAATATTTACAATTATAGTAATTTTCTATAGTGCTCTATAGAGAGACTCATGATAAATGAGTTTTGCTAATTGATTTTCATGAAAAAAATATATGACTATATTACCGATGTAACCATTTGCTTTTTAGAATATGGTAAGCCTTTAAAAAGGTTTTCATTTATATCCTAAAATATATATTTATTGTGTATAAGGAGGTTGATAAAGTGTGAAAGGGAGAGAAATACACAAGAAATATAAAGATGTGGAACTCATTTTGTTTTCTTTTCAACATCAAGGTGAGAGGGGATACTATTAATCTCTTTAATTACCCTCTGCCAAAACATGATTTATTACCTTGTATCCACATATCATACTCCTGAACCATGTAAGTGTACTATTCCCAAATATAAAATAAATGACCTTTTAACTTCTCTTACACTATGCCTGCAATGGGAAACTTTACATCTTCCCTGTTTATATATAGTTTGTGCATGTTATGGCTATTGGAAGACTCCAGGGATATCCTCGTTTTTCATTGTCATTCTAAGACAACAGTGACTACCAAATCCCCTAGCAGGGTTTAGGATCCAGTGGTTTTACCCTTTAGTCAGATATTTTAGATTCCAGATATTTTAAACAGAGTAGAAAATTAATTAGGACCCTATTAATTCTTACAGGATATAAACTACCCTTAATTCAAATCCAAGTTAATGATTAACTTAAAATATAAAACACATTGATTAATTCATTGACAGGTAAATAGTTACTATTTTTAAAACATTATATAATTGCACTTACAACAATAAGAAGTCAGGAAGTCTGTTAACGCTATGTGCATAATATCTATACTTGATTTTTAATTATGAAATCTTTAATTTTTTAATAATTTTGACATATTACCTTGTTCTACAGATGATGATTACCAAATAATCATTTCATTCCAATATTTTTCTGCTATGAATAGGAATTCTGTAGTTCTTTATACTCCCCAAACTAATGAAATCTCTTTAGGAACTATAGTTTTCTATGGTGAATGGTGTTAATTTTTGATATTATTTTGTATTACTGGCTTCACGTATTTACTCCTACACTTTCTCTCTGAGATGATTAATCCTATCTCTACCTATGATGTATGTAGAGTGAGGGGGTATTTGATTACTGGAAAATCTACCTAGCTGTTTATGTGGTTGCAAGAGTGAAGCAGGTTCATTTTCATTTAATTTGATCAGCAAACCTCACTGGATCAGAAAGATTTAGCTGAGCTGCAAAGCTGGGAAATTATTGTCCTTGCTTACAACCTAGCCATTTCCTTTTATCCATTAATTATCACGTTTTTGAAATTCCTTAACTCAGTAGAAACACAATGTCACAGAACATTCACATTCACCTGGTATGTGAATTGATGGTTTTCATTAGAAGTCACTGACTTGAAATTTATAAAGCAAAAATGATTGGTATCAGACAGAAATAGCAAAGGGTTGGGGAAAATATAGGTCATACCTTGCTGGCAGGGATGTAAAACAGTATAGCCACTTTGAAGTACAGTTTGGTAATTTCTTATAAAGTTAAAAATATATTATATAACCCAGGAATCCTACTGCTAAGAATCTACCCTAATAAAAAGGAAAAATATTTCTACACAAACACTTGCATACATACATTTGTAGTAGTATCATTGGCAATACCCAAAAAGTACAAACAGTCTAAATGCCCACCGACTGAACCAATAAACAAATGTAGTATATCTATTCAATAGCATACTATTCGGCAATAAAAAAGGATGAACTACTCATGTATGCTACAGTATGAATGAACATCAAAAACATTATGTTATAATGAAAGAATCAGATGCAAAAGACCATACCTTTAGATAAATGAATCATTCCTGAAATATTTTGGAGCTATACAAATAGATTAGATGTAAATAATAATAGAAGACAAGAATGTGGATAACTTCTAAAATATGACCCAAGGAAGAAGGTAGATGTTGAGTCCATCTAATGAGATAGAGAAGATTGTGAAGGGTAGAGAGAGTTACCTCTGGGGGCAAGAAGCTTGAGATGCCCTACAGAGATGCAGGTGAGAAGTCACCTATGCAGTTGCATATAAAAGCCTACAGCTTTGAGGCAATAGTCAGGGCTGGAAATATATACAGACAATAATTAAAGTTATGACTTGATTAATTCCCATATGGAATGCATTGATGGAAAGAAAGACTGAACCCAGAACCTTAAGACAAATGAGCACATAGAAATCATAAGAAGAGAAGCAGCCAACAGATAAAAGTGAGAAAGAGTGGACAGAAAAGAAAAACCAGGAGCATTATAGTGAATAAAATAAACAGAAGACAATTTAATGGAATAGAAGAGAATAAATAGAACTATAAAAAAGAGCAGAAAACTGCTACATTTATTTTAATTGATTAATGTGTATTTAATTATTCCTTACTGGTAAATATATTCTGCTAATTAAGCTTTGCATTTTTGACTTGTTTTAATTTAACAGGAGCATTTTCTCTGCATCCATAATGACGATGCCATAAGCCCCTATTTTAGAAATAAATCATCATACGCAATGATTATTGCTGCAAGTATTTAGAAATTCCAAGTGGCTATATTTGAAAATTCTCAACAGTCTAAAGCTTCTCCAAAAATGATCTGTTCCCTTATTTACATAATATATTTAAGAAAATGTGTCAGTTTGACAATGAAGCAATTTCTACAGAGAGGACAAAAAACAGGTGAGAGTCTTCCATGAATTGTGAAGTCTTCTATTGAAAAAAGAAATAGCCTTGAATGTTCGATTTAAATTGTTTACATTGAACTATATAAAAATGAAAACCACTGGAATTTTCATCTTTCCATACATGGTTTCAGTTAGCTACTGTCTTAACATGCAAATTGTTAGCATGAGTCAAAAACAAGTAAACAAATGCATCCAGAGGAAAGAGGTGTGGTCTCTCCTTTTGTTCCAGTCCTATTCTCTGTCCCTGGCATGGGATGCTTAGCCCCCTCTTGTCCACTCTCAGAATCAAGTAGGGGTCACTGTGGATCAAACGGGAGCCATCTGATGTCCAGTCCATCTCTCTCCTCTCTGCTTAGTTCAAGAGCCACTCACTCAATTTCCCACTGAATGATCCATAGGAAAGTGCTACATCATTCTCATTTTTAACCATTTGAGCTGCTAGCCATAACTGAACAAAGAATAACAATTAACTAACTTTGATGAAACAAGATTATGATACAAATTCACAAACTCTACTTCTTATTGAGCAATAGAAGTACTTGAGATAACTATATGTGGAAGAGTCAGAAAGTAGTCACCCCTAAAAATAAAGAAACACAAAGGAGACCTGAGAAAGCAAATCATATGTCAGAATGTGATATTTTCCTGTATCCTAAGTATTTTCCCAGAAACCCACTCCAAAATAAACTTACTCTATGAAACATAAATTTTGGTTGGCATATCACATTTTCTAGAACCCATTTAAAAATGGTGTTTACGGCTCCTTGGAGAAATGTCTGATTCTAGGGCTGGGGTAGGACATACAAGATGAGCCTGAAGCACAGTACCAGAAAGTAAAAAATTACTAAAGAAGAAAAATAAAAGGCAATGCAAAGGACATAGGAGTCAACCTGAAAGAGCTCCCAGTGGCCAAAGCTGGACAATTTTGAGCAACAATATTAAACTATGACCGCATTTTATTATAACTCAAAAAATAAAATCTGAATCAATATTGATATAAATAAGTGAATAAATAAATGGAAGAGAAAGGATGAATCTTCTTTAAAGAATTCCAAATAATATATGTAGATTTATCTCTTCCAGGTGGTATAACTTAATTCCCCTCCTGCCGAGTGTCTGCTGGATTTAATCACTAGTTTCCAAAGAGTAAAATATGGAAAGGAAAAAAAAAATAACAGTGAAGAAACCTGGCGGTGATCAAGATTAACATTACAATTGAAAAACCATGTCAATGCCATGTGTCTGGTGAGATGATGCCATCCACGGCCACCTCACCTCTGTAATATTTTCTTGACAAACCCACAACTCCAGTATAATCATGACAAAACATCAGGAAGTTCCAAACTGAGGACCATTCTACAAAATATCACACCAGCACTCTTTAAAATTGTCAAGGTCATGGAAAAAAGAAAAGAAAATCTAAGAATCAAGAGGACCCTACAGAGATTTGGTGACTACACGTAATGTGAGTCCCAGGTGGAATCCTAGAGCAGAAAGAGAACATTCATTTTAAAAATGACAAAATCTAAATAATGTCTGTAGCCTAGCCAATAGAATTGTACAAACATTACTTTCTTATATTTAATAAGTGTACTATGGTGGTTACACAATATGTTATTTAAGGAAGTTGGGTAACAGATATATGCAAATTTTATTTGCAATGTTTATGTATGTCTTAAATTATTCCAAAATAAAATGTTTATTAAAAGGATGCAGCTCTTGTATACTATAAAAATAGATGTTTGTCAAAAAAAAAAGTCATAGCAGTATCTTACTTTGGGTTCCCTGGAGATAAAGCCTGGCAGGGCGTGAGGACAGCAGGGTAGGGAAGAACAAAGAGTCAATCAAGGACGTGGTCTCAGGTACAGTCTAACCTGGCCTCATCACAGTGGCTGGCTTTGGGGCATGAGTCACCCTCACACAGGTGTCCCCACCTTGAGTAAAGGGGCATGGCCTTTCATACACCCCATATTGCAAAGGCAGTCATTGGCCTCTGCCCTACCTGGGAGGTCGTGTCATTTCCGGCAAGATGGCACCCACCACAGAAGGGTACCTCCGTAGAGAAAGGGAGTCTCTGGAATCCCTTATAAGCCAACATTCACAGCACTGGGGTGAAAGTCTTCCCAAGATGATTAAAAGGGGTTGAGCAGAGCATTCCTTGCTCTGCTGCAATCCTCTTGTCTCTTACTTGAAGTTCAATTCATCTAGGAAGAGCATCTCCAAAATCCTAGTTGGCCACGGCACTTAAGATGTAGAAATTTACAAGAAGAGAGTGAGACAAACGAAGGGCACTATTGCTCCAGTTGATTCCAAAGCTGTAACCGAGTCTTGCCATCTTCCTCACCTACTTCACATTTTACAGTCCCCTCTCAATGAGCCCTTCTACAGGTCTGGATGGTTTGTCTGGTCAAGTGACCCAAGTCCTTACTCTCAAGCAGGCAGAATCTTTAGTCACCAAGACTTTTCAGATATTGGTTGAAATCCCTGCCATTTAGAGTCAAAACCAGACACAGGAAATGCATCTAGGATATTTGCTTCATTTTGCTCAACAGATTAATACATAATGAATATAATGACCCAAAATGATGCTGTGCAGCATATTCATATGTCAAGACATATCAAGATCATATTGTGATGAAGATTAACAGAATTAACTTCCTGGAAGGGGAGTAGCTCCCAATTGAGGGTAATACCCAGAGAGGAGGTGGGCCTGCCTGAAGCTCGTGGCCAAAACAAGAGTGGTTGGGGGAAAGGTGTCCTGGGGACCTGGAAGGGTACCAGTGACACCTACAACAAATACCATGAACAAAAATAAGCTAAAAAAAAAAAAAGAAGAAGATGAAATGAATCACTCATGAGTTAATGTAGAGAAGATATTTAAGGCTAATGACTGACAATTTGTTACAATATTAATACCAAAAAGAAAGAAGACATTTACTTGTGGTTCAGTGAGCCATGATAAATTTCATGAAGTTTCATTTGTATTTACACTTGCAGAATGTGGATTGCATATGACATCATTTTAATGCCAATTATGGGAACGAAAAATCAGAGATAGGAGATAGAAACTGAAGCTTAAAAAATAGTGTAGTTTTGTAGTTTCAAGCATTTTGTATTTTGGAAATCCTGCTGCCAAGATAAATCCATATCGTTGAGACACGTTTTAAAGCATCTAATGACCAGATCAAAACGATTTTTCAAGTTTATACCAAATACGACCTTGAGAAAATTCTTTACAACTTAGGTACAAGTTGGGTAGTCCTTATATGAACTGTTGGGAACAAAAGTGTTTTGGATTTTTTATTTTTTTTTCAGATTTTATAATATTTTCATTACACTTAGTGTTTGAACATTCATTCCTAATCCTGAAATCTGAAATGGCCCAGTGAGCATTTCCTTTAAACATCATGTTGGCACTCAAGAAGTTTTTGACTTTGGAGCATTTCAAATTTCAGGTTTTCAGATTAGGAATGTGCAGTCTGTATTTTTTTGATGAGTACATGACTGGAAGGACCACTGATGGAGCAGAAAGTCTCAGATCTCTGGACATTCTAAACATTCATAACATTGAGAAAGTTTACAATAATAAAGTGACTTGCAATGTGCATGGCTTGACTAGAGAATGAGAATTATTAGGACCTTGAGTAATTTTAAGGCTAAAGATGATTTTTAGAATGAACCTCATTGTTTTTCAGTGAGCGCCATTAAATAGCATGTATAAGCTAGTATGTATTGGAACATCTGGGACATTGTAAGCAATTGCATAAGACTTTACAAACTTTTGTAACAGCTGGGCTGCAGTCAGAGCTTTGGCCTATGACATGTCGGCAGAAGGGAGATCTCACCAATTCAAGCCTAGGCCTTTAGAGGCCTTATGTGTTTCCTCCTATCCTTTTGTGTGTCTGCCTTTGCCATGAGAGGAACATGCCAGGGTTATCACCATCCAAGAAGGATGGAAGACCCCTATAGATACATCGAAATTAATGCTTATTTCTGTATGTCTCTGTGATTTGGTGGTCAGTTTTCATGCAGCAAACGCTACCCAAGTCAGCTGATTTTCCCCATGTCCATTCTCCACACTGATACCTTGCTGTGGTTTCTACATCTCCTCTGCTCTCTGCTTAGGTTATAGCAGCAAGCACCACTGGAAGCATAGCCCCCTCAGGCCTTGTGCTCCCCACTGTCTTTTCTGAATACCCAAGACTTGGACTTGAACCTGGTTTAACTTAAATCTGTCAGTCTCCCTAAGAGTCAGTTGCAGAGTAAGGAATTGAACTAATTATCCAATTAATATGATGTTTAAGAATAATTGACTTGCCCCTTATCTGTGTGGAGGCTGGGAAGTAGATAACATTTAATGAGAACCTGATCCGTGTAGGATACTTCGTTGTGATTCTAATATCCAGCATCTCCTTTAATCCTTTTCATAAAATTTACATGGGTGGGAGGATGAGGTGGGTGGATCATTTGAGCTCAGGAGTTTGAGACCAGCCTGAGCAAGAGCGAGACCCCGTCTCTACTAAAAATAGAAAGAAATTAGCTGGACAACTAAAAATATATAGAAAAAAATTAGCTGGGCATGGTGGCGCGTGCCTGTAGTCCCAGCTACTCGGGAGGCTGAGGCAGAAGGATTGCTTGAGCCTAGGAGTTTGAGGTTGCTGTGAGCTAGGCTGACGCCACAGCACTCTAGCCCAGGCAACAGAGTTAGACTCCGTCTCAAAAAATAAATAAATAAATAAATGTTTACATGGGTATTTTCACCCTCAGAAGAGACACAAAGCTCAAAGAGGTTATGTTACTGGTAAAGGTCACCCATCTGGGAACTGGTGGGCTGAGCTGCAGACACAGGACTGTCTGGCCTCAAAGCCCATTCTTTCTCCACCATTCCAGTATGTAACTCCACAATGGTGTTGCAATGATTCCACTTTACTAAAATCTTTATTACATTAAACTTGCAGAAACTTCATAACATATGTGATAGAGCAGAAAATACTGATCCTTATTTTGTTCTCTAAAATGATATCCAAAAATGATATGTCGAAAATTTATTCTGATAACTGGGGTTCCTAATTGCTAGCTAACACCAAGGGTTAGTGCTAGTTAGTTCTCCTCACTGCTGCCACAAATATATGTCAAATAATAAATACTGATATTTATTTTGGCCAGTACAGTGGAAGACATGGATCCTAAACACAGTGATAAATATATTTGATGATCTAACATCAGGATTTCTTTTTGGAAGAAACTATTTTTGTTCATAAAATATTTAATGTGTCCTCATGGATAAAAGAAGAGAACCTAGGGGCTCAGATGTCAACGGAACTCTACAAGTGCAAAAAAGGAAGGGCTGTGTTACTCTGCATGAAAACTTGACTTAAATTGGTGATGGACAATAGCATGGCATCGACCACATGCCAGGCAATGAACCATGTGTTTGATGTATTAACTCATTTAATCTGCAAATACCCAGTGCATTAGATGCACTTTTACTAACCTACTTTTACAATCGGAAAACCATAATTACATAACTTTCCCAATGGTATATAGCTAGAAGTGGTAGGATTAGAACTGAGAACCGGGTACCTCCTGCCTCAGAGACTATTACTTTAATAATTATTCTTTAACTTTTCTCCTCTTGAATAGGACTTTTGCAAAAATAAAAAAAGAGGAGGAGAAGGAGAAAAGGGAGTAGGCATCAAATCTTTACAGGAAAAAATATTAAAGAGCTGAGTCAGAGGAAAAGTCACCAAGAAACACCTGATAGTTGAATGGATTAAAGTACGAAAAATAAAGTAGAATCAATGGCTAAAATTAGCATAAATTTGGGTATTTTTGTCTCTTTGGTATATGATGTAAACCCCAAACCATGGCAAATTCTACTATATGTGCAGTTACTTCTTTTAAAGAATATTTGGTGTATTTATTTTTTTTAAAAAAGTCAGTGAAAAAATGCTGAATGTCCTCTTAGCTTACATAGTATATGTAAATAGCAATTTCTTCACATATAAAATAATATGAAACTAATACAATGTGGCAATATTTCAAGAAATAATAAGCTGAGACATTTTGAATAAAAAGACTATCAAACAAGTGAAAACAGTTTTTAGTATTGTCTTTCATCTCACTGGTAATAGATCATTAGTTGAAATAATTTTCCCATATGAAACACAAGCATGTTTTAGGAAATGGTTATAATCTATTCTCACTGAGATAGAAGAGGATACTACTTCAAGAGAATAAGAAAAATCTGGAGGAGAAAGAGAGAAAAGAAAAGAAGATATAACAACATGAAACTCCTAAGAGACTGTATACAAAAATTATTGGCAGCAGGATGAAACACTGCGTGAGAGAAGCTCATTCCTCAAGCATCTGTTTGGTATTCCACACCATACATCTTCCACTTCTCAAAGAAGAATTTCTGTTAACAACGAATTTCAAAATAGTTCTTGCTTACACAAAGATCTGCAGTGGCAAAGGCCATCAATTATTCTTTCCTGGAAATCTAGAAAGGGCAAAAGTAATTTTACATGGTGGGTGACACAGGGTTTTCCCCAGGGCACATCTGTGACCAGAGGGAGGAGAAAGTCCCTCTTTCCTGCCACGGCAATGCTCATTGCACTTTGAAAAGAGAGGACCTTCGGTAAATGGTCATGGATGAACACGGCTAGATGCATTCAGTTTATTATTTTCTAAGCACCAGATCACTAGAGTAGGAGAAATCTGCCCCAAGCTTCATCTTCATTCCTTATTCTAAGGATGATACTGGTAAATTATGAGCAAAGTGAAATTTCTCATTTCTGAATTCTTAAAGCTTACGTTTCCCAAATTCTGCTGATAATGACAGTGTTTAAAGACAAGTTTTATTCCGACATGAGGCAGCAGATTAAATAAAATCAGCACAAACAACCCATATGGTGACTTTTCCAATCTGACCTTCTGTATTTTGATAAATGAGTAATACCCTATAATCCATTTTCATGAGATCCCATGCTACTACACGCAAAAATCCTTTATATAATTCTATAAACATAGAACCACTTTCAAATTCATTACCCATTACCCCATTTATTCCATCCAGAGTCAAAAGGCTTATGTTTGAATTCAAAATTTCTGTTATCAGCTAATTATGCAAATCTATTAAAAAACCTGACAACACCAAATACTGTGAAGATACGGAGCAACTGAAACTCTCATATATTGTCGGTTGGAGCAATGCAAAATGATACAGCTGTCTTATAAAAGAGTTTGTCATATAGTAGACATATGGCCCAGCAATGTAACACTTAGGTATTCACCCAAGAAAAAAATGTATATATCCACATAAAAATCTTACAGAAATGTTAATCGCAGCTTTATTCATAAATTTCAAAAATCTGGAAACAAACTCAAAAGTCATTCAATAGGTGAGTGGACAAATGATGGTGCATATATTATTATAATATATACAGTGTTTGACTGCATATATACAAACACTACTCAGCAATATGTAGGAATGAAATCTTGACACACACAATTGTCTTAGATAAATCTTAAAGCCTCACTCTGAGTGAAAGAAGCCAGTCTACATAGTGTATGCTTTCACCTACGTGACATTCTGGGTACAGGGACAGAGATCAGATTGATGTCAGTCAGAGACTGGGAGTGAGGCTAGTTGAATACAGAACAACCTTTAGGGGTGACGTCAAATATTATATTTCTTGATTGTGGTGATGTTACATGACTATCCACATGTGTCATAATTCATATAACTATATATGTATATAATGTGAGAATTTTATTCTAGGTAAATTTAACCATATGCCACAATACACAAAAATATAATGAGTATGTACTTACCACTCTAAATATTTTTTTCATATGGACAAAAATAAACATTTTATGCTTTAGTTTCTTCTTCCGAAGGTTGGCCAATGGTACCCTCACAGGGTGGTCATGAGAACCCAGCAATAAAATGCAAAAACACTCCCTAAACCACACATGACATGCAGCACCTGCTCCCTGGGCTGACTTCAGGATGCACATTACTGCCCCTTTCCCAGATAAGTTTGTTACTTGCCCATCGGCACTTACTGGTAAAATGCATGGCTTGAACTAAACTCCAGATTCCATTTCTATGAGTCAAAGGAGACTTTTTTCCCATATCTGTCTCCATTCTATGCAGAAAAAAAAAAATAACTCAGGGATTTTAAAATCTCGATTCCTTTGGGGGAAAAAAAAAGATTTCTTCATGCAATTGAACATATACACATAAAATTATATTCAACTATGGATGATTCACAACAATCCTGTGAAGTCTACCTGCTTGGATATGTCAATACAGAAGTAATCCTAACCCTAACCCTAACTCCATGCACAGAAATCAGTTTCTCTTTCTATAGTTTCAGTTAACCGTGGTCTACCATGGTCCAAAAATAAATGGGAAATTCCAGAAATCAACAATTCATAAGTTTTACATTGCATGCTGCTCTGAGTAGCGTTTCAAAATCTTGTGCTATCTTCTCTGTTCCTTATTCATCACAAGAAGAAGGGTGAGTAGAGTACAATAAGATATTCTGAGAGGGAGGTAGGAGAGAGACACACCTCATTCATATAACTTTTATTAATATTTAATATTATTATAATTATTCTATTTTATTTTTAACTATTGTTAATCTCTTACTGTGCATAATTTATAGATTAAATTTTATCATAGGTATGTATATACAGGAAAAAACATAATTATTTTGGTGTTATTAGTGGTTTCAGGCATCCACTGGGGATCTTGAAACAAATCCCCCATGAATCACAATGGGGACTACTGAATTTTCCCCTCTGATGAGAATACCCTCTCCCCTCCATTTTAGGAAGGACTTCCCCTCTTCACCCCACTTTTTGTGGTAAGAACACTTAACATGAGAAACATTCTACTCTATTTCTATTAGTTTGACTATTTGGATAACTTATACAAGTAGAATCACATGGTATTTGTCCTTCTGCAACTGGCTTATTTCACTTAGTGTTATGTTCCCCAGTTTTATCCATGTTATAGTATATGGAAAGATTTCCTTCTTTTTGATGGCTGAAAAAACATTCCACTTTGTGTATATGCCACATTTTCTTTACTCATCTATCTGTTGATGGGCATTTAGGTTGTTTCATATCTTGGCTGTTGTGAATAATGTAACAATAAACATGAGAGTTCAGCTGTCCCTTCAAAATCCTGATTTTAATACTTGTGGATATATACCCAGAGGTGGAATCACTGGACACTGGGTAAGGGCTTGGCAATGATTCTTGGATATGAACCCAAAAACAACAAAAGCAAAATTAGACTACTAGATTAGAACTACATCAAAGTTAAGGATTCTGCAAAGGAAACAACACAGTGAAAAGTGGAAGAAAATATTTGCAAACCATAATCTGATAGGGGATTAATATCAAAAAGATATAAGGAACTCAATAGTAACTCAATAGCGAAATAATAATAATAACCTGGTTAAAAATGGGCTGAGGACTTGAGCAGACATTTGTACAAAGATGACATGGAAATGGCTAACAAGTACCTGACTAATTGTTAGGAAAATGCAAATCAAAACTACAGTGAGATATAACCTCACACCTGTCAAGATGACCATTATCCAAAACACAAAAGACAAGTGTTGGTGAGGGCGTGGAGAAACTGGAACCCTTCCCCACACCTTTAATAATGTGCTTTTTCTAGGAATTGGCCAGAAGAGGGATCAAGTGCTACAGCTCCAGGTTTTTCTGGCTCCTTTGTGCCAATCAAGTTGTGGGTATTTCTTTTTAATTAAGAGAATTGGAAACAGTTCTACATAATCCAGCTTCCTGTTACCTCTGGAATCTCTGTTATCTTACTTTCCCCTCGCTCACCGCACTCTAGCTAGCCACTGTTATCATCTCGCTGTTCTACCAACCTGCTGGGCTTGCATCCACCTAAAATCCTGTCCACTCCTTGTTTCTTTTTGTGGAACAGAGGTTCCTCCTTGTGAGGGATGTGTTCTGGAAGCTGCCTATGACAGAGCCTCCCATATCACAGAAAAATCCAGGGCAGAGAAGGAAGGCAGCTTGCAGAGGGTGGAGATGGGCATCTCTGAGTCCCGAGAATCTGATTTCTGTCCTTGCCTCCTGCATGTAACACAAATGAAGTACCCAGTGAGTATTAGTCCTGTGCCCTCTCTTTATCATAATTTGTATTTTATAGTGAGTTAGTATTGAAATTAGTTTTGTTTTGTTTTTTTATAACCAAATGAGCCTTGACTAATAGCCCATAGATCCATATTAATAAACGCTGATATAAGTCAAAGAGTTATGAACTCTTATGTTGGAAGCTAAGCTATTCGTGCAATCCCCTATCATTAATTTTAACAAAAACTCCAAGGCCTATAGAGTCAAATAATTATCCCATCATCACTTGATGTAAATAGCATGACCAGGATTGAATCCAATAGCAGTTTTTATTTTCCTATGCTCTCTACAATGCAGATGAGCAAGAAGGAACATGAGTGTCACCTCCGAGTGCTCAGCGGCAGGTGATGATACCAGTCAGTGCATAATTTCTTGTCCATTGTTGCCAATAAATTTGGGGTATTTTTTTGTAATTAAGAGAATTGGATATAGATCTCTCTTATCCTACTCCCCCTTTGCTGGGGTGACTCTCCATGTCACCCCAGCTAGTCACTGTATCATCTGGCTTTTCTACCAACCTGCTGCACCTGCATCCACCTAAAATCCACCTGTGGCACCTGTATCCACCTAAATCCTGTTTGCTCCTTGTTCTTCTTGTGTGCATTCTGTCCTCAGCTGTCCCCTTGGCTCACTCACTCAACTTCAGTGCCATTTTGTAAAATAAAGGGTCCTCTGAACACTTTATGAAATACTGCAACCTCCCCCTAGTTTTTCCTGTCCTCTCCCTAATATTAATTTTTTTCTAGAAGATGTATCATTAACGTTTCTCACTTTTTTGTTTATTCTTCTCGTTTATGAAGTGTCTCCCCTATTGGAGTGCAAGCTTCATGAGGACAAAGATATTTGTCCATTTTGTTTATTGTTCTAACCACAGACCCTCTGAAAATCCCTAGAACATATGAAGTCTTCAGTCTTCATCAAAATGCGTTGACGAAATTAATAATTAATGAATATGTAATTTATTTTACAATTGAGTTTTGTTCAATGAATATAAAACTTGCCAATGAAATATTTTTGAGGGTTTCATTTTAGTTCTAGTAAAAAGAGGACTGCAATTCTACCCAAATTCTACACCAGTGAAGAAAATCTTTATGATAAGGAGCATCTGTGGAATTCAAGGATGACAGAAGACAGAGTATTTCCTGGCCTTGAGTGGTCTGTTAATGGAAACAGGGACACACTGGGGACTGAGGAAGCTCCACTCCCTGCCCAGTCCATCCAGAGCCTTGGGGTTTCCTTCTTCCACTTCTGTGAATATGTTCCACTCTCTGCTTCTCTGTAGGTGGGTTTGCTATGGTTACCCCCTAGCAGGTTCACAGAACAAAAATAAGTAACAAAGAGCAAAGAGTTGGCCACATTTATCAGGTGCGCATCCCTATGTGATCATCCATGACCAGGATCAGGGAGAAGATAGAATCCTAAGAAAAATAGGAATGTCCCCTCTCAGCACTGTGGGCAAGTGTTTAACAATATCCCCTATAAAGGACTATGGGTAGGTCTGACAATGAAAATATCCGAAAGCATATTTTCATTTATAAAGTCATCAATGTAATATTAAAATCTAAGTCTGTGATTCTCAGCTGTTTGATGGAGGTGGGAAAGACCTCAATAGATGCCATGTATTTTCCCCGTTTCATTTTAGAGCAGAGGAAATTCAAATCCAGAGAAGTTTTGAATGTCATCCATGTTCTCACACTACTGAGTTTGGGCATCTTATGAAATCAACTTAAACATTTTAAAGTCTGATTATCCTTATTAGTGAAATAATATGAACTCCAAATTTTAAAAAAAACCAGTAATATAATAGCTTGAAATAAAATTTCACTAATCATCTATGCTACCATTCCACCAATGTTTCTGTCTTTGAAAGACAGCATTTCCTGTTTGCCCATGGCCTTTTCTTTTCCTCCATAATTTAAATGAAAGAGTCATAATTTCTTAATTGGTGAAAAAGCTCAGGAAAATCAGCAAAATAACATCCCGAAGACAGTTTTTGTTCAAGAAAAGGCAAGTGTAGCAGTTTCATACCAACAAAACAAGAGTTTGTGAAACCTTACAAACACATATATACAAATATATTCACACCCCAAACATTATTCTTTTGTGAAGAAAATAAATCAATCCTAGTACCTTCAGAACTTTATTTTGATTTGCACAACAGAGGAGCAGAAAATAAATGTTTTGTATCTTTCCTTGAGAAGTATCTATTTACTTTCCATTTACATTTATATGCCTTGTTATACATATTTTTGCTCACATTTACTCCTATATACATCTCAGCAAAATCACCAAGGACACTCTAAAAAAAAGAAAGTTGCTAAAGATAATGTGCCCTTCATTGTCCTTAACACAAACCAACTTTAAAGAATAACATAATTTAAAAAAATAAAGACAAACCCTTGCTCTGGAATTCGATTTGTCTGAAAAATCATAGAAGCTAAAAATGAACCCTACAGCTACTATTACAACTTAATAGCTCTTTATACAAACACCAGGATACTTCTTTGCAAAAAGAAGTGATACTTTGACCACTGTCACATATTACTGAATTCTGAAGTTATAAATAAGCATTTGTTTTCATTTTTCAGACTGTATACAACCTAATAACTAGATGTTGACATCTTCAATACATATGTTGATATAATACTTTTAAGAAAGATGAAGAAACAACTGCCTATTAATGTCACATGTTCATTAGTTATCTTGGAGGTTACACATATAAAAATTTAGTTTTCCTAAGTGACCTTGGGTAGGCTCATTAACCTGCTTGAACCTAAATTTACTCATTTGCAAAATAAATCCCAACTCAAAAAGTTGTTGGGAGAAATTCATAAATTTCTGTGTTTAGAAAACTTAGCACAGAGTCTTATACCTAGTAAAATGGTTAATAACATTTGCCATTATTATTATAATTACTCTAGTATCAACATATTATTATACCATGGCATCAAATAGTGTCTAAAAATCAGTATTTTGAAGGAATGTTGTCATTGTTTCAGAATATACTTGGAAAACAAAACTAATTTCCTTTTTTTTTAATTTGGCAATGAGCAGTTTAAAATTACAAATTAATATACGTCTTGAGATTCCATAGAAGATGTCACCTTCAGTGGATAATGAACACACTATGATCAGAACTTCATTTACACACAATAGAGTACTTGGCTGAGTTTCTGCAGAGTGACTAATGTGGCTACGGCAAATGATCTGCTCACTTTTCGAGTCACCACTATAATGAACTCACTTTGATGAAATGGTAGTTCGCATCACATAAAGAAATTTAACCATGCCAGGTAATCATTCTACATTTTATTTCATTCTCTTTATAGACAAATCACTCTAATTGCACACCTCTAAAATTTGACCTTTTCCTCTCCTCTGCATTGTTCTGTATTCTATAAAGAACTTAATACATGCAAGCAGCTTAAAAGGAAAAATATTGTCAAAACAAGTCGCCACATAATCTCATCCTTCATTTTCTCACGACCATCTTGGACTTGGATAACAATTCACTTCAAGCACTCATCAACATAGTGCCCAATCAAGGGTTGGTGGGGAGTCTGTGTTCATAACATAGGTCATCCACATTTCATGCTTCTCTCTAAATAGGATTTGGTTCATTTCTTGCTCTTCCATTCAGCTTGCTCCCAGGCTGAATCACTATTTTTAGACTGCATGCATACAATATGTCTTTATTGACATTTCAAAGCTAAATAAGGATGATTCTTAAGGAGCAAATGTCTAGACCACAGAACAATCATCTTTAGGGAAAAATATAATCTAAAAGTAAAACAAAAATAGCTAAAAAAGAAACCAAAAAATAACCAACTAAAAAATCTACCCTGCTGATTTCAGAAAATGTCTTCATCTAACCTTCATTGGTAAAATGGAACAGAATCCAGTCTGGATGTGTTTATTAGAAATATATACATAAATAAATTTTTGTATTTATAGATTACTTTTTTACAAGATACATCATACCTATACTCATCCTTCTTTCCTGATATATGAGAAAGATTTTTCTTTATTTCAGAAGATTACAGGGGTACAAACATTTTGGTTACATAAACTGCTTTTGTACCATTTGAGTCAAAGTTATAAGTGTGCCCATCACCCAGATAGTGTGCACTGTACCCATTAGTTGTGAATTTACCCATTCCCTCCTCTCTTCTCCTACCTGCTTGATTTCCAATGGATGTTATTTCCATATGTGCACATAGTGTTGATTTATTAGTTCTAATTCAATAGTGAGCACATGTGGTGTTTGTCTTTCCATTCTTGTGACACTTCACTTAGAAGAATGGTCTTGTCCAAGTCTATCCAGAATAATACAATAGGTAGTTCACCCATTTTTTTATGCCTGAGTGTGCTCCATGGCATACATATACTACATTTTATTGATCCACTCATGTATTGAGGGGCCTTTGGGTTGTTTCCACATCTTTGTGATTGTAAATTGTGCTGCTATAAACATTCAAATGCCTAAACATTCAAGTGTCATTTTCTCCTTTGGGTAAATACCCACTAGTGGGATTGCTGGATCTAATGGTAGGTCTACTTTTAGTACCTTGAGGTGTCTTCATACTACTTTCCATAGAGGTTGTACTAGTTTGCAGTCCCACTAACAATGTATGACTGTTCCTGTCTTTCCACATCCACACCAACATTTGTTGTTTTGGGACATTTGACAAAAGCCATTCTCACTGGAGTTAAGTGTTATCTCATTGTGGTTTTGATTTGCATTTCCCTGATGATTAGAGACGTGTAACATATATTTGTTGGCCATTAGTCTATCTTTTTTTGAAATTTTCTGTTCATGTCTTTTGCCCACTTTTTAATGGGGGTGTTTGACTTTTTCTTGCTGATTTGCTTGAGTTCTTTATATATTCTAGTTATCAGCCCTTTATCAGATATATGGCATGCAAATATTTTCTCCCATTCTGTGGGTTGTCTATTAACTCTAATAATTGTTTCCTTGGCTCTGCAGAAGTTTTTTTATTTGATCAGGTCCTACTTACTTATTTTTGTTGTTGCTGTGATAGCCTTTGGGGTCTTCTTCATAAATTCTTTGCCTAGGCCAATGTCTAAGAGTTTTTCCAACATTTTCTTCTAGAATTCTTATAGTTTCATGCCTTAGGTTTAATCCTGTTATCCACCACGAGTTGATTTTTGTGAGAGGTGAAAGGTGTGGATCTTGTTTCAGTCTTCTACATGTGGCTATCTAGTTTTCCCAGCACCATTTATTAAATAAGGATTCTTTTCCCCAGTGTATGTTTTTGTCTGCTTTGTCAAAGATTAGATGGCTATACGAGGATGGTTTATATCTGGGTTCTCAGTTCTGTTCCATTGGTCTAGGTCTCTGTTCTTGTGCCAATACCATGCCTGTTTTAGTTACTATAGCCTTATAGTATAGCTTGAAGTCTGGTAAATTGATGCCTCCCAATTTGTTCTCAATAACTTTCACAATAGAAATAAAATGAAATAGCTAGTAATGTATTAAACTAAGGAGGTAAAAGACCTCTACAGAGAGAACTATGAAATCCTGAGGAAGAAAATAGCAGAAGACACAAACAGATGGAAAAACATACCATGCTCATGGATGAGCAGAATCAACATTGTTAAAATGTCTATACTACCCAAAGTGATCTACATATTTAATGCAATCCCTATTAAAATACCAACATCATTTTTTGCAGATCTAGAAAAAATAATTCTACACTTCATATGGAACCAGAGAAGACCCCATATCACCAAAGTAAAGAGAAATAGTTTCTATAAGCAAAACAGAAGATATAACATATGACTCAATAAGTTGAGATTTGATGCCAGTATCTTTAGATACAACATCTAGACTTTGGAGTCCACTAAATTCATGTAAAAATATATGACATTTAAGCTATTAGTTATAGCTTCTATAATAATTTAGTTGTCACAAAAGATTTTCATAAAGATAGAAAATTTCACAAGGCATTGTAAGCCAAAGCATCTAAAAATGTAAAGAAATAGTAAATATATTTAAGAAGCTTATATCTAATTTGCATATGTATATTTTAAATAAAGAATCACATGGTAAGAACTGGTAAAAATAAACATGTTGGTTCTCTGGCTGAGAAAAGCAAGATGCTGTCTCTTCTTGTGGTTATACAGATGCAAAGATAAAAATATAGGGATTCAGACTACAAACCCCCCACATTTCTTCTTTCTTGTCATGTTCTTACCAGGTCACAGCAAAGTTTCAAGAACTGAAAACTCCTTCCATGTGCCAATCAAATGTTTACCAAGAAATAGAAAGGATTCTGTGTTAGTAATAAGCACAAGTAAGCTGTGCTTGGAGCAGATTCTTGTGCCAAATTTTTCAAAGAAATAGCATCAAATTCCATGGGTGTTCATAGTTCACATTTTAAAGATTTCTGAGACTACTATTAGCCCCTTTCTACTAATGCAAATGTCTAAATGGTTCTTTCTTTCATTACACAATATTAAACAAATGAGGAGGAGGAGAGGAAAAGCTTGTTCTTTCAGTAGAAAGTCAATTCTATCAATATAAGACTATGGAAGACCACAACGTTGAAATTCTCATGGAAATAACTGACGCAGAAAAGAATCATCAAGGGATGTTAAAATAATTAGGGGAAAGTTTGTTTTAGAACAGTGCATTTATGGAGTTTCAGAATTTCTCATCGCAGAACACTTACTAATAACAAAAGAAACAAAGTGCCTTTGTAATGAATAAATTTGGTGGACACCATCCTAACCAAGTGATCAAAGAGAGCATTACCATTAATGGGATAAAGTGATAACTGGTGTCTCCTGATATGATCCGCTAAGAACAAAACATCATTTATGTAGTACTTACTCTGTCAAAAAATGAATTGAAACATAAGGAAAGATTCAGCTAAACTCTGACAGACGGATCACAACACAAATAGACTATACTCTTCAAAAATGTCAATGTCATGAAAGAGAAAAATGTCTTTAGAATGGTTCCAAATTAAAGCATATGAGAAAGATATGGCAACTAAATGTAATACATGACCTGATTGGACCTTGGGTTAGGGGGGAAAAAGTTATCATATAGGATAGTATGGGGATAATTGGCAAAGTTTGAATATAGAAATATACTGGTGACCTTATTCAATTAATCTTAAATTTTCTATGTTTGATAATATATCTGTGGTTTTACAAGAAATTGCCCCTGTTCTTTGATAAAACCTGCTGAATTTAGTGGTAAAGGGTCATGATCTCTGCAACTTACTCTCAACTGTTCAGCAAAAACACAAGAATAATATTGAACAGATAGAATAAAGAAAGTGAGCATGACAAAATGCTAACAATAGACGATCTAGGTAAAGGGAATGTAGGAATCCAAAGAAATGTCCACAAAATTTTCTGCAGGTTTAATTTTTTTCCATCATAAAAGTATTAATTAAAACAAATAATAAAAAGAAATGATAAAGGAGATGAAATAAGGAAGCCATTTAAAATAAGTTAACATACCATTCTATATCCTGCCAAGTTGGAAGACTCAGAAGGAAGAGAAATTCCCCACACTTTTACAATAATAACTACTCCTGATTATTTTGAAATAAGTCAACCAACCTCTATTGTATCCAACTTCTACTTGATAAAGCCGAAAGCAAAATAAATAAATAAATAAATTTCTCAGAGTACCATGTGCCTCTGTTTAGCACAGATGCAAAGGAGACTCTTTCTCCACATGCATGCTAAACGTTTTTCTAGCTTTCTCCATGTTCAGTGAAAATGGTGGGAAAGGAGAATAAATCTGAGCACAGGTATTCTGACCTTGAATTCAATGACCATCAGGCTAACGGCAGGCTAGGAGCTTAGTTCCTAACATGTGCATCTGTGCCTCCCCACATGTTAGCCAGTTTTTAATCCTTACATTGATTAGGCATGATCACACTGTGATTCCCCTCCTGCAGACTATTCATTTGTATTGCAAATTGTTAATAACATCCTAAAGTCCAACAATGTTATCATCACTGGGGCCCCCACAGCCTTCATATTCATTTCCGCATTATTGAACTAACAAGTAGGGATGCAGGGACAGCTGCAGCTCCCGGGGAAGCTTACACAATCAGTGCTGACTTTCCCAGTGGGGACCTCAAAATATTAAAAAATTCTAACAAATTAGGTGAATCTCATGAGTAGAGGTGAAAGCATTTGCTCCATTTGTCCTTTATGTTAGTACACACAGTAACAGGAATACTAGCATTTTTTGAGAAGATGGTTTCATATGAACATTCTGCTTATATACACACTCAATATTTTCTCTCCAAATCTAACTCAGGCTAAATTTATTGAGTAGTGTGTATAATAAATTGGGCTTTGGAATCAAATACACTTGAGTCGGAATTTTGGCTTTTACAGCTACTACAGTTCACCTTTAAACACGTTTCTTTTCTCCCTTTGTTTCATCTCGAAAATATAAATAGCAGTAATTCTTTTGTGTATTTCATGAGCTGTATTTAATGAGAATGCGGATTAAAGTGCTTGTGTACAATAAATACCAGCTACTGCTAAAGCTAATCATGAAAATGCTTTCTGTGGCAAGAATATGCTATTTCTTAGATTTTTAAGTGAAATAAATATACATTTAATTGCATTAAATATATACTAGTACTTTGCAAATTACACCTTACACATTGGAATCTTGAGGGGCCAAATGAATGTAACCACATGAGTCATTTGGATTATCAAATTAGCAAATAATCCCATTTGAAACATGTCCATGCATTTACTTAAATATTTTATATTGATGGTAATTAATGTACTATCAATCATGTTCTTTCATTCTGAGGGATTTATTTTTGGATTCAAGAGTGTGGTAATAGGAGATTTCTGCTTCTGGTGATGATGGATTAGTTTGCAGCTGGCCAAATGTGTGCCAAGAACATTAGTAAAGGGAAATACAATAAAACACACATTTGCAAAGGTATCAGAAAGCTCTCATGGCAGTTAGAACTTCTGGAGCCAAGAACCTGGAGAGAAGGAAAACATATTGGAGATGAGCCCGACGTTCTGTATTTTTAGTCAAGGCATTTGCAGATTGTTAAATAGCACAGGGTGGGATGGAGAAAGGCTGAGCAGAAAGTAACAGCGAAGCAGTGTTTTCAACAGTCTTTACAGGCAGGAGAGTCAAAGATTGGGGATCAGATCTTTCAAGGCAGCCAGCACTCGGGGGGCCACATACTGAAGCAAAGGGAAGAGGTGCGAAGTGAACCTGACTGCTCCAATTTTCATCTCTAAATTGTCCGTCAGTGGAAAAGGATCACAGGGTAAGAGGGTGAGCTAAGATTGGTCTAAATGTCCAAGAAAATAATCAGAGAGTTTTTCAGTTTCACAGGAAAGCAAAAAAAAAAAAAAAGAAAAAAGAAACTAGCATCGAGTTCCCCTAAGAAGTAATGCATCCTGATAAATTATCTGAAAGTAGAGTAAGCAGAAAACAAACCAGGTTTTATAAAAAACCTAGACCCACTCTTGAATCTGAGTGATCCTGCTTGCATAAGATAATGTTCTACATTAACTACATGCAACACTTTAAAACTAGTTTTCCTGAAGGGATATAGCATCATCTAGAACCCATACAGTTTTTCATTAAAAAGGACAGCATTTAATAAAAAAAAAATATGAGATGAACTAAGAAACAGGTCCAAGAAAACAACAGCATCAACAAGAGTTGAAACAGAGCCAGTCATCATCTATATTTTGGAGTTAAAAGAGGTTTAAAATTATGATTTATGTCAAGACTTTAATGGGTAAGTGAGAGGAACTCCACAGAGACCTGGAATCCATAAAACATTATTGATGACTTTGGAGTGAGGAAAATGTTCTCAAACTAGATGCCAAAAGCAGTGATCATATGGGAAAAGTCTGATAGCATCTCACGAACATTAAAATCACATTGGCTTATTAAAAGACACCAAGAAAAGATTAGAAAGGCAAAGCAGAGTGGGAGAAGTTATTTGCGATATGTAACAGAGGATTCACATCCAGAATAGATCAACAACTTTAACAAATCACACTTCACAAATGAGAACATCCAATGAGCCAATTAGTAAATAAGAAGATACTCTCCATCATTAATCATACACAAGTGCAAATTACATGACAGCCAGAGTGGATAAAATTGAAAGCATGGCCATATGTTGGAAACGATGTGAGAAAACATAACCAGTATGCTACTGCGAAAGGGAAAGGGGTTGTTAGCGCTTCGGACAATTCTTTGGCCTTATATACTAAATGTATATATCCTGATCCAGCATTGCAACTACTAGGTATATATATAATCAACAGTAATGCATAGAATATGTATATTAAAATATATACAATAATATTCATGGCAACACTATTTGTAACAACCCAAAACCCAAATACGTACTTGCCAACTTTAGAACTGATAAATAATTTATGGCACATTCATACAATGGAATAATACACAGAAATAGAAATAGTTTAACTTATGCTTCAAGGAAAACCCATGGATAATCTCACAAATTTAATGTTGAGCAGAAATGAGACACAAACACGAGTATGTTGCTTATTTTGTTAAAGAGTCGAGATTCACCATCATTTATCAGCAAAGTCAACCTAAGCTGAAACAATATTTGTATTGCACCAGTGTGGTTTGGCTCTGGCTTTGCTTTGTTTTTAAATTTTTTGTTTATTTATCGTGGTTGGCATTCCATTAGAATAACACTATTTCTCAGCAAAGAGAAGTTAATATACTCTATGAAAATATTACTATATTTACTCATTTTTTAGATATTGCAACAATCTCATAATGCTTTATCTATTCTCTTGCTTTGCAGTTTTAGTGATTCTTCTTATAAATTTACTATCTTCACTATCCCTATTTTCTCTAACATTTGGAAGAAAAATGTTTTTACTCTAACAAATAACGCTTTAATTGTCAGCAAACAGTACTGCAAGATGGAAGTTATTATCACCTTGTTGATCTGTGAATCAATATTCCAGAGACATCTTAACTTGGATCAGGTGAACTCTGCAGGTTGCTTTGTCTGGGGAGAAAGAGTGAGATTTAGGGAAACTGGTGAGACCCGCTAGCGAGTTCTTCCCTTCCTAAAGCAGTGTGTGTCTAAACACCTTGCCAAATCCCTTTTAGCCTTTGAAATCGGTGGAGGAGAGCTCGCCTTATGAGGATAGCAGACTAGTTTGTGTCAGACCAACATCCACCCCAAGAACTACTGGAAGAAACTGGAAAAAAAAAATCCATGAACAAACAAGCAAACTGTCTGAAGACATTAGAGAGTTCCCTTTAAGCCAGTGGGTATTTGTGGGGCTAAGATCTGGGAAAAGAGAAAAGCCAAGAGATGTAATTCTGGCATTTGGTCCTGTTCTGTATTCAAGGAAATGCTAATTCTGAAAGCAGTTGCTAAGAGACTGAGAACAGAAATGTCTAGGGACTGGAGAAAAGCAGCAGCAATGGACTTTGTATTCATCCAGAAGGATGGGCCTGGCGAAACCAGTCAGGCTTCTTATTGAGAAGAAATCCCCAAAATCTTTACACAAGGTTATAGGTGAACCTGAAACCAGCGCTCACAATAGTGAAATACCTAATTTAAAATCGACTCAATGCCCAATTACATTAAGGTGATCTACTCCTAACCAGTGTTTGCCTGAAACATAAATAAATCTTTATGCCCTATATTTAATGTAAAATATATAGGATTCAATAAAATATAACTTGATATAAAAGAAGAAAATACTTGACTAAGAACCAAAGAAAAAAACATGTAACAGATGCAAGGAGAAACAATGAAAATATCAGATATGTTCCTTAAAATAACAATAATTAAAATGTGCAAAGTACTAGAAGACAAGACAGAATTTGGCAGAAAACTAGAAACTTTAATAAAGTATAAAATAAATGTTCTAGAAATAAAACCATACAAAATTAAACCAATTACTAAGTGGATAAATATTATGGCAGTTTAGATACAGTTTGAGAGATAGTTTAGGTCAATAGGTAAGAATAAAATACCAGGGATAAAACAGAGAGTAAAACAAGTATGTCAAAAGCTAAAAATAATTTGAGAGATACTGGAGATGAATACAATTCTGATATATGTGTAGTCCAAGACAAGAGGAGAAAGATAATGGAGCAGAAGTAATATTTAAAAATATAATGGAAGATAATTTTCCAAAATTAATAAAATTCATTAAACCACAAACTTAAGAAGAGCTACAAATCCCAAAAAGGATAATTACTAGAAAACTACATTTAACACTGCTAAAAGCTAAATAAAATAGTAAATCTTAAAATCAACCAGAAAAAAAAGAATATGTATTACTATTCCCTTCATAGTAGAAACAGTAAGAATCATGGCTGGCTTCTCAAAATTAAACAGTGAAACCCAGAATACAACTATCTCTCATTATTTCTCAAAAATTCTAAAATAAAATAACAGTCTTCTATACCCAGTAAAATATTCTTCAGAAAATAGAGGTAAAACATTAAATAAACAAAAATAACCCCCAAATTAGAAAGCATCTGTTATCACAGCCCTTCACTAAAAGTAATACTAAAAAGTGTTCTCAGCAGAAGGAAAATATTTAATAAAACTCAGGGCAGAAGAGCAGTAAGTACAACTGAATAGATAAATGTGTGAGTAAACGTAAGTGATCATTTATGGTACAGAATACATCACAATGTTTTTTAAAATATTAAAGTAACATAATATATTCAACACCAACTGACCACGAGTAAGGGAGAAAAATTCTTTAATGCCCTTGCATTGACCAGGATATGGCAAAAGTATTAATTTAAATTAGACTTTAATTAATGCACAATGCATGCTGCAATCTCTAGAGTAACTTCTAAAAAAAACAGAAGAATGCACTAATTTATAAACTAATAGAGGGGGTAAACAAAATATTAAGTAATAATGCATCAAGCTATCTTACTGCCGGCTTTCCCAAAAGAAAAGCCTTTGGAGAAGGACCCATGACTGGTAGATTTGGTGGGTAACATTATCTCAGAGATCAGGGAGACATGGCAGAGATTAAAAAACTAAGAAAGCAAGAAAGCTAATATAGGAACGTGTTATGAACTTATGTGATGGGCTACAAGGATATGTCCTACCAGGACTGTCTGAGGAGTTTTAACAAAATAAATGTCACAGCTGTGCACCTGGGGGATGAAAGGGAGGGACATAGAACCATCCTTTGCCTGTTGCTCAAGGCATCAGCTCCCCTGCACCCTTGAGTTCTTGAAGGCGTCTCCACCTGCAGCGGCAAGGAAACTTCTCCTGGGGCACTAAGGAGTAGATTATGCAAACAATCTCAAGGACAGGCTTCCTCTAAGAGCACCTGCAGAAATCTGGTCAAAGTCTTCATGGAACTGACATTTGAAGCAGTAGTTAGAGAAAGAATTGGGGCAAATCACATTTTACACATGTGTGCAAGGGGCTCTCTTGTAAGATTTGGGGTGTTGTTCCTGGAGAAACCCCAAGCCCAGTTCTTCAGACCCCAGAGATCCTGTGAGCTACTCAATTTTCTTTCTGTAAATCCTTATTTTACTTAAATGATCCAGTGTGAGTCTCTTGTATGCAACTAAGGATTCGACTGATGGGAAAAAGAAGGCTAAGAATATTCAGGCATAGTCTTGATTTCAAAGAATCAAATATTTGAAGGCATATCTCCAAGAAATAATTAATATTCCCTAGCAGAGACACTACAACAGAATGTAGCTTTATAAGTGATATCTGGATCTTATATTAAATGCATGCAGAATTGTAAGTACTTTGCAAACTATAAGAAAGAGTCATCCAGGGAAACCAATGTTCCTGAACAGAGAGCTATTTGAGCTCAGGTATTAAAGGAGAATGATCTAGATATGGAAAGGAAGATATAGTCAAATGTTGATAAAAGTAAGGTACTTCAAACTATGGAAATAGTATCACAGAGACTCCCATCAGAATGTATCCAGGCTTAACCACTATATCTCAGTACAAGAAAAAAATATTTTAAAAGTTGTTTCATACAAGAAAATCAACATGAAAAACAAAAGTTTGACTCAGGGTGCAGGTTAATATTTTCAAAAAAACAGAAAGACATGAAATTGTATATCCTTATTTTGTTATTTTTCCATTGCATTCACTAACCTTTGAAATGGAAAGATAAACATAATTAAGTGAAAGGGAAAGCAAAGGGGATATAACAGGAGACCCTTGTTATTTAAATTTCCAAGTTCACCAAATAGCAATCCTAGGGGCTCTCCTAAAAGAACTAGTGAAACTGTGTTTATGGATATTTAGGGGGAAAAAGACTATTTTCTGGAAGAAAGGGTTTAGGTAGAATCTCCCCCAAATGAGAGTTCATGCAGAGGGCCACCAATAAGATGGAAAGTTAGGTAATTTAAGGAGCAGCTGGAAGAGCCGGCAACAGCCTAGAAGACTGGAGTTGGGGAACACAGATGCTAACAGTCTTCAAGTATTTGCAAGACTGCCAAGTGCAGGAGAAAGTGCCCATCCTGTAATTGTTTATGTAACAGAATCTTTCTCTTCACTAGATTTCAAGGAGTCACTACAATAACTTGCTGCCTAAGAAATTAGACCAGGAGTGAAGAGGTGCCTTTGCTAGATATTTTTGTCCTCTCTTATGTCTCTTTTACCTAAAGCCTGGTTTTTCATTGCAACACACTGATGCTCTAATGATCTGCCAATAGTCTCATAGCACGGAAGTTGGCAAGGAGCAGCTTGTGCATGGGTGATCTGAGATATTGCTTGAAGAATGGAAATGCTTTTTGGCTTTCACATAATAATCATAAACCTCACCACACTCTGATTACAATTTCAGGAGATAAATGTACACCTTTAAAATATATTTAAAATATCCATACTTGGTCATTATCCTAAGTGAACTAATGCAGAAATGTAAAACGAAGTACTGCATGTTCCCACTTATAAGCAGGAGCTAAGCTACAGGTATGCAGGGCCATACAGAGTGGTCATTGGAAACTCAGAGTAGGAGGATGGGAGGGGGTGAGGGAAAAAAAAACTGTCTCTTGTGTACAGTGTATGCTATTTGGGTGACAGGTACACTAAAAATCCAGACATCACCACTACACAATTCATCGTGTATCCAAAAACCACTTATACTCCTAAATCCATTGAAATAAAAAAAAATGAAAAAATTCCATCTTTGATACCTTCACCTCTTTGGACCATTTATTTAATGCACTGTCTCCATTATCTCTCCTACTTGATGTACAGTGTCATACACACTCAGCCCTCTGAGTCTTAGACATGGAAGGAGGCAGTCCACATAGGAGAAAGGTGAATTCCAGAAATAGAAACTAGTCTCTTAAGCTGGGCCTCCTATGGTTCCCTCACCCATATTGTCTGTTATCCTGTGTCATATACACTGTGCTGCCTAATATTTCCTACAGTATTCCAATCCTGGCTTCTGATTCATGCAGCACAACAATGTCACTTAATTGCATGTAGAGCCCACTGCAGGAATTTCTCAATGGACAATTTGGTTTAATTATGCAGAGAACTGAATATATGACAAAGGGCCAATCCTGCTATTTGGATCTTTCAAAGGATAATTCCACTCCATTGTGACATTGTCATTTCTACTGTTTAGAGTTGAACTGTTTGGGTAATTGGAAATAGATTTGACCCCTAAATGGCAGATTTGGGAAACAGTTTAGTCTACTTTGCCCCAGAAATAATTAAAAGGAGAAGTGTATAAATTAAACTAGATAGAATAGTTTGCTTTTTTTTTATACTAAACTCTTACATACATTTGATTAATTAATCTCATGCTAGCCATTATTTTTAAAAGGTAATTACTTCCACTCTTATTGTAGAAAATTAATATCTGCAGCATCAATCAGAGGAGTTATCCACGAAAAATAAATTGCTTTCTTCAGGTAGAGAAGGCAGTTAAGTGGGTACCTGAGCCCTGGAGCCAGGCTGCCTGCATTGGAATCCACGCTCTGTTTACAAGCCGTGTTACCTCAGGAAAATTAGGTACATTCTGGGTGTCTCCATTTCCTCATAAATAAAATGGGAATAATAACTTTTTCTAAAGTTGAAGTATAATTACACTTGTAAACTATTTAGAATAAGCAATACCACTTCTGAATAAGCCAAAGAATTAAATTAAGGACTCAGATAATTTATATACCCATGTGCATAGGAGCATTATTCATAATAGCCTAAAGGTGGAAGCAACCCAATATCCGCTGATGGATGAATGAATAAACAAAATATGACATATACCTACAATGGAATATTATTCAGCCTTAAAGAGGAAGGAAATTCTGATTCATGCTATAATATGAAAAAAACCTGAGGATGTTTTATGCTAAGTGAAATAAGTCAATCATAAAAGAACACATTCTATGATTGCACTTTATGAGATACATACGATAATCAAATTCATAGAAATAGAAAGTAGAATGGTGGTTTCCAGGGGCTGGGGGGAGCAGAGAATGGAGAGTTATTGATAAATGGGTATAGAATTTGTTCGGATGAAAAAATATTCTGGAGATGGATAGTGGTGATGGTTGCACAACTGTGTAAATATCATCAATGTCACTGAACTCTACACTTGAAAATGGTTAAAGTGATAAATTCTATGTATATTTTACCACAATAAAAAATGCTTAGAATAATGCTGTAAACAGTGGTTCTCAAATCTGGTGCTTAGACCAGCAGCATCACATCACCTGGGACTTGATAGGAAAGCAAATTCTTGGGCCCCACAACCCTACCCCAGAACTACTGAATTACAGGCTCTAAGGATGGTGGCTCAGCAGCATGTTTTACAATCCCTCCAGGTGAGTCTGACACACACGCAAGCTAAAGTTAAAAAATTATGAGCAGAGACGATTGTAAGCAGTTGATAAATATTAGCTGCAATAACATCACTTATATTACTTTTGTATATTCTTTAGGCTCTCTCAATTTTTTCAGAAAACATTTGTGTTTTTACTTAATTCCTCATTTGCCTTCTTTTCAATACCTACTAGAAATTTATTGTAGCCAAAATGTATAGCAGAAGAAGATATTTGGGGATAAAAGGTATAGCAAGTTATTTGCTTATAGAGGTATATCCCCAAAGCGTATCTTTTTTTAGAAATAAATTTTGTGCATATCTGAGGTTATAACACCATGTTATAGCATACATGTAGATAGTACAATAGTTACTATAATGAAGCAAATTAACATATCATCTCACATACTTTTTTCTGTGTGACAAGAACGGCAAAAATCTACTTATGTAACAAAAATCCTTAATATAAGACAAATTAGAGATTTGTACCCTGAAAACTATAAAACATTAAAGAAAGAAATAAGACATAAATAAATAAAAAGATATCCCATGTTCACAGATGGGAAGAATTAATATTGTTAAAATGTCCACACTACAGATTTAACATAATCCCTACAATATTTCAATGGCATTCTTCATAGAAAAAAAAAAAATCCTAAAATCTGTGTGAAACCACACACACACAAAAATCCTGAATAGCCAAAGCATTACTGAGAAAGTAAAACAAAGTTGGAGACATTGCATTTCCTGATTTCAAATTATATTACAAAATGATAGTAATCCAAACAGTATCACTGGCATAAAAACAGAAACACAGATCAGCAAAACAGAAGAAAGAGCCGAGAAATAAATCCAAATATATATGGACAACTAATTTATGACAAGGGCAGCAAGAGAACACAATGGGAAAAGGATAGTCTCTTCAATAAATGGTGCTGGGAAAACTGGATTTCCACATGCGAAAGAATGAAATTGGACCCTAATCTTATACCACACACAAAAATCAACTCAAAATGGATAAAAGACCTAAATGTAATGAAACCATAAAACTCCTAGAAGAGAGCATAGGGGAAAATCTCCTTGGCAGTGGTATTTTGGACATCATGCCGAAAGCTCAGGCTAGAAAAACAAAAACAAACAACCAAAAAAAAAAAAAGCAATCAAAAAAATGAAAAGGCAACTTGTGAACTGAGAAATAATAATTACAAACCACATATCTTATAAGGGGTTAATATCTAAAATTTATAAAGAACTCTTTCAACTCAATAGCAGAAAAACAAATAACTCCATTTAAAAAATGGACAAACAACCTGAACAGACATTTTTATAAAGATGACATAAAAATGGCCAACAGGTATATGTAAAGGTGCTCAACATCACTAATCATAAGGGAAATGCAAATTAAAACCACTCTATCACCTCATAAGCCACTCAGAAGGATGGGTCTCTTTCAAAAAGAAAAGAGATAAATGTTGGCAAGGCTGTGGAGAAAAGGGAACTCTAATACATTGTTGATGATAATGTAGATTTCTGCAGTCACTATGGAAAACAGTATCAAGGTTCCTGTAGAAATTAAAAAGCATAACTACCATGTGACCCACCAATCTTTTTTCTGGGTATATACCCAAAGAAGATGAAATCACAACCTCCTAAAGATACCTGCACTCCCATGCTCATTGCAGTACTATTCATAATAGCCAACAACTTAAATGCTCAACAGTGGATGAATGTATAAATAAAATGTGATAAACATGATATATAATATATGTTATATAGTACGTGTGTGTATATATGTATGTGTGTGTGTGTGTGTATGATGGAATACTTTTCAGCCTTAAAAAAGAAGGAAATATTGCCATTGGCCATAACATGAGTAGACATGGGAGACATTATCCTTAGTGAATAAGACACTGAAAGAAAAGTATTGCATGATCTTATAGTAGGAATATATATGCATACATACATATATAAAAGAGAGCCCAAGGCTTGTCTTCCATGTGTTTGAGTAACAACCAGAGGCCATTCCCTTAGTAACACATACTCTGCAATTTATAAATTACAGAATGTAAAAGAAAATTATTGAAAAAGCCTGTAGAAACTGTAAAGTTTTTCAGAAGAATGTTTATAAAACCGAAAATTGGCAAGTTCCCTCTCATGATAAACACAGAGGTTATGGTTTATTTAAATGGCTGCTGTAAGCATCTGGGGGGCCATTGTAATCCTCATTAAACTTCCACTAACCGTAAAGACCTCTTTACTCTTAAAACGAACACGCTGTGAAGAAAGTCATTGCAAAATACCCAGACTGTGGCAGACATTAACCTCTTACATCAATAGCATCCACTCTCACTGAACTCCAATAAAACCCAGGCATTCTCAACTGGAAGTACTTTTCCTTCTGCAATGAGGTTTGCTTGTTGTGAACCTAGGAATCAAATTACTTTCCCTTTTCAGAATAAAACCTAAACCAAATCCCTCTCGTTTTCATCAAGGCCCAAAATTGAATAAACTCTTTACTCATATTGATAATTAGTGATTGGTTTGTTAGGAAAGCAGGCGCTCAGAAAATGTGGCTAATTCTGGTCAAAATCTCTTTTCCATAGGAGCTGACCTGTGAGCTCAATATTCTCAGGTAATTCCTCTGTAATGGAAGTCTACAAATGGAATGCTGGACCCAATCAAGGGGTCTGAAAGCTTGCCCTGGTACGTTTTTAGGTCACCTCCAATGGTGTGCCCCAAAGTGTGTGTCTTAAGGCTCTGGGTGGAGCCAGGAGGGCTTCTTGAAGGTTCCACTGTGCCTTTTACTATCTGACCTCCCTCAAGTCATTTAGTGCACCTGGACCTCAGTTTATGTGTAAAATCAGACCAGAATCTCTCTAAGGTTCCTTCCAATTCTAAAGGTTCTACAATGCTCACCCTAACATCCAAGGGGAAGTTACTCAAGGGAAGCTGGATGTTCATAATAAATAACTAACGACTCAGAGAATAAAAATAAGAAATGGTTTGTGATGCGTCGTCAGCTCTCACTAAGTAGTAGTCACCCTCTAGGAAGCAAAATGAGACAAAGCTGGAGTTCCCGTTAGATGATAGTCTGGCTTTGTGCAGGACTTTGGGTGTTAGGTAGAAACATGAAATTGCAGTGACCACCATTAGTCCTACACACAGGGACTCCACAAACACGGGGAAGGGAGAAGGTGGGGATTCCATTAGTAAGGTAGAAATAATGCAAAACCTGAGGGCTGTTTATGTTTTATCCAGAGATCAGATTTTAATCCTATTAAATTGAAATGGTCAACAAAAGCAGCTTTTTAAAATGTTCTGCAACTTGCTCTGGACCCCAACTCTTGCCAATAGCAACCCATAGCTTAGAGCTGGGGATCCCACAAAATGATTGAAAATGAGCCAACTCAAGGCAACAGTTTCTTCCAGTTCAAAATCATCTGTTTAACTCTGGTTCATTGGAAGAAAGTGCCAGAAAAGTTTAAATCCCCTTTCACAGCTGTTTCTTTATAATCCATGTTTTCTGTCTTTACTTCTTTTTTTTTTTCCCCACTTCTTAATCCAAGAGAGTTTCTGGATGAAGAAAGAGATCAGCAAATCTCAATGATGTGTGAAGTCATTCTCTGTTCCCTCTGATTTCTCCTCTATAGTGAATGAATGGCCTGGTGAAGTTCCTGGGTGCCCTGCTAGGGGGTCTGAGAGTGGCTAATCCTGCCTGCTACTGATTGGAGGGGGAGGAGGGACTATTGATGGTGTCTGGTGCCCACTGCTGTTTCTAGCCATTTGCCTCCAGTGAAAAGGTCCCCTACTCTCTGCAGTCTCCTATACTACTCTGAGGCCTCCATAGGCCACTGGCTGAGTATATACCTTGGTGTGCTGCACAGAGCACACTGGAACTCCAGCTACTGTGCCTGGCAATGCCATCTGGGGAGGCTTGAACCCAGGGCACTATTTCGAGACCTTTCCCCAGAGACTGCGTCCATCCTGTGCTTGGTGTGGCTTCCGCGCCCATCTGGAGGATGATAGGGAGGTGGTGCCCTCACTAGAGGGCTCTGGTACAGTTTCTGTTGCTCACATCCCCCTTTGACCAAGTCCCAAGGGCATGGAGTGTGTTGGTCCCCCCTCTCTCTCCAAGTCCATATCCGAGCACTGAACCTAGTTATGCCACCATTACTTCCTCCAACAGAGGGCTCTTTCCTTTCTCTTCCCGAATGAGAGACACCTCCCCTACCATCTGTCTACCCAGCGTGATCACTCACAGTGAAACCCCATACTCTGAACCATCCTGGCTTAGCTCTTCAAATGTAAAAAAAATCAAACTTTGGAATTTAGTATACCCTTTTATTGCCAACAAAGTTTATCCATTTGTCAAAAGCTATTATATCACTCTGGACTTAAAAATCTCAGTTCAAAGACAAAGCAGAACATGGATGCTATTTTTTTTTTTTTTTAACAATACCAGTCTTCCTTGCAACAGATACCTTTGGTCACATAAGGAAACTAGACACTGATTGGGTATTTACTGTGTGCCGGGCTCTGTTCTAAGCACTTTATATATTGGCTTGGTTAATTCTCTCAAGCACCCTAGGAGACAGGTACCATCATTACCCCCATTTTGCAGAGGTAACTGAGGCTTAGCCTAGAAAACTTAGCTAAGTGAACCCAACTACCAAGTGGTGCACCTGGTGTCTTTGGGAAAGAGGGCAATGGCAGCAGCCACCCAAGAGCCAACATGACTTCATTCCTTACTACATATATGTGTGTGAGCATATATTTTACTATTAATATGTATGAAAGGATTAAGCAATTGGCTAATTATCCCATCCCTTGGTTTTCATACTTTTAAAGCAAAAAAGTCACCTTCATTAATATATTAGATTATAAGCCAAAGAGGAGTTGCTTGGGGGAAAGGGTGAGAGCATGCCTGGGGATGCCTGTGGGTAGGGGGACAAAGACTGGTCCAGTTTACCTCCTCCAAAGCAGCTCTGCTCAGCCCTAATTGTTATCAGAATTCTGTGGGAAGCCTCCTCATTATTGCAATATCTCCTATAGCATATGTCAAGATCAGATTCCCAGGACTGAGCTGGGTCATGGACTGTCCAGTTGACTTTTTGACTTGATGGGGGCCTGGTAATGAACCCTGGAGAAGTGGGTTGCAATCCCATTCCACGTGACTTCCCACTTCCCTCCACTCTTGGAATCTCCTGGGGATCTTTAGAAGCAGAAGGTGCAAATGCTCACACTCACTCTGTTCCAAGGGCATGTCGTTTGGCTGTTGTGCTGTCTTCATTTCTCATGGTGTGACAATATGTGCTTTACTGTGCATCATAGTCTACACTCCTTTCTTTTTGCCATGAACTGTTTGGCCTCTGACAGCTTTTCTGTGTCCATCCCTGACCCACAGTCACTGCTTGGTAAGCCTAAAATTGGAATCAGGGGAGTCAACTCACACACACTAGCAGACCACATGCTCTGTGAGGGCAATGACTGTGTCTAGTTTGTTACTATGTCCCTAGCACTCAGTATACATACTTGAGACATAGTAAGCAATTAACACATTTTCTTAATTAACTCATGTCACTAGCTTATGCTTTTAACAATTGATTTAAATGTCAATACATTAATTATCTTGAAGAACTAGATGTGGTCTTCCATGCCTAACACATAAGGAAACTTGATTATCATGCATTTTGTTTTCAAATCTTAAAAAAAAATTAGGAGGGGAATTTAGTGATTTTATGAAATATGGAATGAATTGCTTGCTCTGCCCAATTTCAATTACTCACTCTCCTGTCCAGTCTGTTCAAGATGCTTTCTGCTGCTTTGACACTTTGTTTTACTATTTAAATAGCAGGTCAACTCATCTTCCCTTGTAAACAAGGAACCATAGTCATTCAACTTGGTAGGGGAAATTTTGCAACCTTAGAATACGTATCCCAAGTATATAAACAAATTTAAAGCAAATTTATAACCTAGAAAATATTCAAGTTTTTCATATTTACCAATATAGTTCCCTGAAAATAAAGTCATCTGCCATTGTTTTTCCCTCATTAAAACTGCAAGTGACATTATTAAAAGCTGCTATTTTTAGGTCTTCTGGGAAAATTTGGAGATATTCACTAAATTCCTATCACTAAGTACAGCTCTCTTAAAACTAAAAATGCAAATATTTTGTTATTATCATCATTAATGATAGAAGTTTGAGTTAAATGCCATTTTTATAAAAAAGAAGAAATGCTTACCACACCAATGTTATTTTAAATAATATGCATGTCAACTCTGTTCAAATGACTTCAAATTATCAAAATGCTAAAGGCAAGAAACATTTTATCAGTTTGAAGGCATGTCCAATTTTTCTACATCCTAATATATAAGTCTGCCTTTTCACGTGCACTAGATTTGAATGAATATTATCAAGGAAAATAGAAGGTATTAAAATACATGAGATATCGGGACCTTACCATTATGTTAACAAGAGTTATCCAAAATAAGAATATCACTCTGAAAGAAAACAATGTCCCTCTAATGACACTACCTATTTGACACAATTATTATATAGTGCCTTGTTTTTTAAAAATTTTTTTATACATCATTTCTCCAACAATATTCTGTTTTCAAATAGCAACCAGGTAGACACTACAGCAATTAAATCTAACTTTCACACAAACCTACTTGGCCAAAGGGCAAGTGAGAGGCTGAGCAGATTCCAAATCCAGTTGTTTAGATTTCAGGTGCTAGTTTCTCTTTGCCATTTTGCTTTTACATGCAAATTGTTAATTCACTGTTTAGTTGAATCGTGTCACAGGTAAATTGTGCGTAAAATATTTTAAGCACTACATAGATTCACCATTTTACCACACAGTGACTGTACTAAACCTCACAAATGCATTTTGAAGAAAAAGAGCTACATTCTTTGTATACCTAATTCCCTATCATCTTCATTTTTTTCCAGTCATTTAATTACTACCCCTGGGAAAGGCATGTGCTTTCATATAAATACCATGAAGTCAGAAGGATGTTATTGCTCTCCAAAACAAATTTTCATTAAGAAGGAAATATAAGATTGACCCCAAAACATTCGTCTTCTGTTTTCTTTCAGTTGGTGTAATTTCTGTTTTTCTTTAAAAAAACAAAAGCTGCAAAGCTTCATTTGCCATTTAAAATGTCTTTCGAAAGGGCCATGATTCATCGAAATGTCACATTCAGAGATGCTTTATTTCTTTCATTTTGATGACTTTTAATAAGTAAATTCATAATCACTGTAATAGTTTCTCTAAAAATGTATTGAGATTAAACAAATAATATACCTGAATATGTGCATGGGGGGGGGAAAGGGGGGCAGTATAGGACCTAAGAGAAGGTAAATGAATCCAAAACCCTACTCATATCCCTGTAGCATGCACAATGGATGGCTGCATTTAGCATTGCTGCTTTCATTTTTACATCATTAGTGATTTCTACTATGATTGGTGGATATTGTTCTACTATGAATCAGCACTTCCAGGCCATTTGTCTCCTCGGCTGGATGAAAAACAATGATTGGTCTGAGATCTCTGAATGACCCTGCTCATATAGATCTCTTCATCTTCCTCTTCCCTGTCTGTAACTTTTTCTATAGTCTTGTTACAATGAATTCCTTCCCTCCTACTTCTAACTCAGTATATTTGCACATCGTGTTCTGTCGAATTAAAGGACTCTCCCCCTTCTTATCTTTGTCTTAAAATTGTACCTTAAATGCTACTTCTTCAAAGGAACATTAAGCTGAATAATTACCCTTAGCCCCATTATTTGGTCTTGTAGAACCATATATGTGTTAGGCAGAACCTTTCACTGCTCATAGATCAGTTGTCATTAAATAATGGAAACTTCAATGTCTTTCTCCACTGATAGAACATAAGCTTCTTCTAGGAGACTCACCATCCAGGTACTCCCATCACTGCAATTGTTTCCACCACCAAAATCCTCTTAATGGTCTATTGAATTAGCTCAGTATTCATCAATATCCTCAACTATGCTGTGAGCAAAGTGAAGACAGGGCTGCCCCATCCATACCCAGGAGCATATCACAGTCTTTGGCACAAGAGTAGATTCACAATGAATATTTAATGAATGAATGAAACTTGAATTCAGACTCACTGCAACCACCCTAGTTCAGATCTTAATGATGTTTTATTGGACCACTGAAGAATTCCCCAACCTGAGCACTATTAAGATTTGGGCCAGATATTTATTTGGAGTGGGTATGTCTATGGGGGAGGGGAGAAGGGGTAGGACACTATCCCATTTATTGTAGGATGTTTAACTGCATCCTTGACCTGACCTCTATCCACTAGATGTCAGTACTTTCCCCCAATTCTGACAATCAAAAATATCTCTAGATGTTGCCAGATGTGGTCTAGGGCATCAAAATTGCTTGAGAGGCAGTAGACTAATGTAACAATCTGGTATTTGTCTTCCTCTTCCTAGTAGCTGTCACATTGCCAGTGACAAAATCTTTCTAGAATAAAAATTCCAGGAGTGTCTGTACCTTGCCTAAATACCTTTTACTGAGTTATCATGTCTACGGATACAGAATTTATAATTTGCGCTTTAAATAATGGCATTGTCAAAAGCAGGTCCTGAGATATTAACTCCGTACTGCCTCTGCCATGAATTGCTACTCTGACCTTCAGCAAGTGCATTGACCTCCCTGGATTCCAAGTTCTTCATTTCAAAAGCTGGGCTAAACGATTTATATTATTCTTTTCACTCTAAAATTCTCAGATTCCTTATTATAACTCAGGCACCCACGCAAATTGGCAAACTATCTTTACATGTTTAGCACTATGTTCAGGCAAAGCCTAATTTTTTAGATATTCTAAAAAGTCATATCCATCTGCTGCAGGATGCTTTCTAAGAATTCAGAATTTGATCTAAGTGTCGTTCTTTTGAAGTACAATGAAATCCTATCCCAAACTGTGTGCCTATTATTTTGAAAATCAAGTTTGTTATTTCTCTAATAGACTCTATGTAGTAGAGTGTTGTGTTGTTAAAAAATGAAACCCCGAATCTTAATAACTTACTGTTCGATGAGCTTGAGGAAGTAATTTACCTTCTCTAATCCTAATTTTCCCCATCTGTAGACTAGGAATTATAATATGTGTGATATTGTGAAGTTTAAGATTTGCTACAATGTCTGTTGCATAGCAATGTTCAATACATTTTACTGGTTTCCCTAATTCTAAGCACTTTTTAAATCAATGACCACTGTAATTTAATCAACAGCTTTTTTTTCTTTCTTAGTGGCACATATAAGAACTGTTAACCTTACAATCAATGACACTGGAGCAACTGTAGTATTATGAGCTTTCCAGTGCACACATCATGTAGCTCACGGTGACAATATCAGAACTCAACATGATTTTTGAATTCACCATCATTGGTGTACATGCGTATGTTTCAGTGATGTGTGGACACACCTTGTTCTATTTTATGGAAAATGTAGTTTCATTAACCTCTATAGAAACCAAAAAAGTTACTTCTTGTTTACAATCTAGATGGTAGGTTAAAAAAAAAAATCACATCATAATGTTATCCTAATTAGCATAGAATGTCCTTTAGTTGTAACGTTTAATTAATATTGTAACTCAAAGGTACTGAATAATAATATATGCCACTATCTGATTTGACAAATCCCAAAGGGTCACAGATTTATTCAGATTTCCCAAACTAGAGAAAGTAAGGCCTACAGATGCTACATGAGAATCTAGAGCTATCTTTGTTTGGTTTTCCCCAGGCTACTAATTATACTCTTAAAATATGATTAGTTGAAGCAATTTGTATGCAAAGCAAATTCTATCATATAGGATCCTATCATATGCCTTTACATCTTTGTCATGTGGCTGTTCAGCTCATATAACCTAACTTAATAACCTATTATTCTTAAAGACGACCCGCACACACAAGCACAATGAACAAAACGTTGAGTCAAAATGTGTCGGTACATTCAGAAACAAAATTAATGTTATTTAAAAATTAAATGCAATTTAATAAAAGTAGTATTTATTGAACAGCTAATAGTTCTCCAACTGGGCTGAATAATAGACCCAGAGACCATTTTAAAACATAGCAACGGCCTCACCTTATGCCAATTAAATCAGAATGGATGGGGGGAAATCTCTGCTTGGTGATAACTTTGAAAAGCTGCCCAGGTGATTCTAACCAAGTGGGGAACTAAGTAAGTTAATGAAAATAGAATTTTCCAGAATCCCGTAAAAGTACCCAAATATATAATATGGCCAAGTTTCTGTAGTAAAAGAACCTACACCTCTGGATAGGTGTGAAGGGAGACAAACTAGATCCGTGTTTGCTGGCATGATTGTTTATCCAATCTGTTCAAGTAGGAGGAGTCAAATTTGGTTTTAAAACTTGTGTCAACTTTTGAAAGAGATGAACTTTTAAAGTTTCCTAAGAAACTTTGGTGTAAGTATTCTTATAACAATCCTTATGTATCTACATTCCCAATACTTTTTAACTCAAACAAATATCACATTTGTAGATATTTAAAATACAATAAGCCTCTAGCTTATAATATGGTTTTTCATGGGAAATCTTTTTTATTACTCTACAAAAAAGCAAAAGGTGATAATTCCCCATCATTGTCATTATTTCAGCTCAGAAAACAGAGGATGAGAGCTTAACAAAGGGACCTGAGGAAGTTTGAATGAGAATTATGTGACGAGGACCACAGATTTATTAAAGGTAGCCACCGGGGGCTCACCTGGCCGAAGAAACCTAAATGTTGGTTTGCTTATTATACATTAAAAACATTGGAATCTTTGCCGTTTTGTTGTTCATTTTATCATAATAAACTATAGGTATGAAGATTGCCGTGGGAAACTAATTTAATTTTATGATTTAGGTTTAGGAGAATTTAAATAAGAGGCATACTTAGAATATTTTATGAAATGCTAAAAACATGCATAAGAACAAAATCTGAACACCTTTTTTCCACAGATGGCATTAAAATTATAGTCATGGTATTTATTTTTACTCACATTTGGTGCAAAGTATGAAAAAGAATCATTACATACATTCTATATAGCCACACTATATAAACTAGATATATGCAGTATAATTTACCCTTAGCAATTGTATAATAACAAATACTTACAAACATAGTGCATTTGATCGTTCAGGAGGAATCTTTTCCAATATAGGGTTAATAAGGGCTCTTTATGACATATTTGATCCTATACTTAATTAACTCAGAACATTGGAAATCTGGGGTAAAAAGGTTCATTTGACCTTACGTCTTTTCTTCCAGTTGTTATTTCATATGATCTGGCCTAATGGCCTTCCTGCACTAGGGTGGCAAGCTTTGCCCTGTGTAAGGGCTTTTAAAACCGCTAGTCTCTCCTCGACTAGTTCCTTCTTGATATTTGAGCTCCCAGCTCAGATACAAGCTCTGTAGGGCAGCCTTCTCTCATCAAATCATCCTGTTTTTATTTCTTTGCAGCTCTCACGAATTGTTCTCTAATGATCTTGTCTATCGCTGGGTTTCCTTGTTTATCCTCTATCTCCCCCTACTAGAATGTGGCCTCCAAAGAAGCAGGTGTTTTTGTCTGTCGTGCTCACATTTGAATTCCTAACTGAACACTTGCTGTCATGTGGTGCATGTATATATTGATGGATAAATAAATGAAAGAAAACACTCCTACTGTGGTAGATTGAAAAAGTGGCTGAAAAATCCCCCTTCCTTTCTCCACACCCCTTTTCAATGTAATTTTTCAGAAGTAGAGTTATTTCCCTATTGCTTGAACCTAGGCTGGTCTTATGACTTGAGTTGGCCAATAGAAGTCAGAGGAAGTAACAGGGTGCTAGTTGCTTTCTTGTAGGCTCACTCAGAACTCTCTGCCCCCTTAAAAAAGAGCCTGAATTAGCCCTGTGGAAGATGAGAGGTTATGTGGAGGAGAACTAAAGTCTGTATCCAGACACAGCCCAGGAGGAAAGCTGCCTATCTGACCTGGCGTCACTGTAAACAGATCAGCTGAGACCAGAGAACTACCCAACTGGCCCACAGACTGAGCATAAACAACGTATTGTTGTTTTAAACTACTAAGTTTTGAAGTGATTTACTATGCGGGACTTGGTATAGAAAGTAGTAACCAGATACTGCCATAGCATAAATCTAAAATTGGCAGATAATGGAAACATTAGGAAGATAGCCAGAACTGGAAGAAAAACTGGCAAGATAATTGGTTAGCAAAAACTGGAAAAATGGTTAGCAAAATTTTATTGGATGCCGGAAAAAATGGTGACTCGTGGTTTATCGTGGCAAAACAATAGCCAAAATTGTCACTTGTGATGAGTAGAAAATAGAAACAATGTACGTAGGATGAATTTTAGGCCTTGGTCCAGTATTTTCCAGTTGGAAAATGAAAACGTCACTTGGATGTTTTCCCAAATATGATGAGGTTCAGCAAGAGTAAGAGAAGCTGAAGGCACATTAAGCTCCTCTGAATGAAAGTCAAGTCATGGGTATAGATTGCGATATTGATCAATCACAGCTGACACACTTTGTGAGGGACAGCCAATGATCAAATTGACTGCATTTGGTTTAATTTCTGCTTCTCATCAGTCACTTGCCAACAGAGAGATTTTAAAAAATCATTTCATTTTATACTCTTAATCTTCTGATAATTATCCATAAAAACGGCCACGTTTATTTGACATGCATTTTTTTTCCACACGCATTTGTGGTTCTTTATCCTTGAAACCTTTGTGAACAAGTTTTATCCATTTATTTAACATGTTTGCTTTGCTTACTGTTTTATAAAGTTTCTTTCATAGTGTTTTTGTTGTTGCTTCTCTGTTCAGATTTTGTCTATTAACTAAGTGACTTCAACTGTTTGGGCATCTAAATGCATTTTCCCAAGCAGTCCTCCTCTTTCTTTCTTTTTTTTTCTTTCATGTAAAATCATTGCAAGTAGTCCTAAAACTACCCATAGTATTTGTCTAGTGTTAGAAGAATTTTTAAAAAATTGTTCAATTTTTATTTCCTGCACAGACAGAGCCATTACACAAATATTACAGAAGTCAAGTTGACATCTCCCAAAGATGGTAAAAATATCAATTTAGTCCGAGAATCAGGAAAAATAAACACTGAATGTAAAGCTTCAAAACCATCTTTTTTAGTATTTTCTCTATTTTTATTTATCTCTGTTACCCATAGGTGTTTATGTTATACCACAGCATGTTAAGAATTAATTTCTTTGGAACATCATATCTGTAATTAACGACCTTCAGAACTTAAACTAAATGCATATAATTATATTTAAATAGATGAGCTGAGTATATTTGAAACTCTTAAAAAAAAAAAGTACAAGTGCTTTTTGTTTCACTTACACCAAGTAGATGTTTCTGAGAATGACGGATTCATGTTTAAACAGATGAATTTCATTCTGTATATGCTCACTACATGTAGTTAAGATCAATAACTCTTCTGAATATTTTTTTAAAAACAGAAAAAATTTGCCTTGATGATGATTTGTTTTAAATTTGTTTCTATTTTGAAGGAGATGTTTAAGTCATATAAATATCAGCATTGTCCACATTTAGTTTTTGTTTGCTGATAGAAGCAGATAGTGTAAGCTAATAAGATATTTTACTCATACAAGTGCTAGAGAAGCCTGGAATTTTATCTGTAGATACAATATTTTTGTACAATGTTTTGGGTTCTTCTAATGGCAAAACAAGATCCGGTCATCTAGAAAACTGTCCTTTACTTGGAATAAAACCTGGTATGTGCTTCACAAATATTTGCCGAATGCATGATTAAGAGGGACATATAATCTCCCACAGCAGAAAAAAAGGAAAAGCAAAAACATATGATAACATTAAAAGTGTGATGGCAATAAAAAATGGTGCTTGGGAGGTTGGGACCTGATGCACTGGAAGCATCTTTCCTGGGGGTTGTCAGTCCTGGATTTTAGTATTGCGGTCTTTACACTTGCTGATCTTGAACTAGACACTTGACTCATCTGAGCCTCAGATTCCTCACTTTGTATTATGAAAATCAAACTTCAGCCTGTAAATATTCTATTATTTTTGGTATAATACACCTTATAAACAAAATTATCTTTAGGATTTTATGTTCACATGTAGCAATCTCCTTAATGTGTTATTTCATTTTTCAAGGATAACCAATCTATTTTTAAATAATTCCTCCTTATAGGAAGTGAGGTGACTTCCTTCAAATCACAAAAAGTGAGATTCCTTTGCAATGTGCTTTTCAGCTCTAGGTGGTTCAAGTCAGATCTATTTCAAAGGGAGCTACTTGTGATTTTTCTTTTATGTGAGAATCCGAATGACTTTCCAAGTCAGAGAAGTCTTTGCACTATTGGAAGATGGTTAGATGCATGGTTCTATATTATTTTTATTTATCTCCTTCGGAATTAGATCAAATTTTGGTTTTGTTTCCTTCAATATTATAGTCTGAACTAAAATGCTAAATTAAGATATTGCATTTAGTTTCTAATAATGATATATTTACAATTGTGTTTGTTTTTATAGAGTAGCTGTCATTCATATAAGACATGAAAATATATATAATTATTCAGATATTTTGATTTTGTTAAAGCATCTAAGTAATAATTTAATATTTTATATTTCAAACCCAAATTGTTGCCTTACAGACATATATTTTCACGGTTGAGTAAAATGGAATTATATTAGTCAAACACACTTACCACCAATTTTTAATTTAATAAAATGTGCTGCTGAGTTTATTTTTTCTCATTTATTTAAAAACACTGAGGCAGACATTAAAAGATGAACCATCTCTAATTTTTTTCTAATGACATTAATATTTTGATGGCCAATATTTTGCCTCTGATTTAAGATCCTGGTGATTGGCAATGAAGACAAATCCATGAAGCTTGCTTCTTATAGAGAACTGTTCCTAAAAGATGTATTACTTTATTATGTATGTATTATTTATTGCGTATTTCAAACTTTAAATTGTTGGAAGACAAGAACTGCTTTTCAAAATATTCTTTAGGTTCAAATTCTTCCACCTCGTCCTGCAAACAAGCATGAGTAAATCACTCCTTAGCACCATAACAAGGAGAAAATAAAGGTCACAGAGACATAAAGTTATTTGTTAGGATAGTTCTGGACTATGGCACAGTTAAAGTGCCTCCACACACATGAGGATAGTCTTAAAATGAGCAACTTTCTTACCAATGTAGTTTTCATAATTTGGAAGTCAGGCTTTCTCCAGGAACAATAATACAGTCTCTAAATATCAGTGCCAAAGCAAGAGAAAAATATGTGAATCCAAAGTCATGTATTCTCACCTTCTTTTTCTTCCCAAATCAGGGAATAGCACCACTTTGCTTATATTTGAGCAAGCAATTAATCTAGGATATATTTTTGATATCTCTCTATTTTCCCTATGGCCAGTCTCTAAGCCATGCCAAGTTTAACCTCCAAACATCTCTAGGAAACTACCCCTAGCTCTATAACTGCAATTAATCTCCTAGTTCATGTTGCCACCTTCTGAATTACTGAAAAAGATTCTGAATTTCCTGCAGTGGAAGCATAATTACCTTCTTATCATAGAAACCTGATCACCTAACTTAAAATTGCACTCACTGTTCAATTGCCCAAGGGATAAAGAACAATTTTTATCAAGGTTTAGATAGTCTTTCATGTTTTGTCCATAATTTCAGGCTTATTCTCACAGTCTGCCCCCTTCCTGTGCTCAACAGATGCATCAGGCTTCTCTAGTTACATAACTGGGCCTTGCTCTTTCCTGCCACCGGGCCTTTGCACAAGCTGATCCTCAACCTGAAATGCCTCTGTCACCCAAGACACCTTTCACCCACCCACATCTATAGAGATGTCAGGTCTTCAGAGAAGTGACTCCTAGTTCCCTAGAGCAGATCAGAGGCCCTGTTTATACACATCACTTTATAATATCAATGCACGTTTTTATTGTTATGCTAATGTATTTAACACAGGTCAATTTGGCTCGACGTTTTATCCTGAGCTCTAAACACTGTGAAATAAATACTTTTGATGAATGCACAAATAGTGATAAAGCACCTACTTTGTTCCTGGCAGTGATCTGGCTGCTTTAGAAATAACAGCAAGCTCTGCAGAGATAGACTGTTAATAGGCCACTAACAAATGTTTGAAGGTTGTGGAAATACTATTATGATTAGTACTGTGGATTAAAATAAAGCACATTAAAACAAAGAGTTGGGAACAAAGTGATGGGGGTGGGCGTGATATATTAATAGTTTTATATCCCCTGGTCAAAGAGAGTCACTCTGAGGAAGTGACATTGGAGAAGAGACTTAAATGACCTCAGAGAGCAGAATGTTCTGCTTTTTGGCCACATCACGAAGGGTCTGGCAAGCATATTGCCTTAGAACTTTGAATTTTATTCTGAGTGAGATGAGAAATCATCAGAGAGTTATGAGCAGGGTGTGATGTGGTCTGACTCAGTAAATAAAAGGATGCGTTCTGAATAAATAATAAAGGCTTACTCTGGTTGCTCCATGGAGTGCAGACTTTATTATGGGAAAAGGCAGAAGCATGCACATTAGTTAGCAGGTGATTACAACCATGCACAAGAGAGATCTTTGGATACTGGATATATTTTGAAGCTAGAGCTTTCATGATTTGTTGACGTCGTCAGTGGGATTTGTGAAAGAGAACAGTCAGTGTTGAGATGAGCTCAAGGATTTTTAGTTTGAGATACCCTAAGACGAGAGCAAGGGAGAGGTGCAGGTTTGAGGTGGGTGGGTTTGGAGAGGGGAATCAAGAGTTAGTAATTATTTTTTAAAAACCGTATTTTCTCCCTTGTTAAAGTATTTCAACATAGCAAATAACTGAAGCATTAGAAATTCATCAGTCAGAAACCACACTCAAAGGATTCTACATTGGAATCCTGGCATTGTGTTGTGAAGACAGTTTTAAAAATATATTTTTGTAGTGGTAATTAATTTTTAAGTCTCTCTTTTTTTAGAGACTTATATAAGATCAAGGCAGAGACCAATAAGAATTCCTTTAGGCAGTTTACAACCTATGGTTTGAAATGACTGTAGCAAACACTATGTTTTCACGAAGTCTTGACTATGTTGATTTACCTTAACTACATATTGTTTGCTGAGGGTCTCATCAAATTACACCTTACTAAACTATAACAATAAGTCTGTTCTGGCCTCTCTTTAATATTCCAGTTAGTTTCCCTTTCTAATCAAATTTAATGAAATAATCCATATTTTCTTAAACTCTTCTTTGTGTAGGCTACTCCATTGCTAGATTTACTTGTAATATCAACTCATAATTTCAAGTCATTTATTTTCCCTCACAGTGAGTTTCTGTCTACTTTTTAAAACATAACTTCAACTATTCATTTTTTACTATTCTCTTTCAGATGTGTGCTCACCATGGCATCAACATACCATGCATGATTCCACCTTAGAGGTTTAACCATCATCAGCCACCAGCCTGCTCTCTGGTATGTCTATCTCCCATTTGGATTCCTATAACCATGTCCTTACCTTCAAACTTTAGTCCCTTAACCTCAACACAATTTTCCCCAAATATTTCATCTTTCTCCTCTCAAATCTTATAGCACTGATAATCTATGACATATGAAATGCTATAGTACAAGCTGGCTTGAGGGAAAAGAAAAAGAATTTAAATTTCTACATGTTGAATTTGAAATGCTTGGAGACATCCTAGCAGATATTTCAAATGATTACCCTTTCAATATACTTAATAGAAGCAACCAGTGACTCTCTGCCTGTTTCAACCTGGCTCTAGACAGAAAAAAAAATCTCCTAAATATATATAAGCACAGGCATGCTCCCATATATTTTAGGGGCTTGAATTCACAATACTGTTATCACTGGGAAAAACTCAGAGAAATAAATTTAAAATACTGTTATAATTTGGGAAAAACTGAGAAACAAATTTAAAATTGTCCACAGTTGATATTGTACCTGCCACTTTGAAGGAGGTAATAACATACATATAAAAAAAAGATATTTCACCAATCTAAGAGATTTTCTCAGATAGATTCACCAATGATAATCTCATAATTCAGAATTATAAGACATACGAAGAAAAAAAGTCACATTAGCAAGAGTTTCCTGGAAAAAAATAATAACAGAATCAGAACTCAAAAATTAAAAACTATGGAACTATTGCAAACAAAATATTTATAAATGTTATATTTGTATCAACAGTGAATTAAAACACAAGAGAGGAACAAAGATCAAAAAGATAAAGCAGAGTAGGTTTGGATTTATAATTACAGATCTGACACATAAAAAGCTTAGAAGTTGTCACTTCTATCTCTACAAAAAGAAAAAAAAAGATGAAAAAACTGAGTTGGACACAAGAGAGGATTGAGATAGAAGGGTATATAGTCACCCCAAACTCTCGAGACACAAGAAAATATGGGAGATCACAACAAGATTGGGTTACCTGGAGCAGAAGACTCTGGAGCTATAAACTAGGCACTGCTGGAGAAAAACACACAACATGCAAGAACAGACGGTGGGTAACGTAAACAGAGAGATGGTAACTCAATCAAAGTGAAATGCTAGAACATGAAAGTGCTATATGAAAAATGAAGACGGCTTTGGATGGGCTCATCAGTTGACTACATGTGGCCAAGTAAAGAATTGATAGGTTGAAGATATGCCAACATAAATTTACCAAACTGAAAAAGCAAAAGGAAAAAAGAAATCCCCACAAAAGAATATCCAAGAACTGTGGGAAAATTTCGAAAAGAGTAATATATGAGTAATTGGAATACCAGACAGAGAAGAAAAGATAGAACAGATGATATATTTGATCTAATAATAGCCAAAACATTTTCAAAATGAATTAGACAGCAAACCAAAATTCAGGAAGCTCAGAGAACACTAAAATCTAAACCTAGATGTATCGTATTCAAACTGAAACCACCCAAAGACAAAATTAAAATCTTAAAAGAAGCTGAGGGCAGGAAGAAATGACCTTACTTCTGCAGGGGTCCTCAAACTTTTTAAATAGAGGGCCAGTTCACTGTCCCTCAGACCGTTGGAGGGCCGGACTATAGTTTTTAAAAAAAATCTATGAACAAATTCCTATGCACATTGCACATATCTTATTTTGAAGTAAAAAAACAAAATGGGCAAAAACATCCGGTGGGCTGGATAAATGTCCTCGGCGGGCCGCATGTGGCCCGTGGGCCGTAGTTTGAGGATGCCTGTTCTAGAGGAACAATTACAGGAAGTACAGTGGCTTTTTATCAGAAACTATGCAAGCAAAGAAGAGAGTAGAGTTTAACATGTTCAGTGTTGAAAGAAAAATTACAGCAACAAAACACACCAACATAGAATTTTATATCCAGGGAAATTCTCCTTCAAGAGTAAAAGAGAAATAAAGACTTTCTCAGACAAACTAAAACTAAGACAAATGTATTGTCAATAGACCTACCCTATAAAAAATATTAAAAATTTTTTTCTTGGGAAGAATTAACTCAGACTATTAGGGTTGATTTTTGTAGGGCACCACCTACACCTGTCCCTAACAAGAACTACATAAAGGAAGGAAGAGCATTGGAGAAATAATAAATGGAGATAAAATAAAATCTTATCTTATGCTCAATTGATCTCATGGATCAATAAAGACAAGTGAAATAAATTACAATAATGTTACAGGAGATGGGAGGGAGGAATTAAGGGTAATCTTTTCTAAGTATCTGCACTACCCATGAAGCAGTATCGTGTTGAGAGTGTACTTAGATTAGTTGTAAATATATATTAGACACATTAGGACAACCACTAAATTTTTTTAAAGAACACACATTTGGAAAAAAATGAAGTGAAAAGTACATCAAAAATATATGCTACTGAAATTAAAAACTAAATGTATGAGTTGAAAAAATAAAGATTAGACATAGGTGAAAAGAGCAGCACTGATTGGAGTAATAAATTCAAAGAAATTATGCAGCTGTAGTGCAGAGATTTGGAGAGTTGGAAAACATGAAAGAAATGTCAAGCAGGATGCAGGCTGTGGCCCAAGCTTTGCTTCTGGGGAAGATTACACAACCTGTGGCTTAGGATGGGATAATATTTAAAACTACAAGAATCGTACAAGTAGTTCCTGGGGCCCTTCTGGCTGCAAAAAAGCCAGAGGAGGCCCAGAAACAGAGCCTGGCCACACTCTGATGATGCCCTAGTTTGGACAGACCTAAGATAAAATCACTCAATTGAAAATTACAATGTGAAACTTAAAGCATTAACTGTATAATCATGTATTTAGTAAAAATGGTAAAGTGTAAAATATTTGAAATACATATATAAGCTCATGTTATTATGGTGAAATACTTAATATATGTATTATAACTCCATTAAAGTTTAAGCTGTATCATGTCTGCAATATCTCAATCCTCCCCCTCCAAGAACATAGGAAGATTGAAATGAACCATTTCTAATATAGGCGATTACACAGTACAGTAAGAGTTTTATGATGAAGTTTTACTATGTAACTGATCATAAAGAGTAGGACATGAATGTATTAACAGGAATTAATAGGAATGTTGATGTGTTTTTGTAGATTAATTTTATACCACTGATATTAACTATTTTAAAGTACTTTTTTTAAGGATTTAAATTTGTATAGGAATTATAATGTATCTAGTACTATGAAAAAGAGAAATGAAATATATGAAAATTTAAACAATATTTTTCTAGCCAGACAGCCTGTTTTGTTCTTCTGTAGGAGAAAATAGGTAAAATCAACCTATACATTAGCTGAATTCTCTGGACCCTGTTGCCATAACATGCTTCTGGAAAAATTATGTTTGCTGGTCTGCTTTTTTTTATTATTGTTCACTTCTAATTACATATGAAGATTTAGAAAAAATTTTCTGTTACCCAAAATAACATCAGAAACCTGAAACACATAATCTGGGGCAAACTTTTAAGTTAGCTATTACATCATTTCTATCTTAATATTATATGGCTAACAGAAGAAAAACTAGCATTTATATTTGTGTTTGATTCGTAAGGTATGTATTCAACTAAATGAAATGTTAGGTAAGAATGCCGATTTCAAATATATACTTTTGTAATATATTTGTAAAGATATTTTTAAAAAAAATTATAATGATTGCTTTTATTGTGGCCTTCATCATTTAAAAAATTCCTAGGAGACATTAATGGAAAAAGATTTAAATAACTGTTTTATTTACATTTGTTCATGGATTCTAATGTATAGATATCTAATTTCGACTAGTGTGATTTATAGACTTATAATAAAGGATGACTCTAATATATGCATAGGTCATCGACATCAACTAATGCTCATGACACCTCTTGAATGCATAACCTGTGAAAATAATCTCCCTAAAATCAAGTTGAAAAGACTCTGCATCTGGAAGGATTGTGAACACAACAGGAAGCAAGGTGGAAAACTTTGGGGCATGGTGGATTGCTTTTTGGAGAAGATACATTTTGACAAAATATTTTTTTCTGAGATGGCTTTTTATATTAAACTACAAAAATATAACACTAATTACGGCTACTGAAAATAGTCTGAATTCGAGACAACAACTCCTACATATCTTATTTCCAATGTATTGAAATTCATCTAAACTTCTGAAATTAATTCCATCATTTAAAATTACCTATTAAACCTAAAGTTCAAAAAATAATTCAGGCTCATGATTGATTGTCAAGTAGGTGGGCACTGGTAAAAAAAAAAAATCTAGATTTTACCACGCCACACCAAAATAGTTTTTTTCAATCGATTGGGAAACACCAGTAAAGAGATGACTCATTAAACAAAAACAAGTATTGTTAACAGATCAGGTTAATTTTTTTAGAAAAACTAACAGATAAAATGATATTTGGGTCCAAATTCCATATGTTCCCTATGAATACAGATAATCATTACTGACTATAAGTTCACATTAAGTAAATAAATAAAAACAACATGCTGGGGCAGATGTGGAGAAAAAGGAATTTATACACTGCTGGTGGGACTACAAACTAATATTAATACAACCTCTATAGAAAGTAGTGTGAAGATACTTCAAAAACCTAAGAACAGACCTACCATTTGATCTAGTAATCCCACTACTGAGTATTTACCCAAAGGAAAAAAATATTTATAAAAAAGACACTTGCACTCGAATGTTTATAGCAGCACAATTCATAATCACTAAGATGTGGAAACAACCCAAGTACCCATCAACACAGGAGTGGGTCAATAAAATGTGATATATGTGTATCATTGAACTATTACTCAAGCATAAAAAAATGGTGAACTAATACCTTTTGTGACAACTCAGATGGAATTGGAGACCATCCTTTCAAGTGAAGTATCACAAGAATGGAAGAAAAAAACCCATACGTACTCACTACTAAATTGAAAATTATAGATCAACACTCATGTGCACATAAGGTAGTAAAATTCAATGGAAATCAAGCAGGTGGGAGGGGGAGAAGGGGATGGATAAATTCACACCTAACAGGTACAATGCACACCATATAGGTGATGGACACACTTATAACATTGACTCTAACTGCACAAAAGTAATTCATGTAACCAAAATGTGTGTACCCCTGTAATAATCTGAAATAAAAAATAACCATATCAAAACCTGAAAATTGGGTCTGCAACAAAATTAGCCAAACCAACTAACAGTGGCCCCTGAAAGTTAGGCCTGAACCAAAAGAAATCATACTTTATGATAGTAAGAATTTTTAAAAAAGAAAAGGAGAGTGGGTCTAGACTATGTGACTCCAATTCTACTAAATCTTCTGTCTTCCTGTCTTCAGTTGCTTATTTAAAGAGATGGTGATTGTGACAGGAAGGAAAAACTAAAAATGCAGCAGTCTGCAAAACATTTGAGAGGGTCGCCAACTCTGTTGTTTTTTTAACTTGTTCCCTAAGCTTCTGAATCCTGAAGAACAACTTGCAAAACTTCCAATAGCATGGCAAAAATAACACTAACAGCCCCATAATGAATTAGAAATCAATAAAGCATTAAAAATGCAAATACATTCTTGTTAATATGACATAATTGTGAAGAACTTCTCGGCAGTCAATTACCATTTAACACAAAAGCCTGTAACGATTTAATTAGGAATCCTTCACCTAATTGAGGTCAAGATTGTTAGCAGTGGATGTCTAATTAGCTTGCTTACAGCAGCTATCTTCTTTGAAAACTCCCCTGTAAAATCCTCCCTTAAATAATATTCCTACCACCAACACACACACACACACACACACACACACACACACGTGCACAAAAGGAATGTATGTAAAAGTTGGTAAAATCAAAATAAAGTATATATCTGAGTAAATAGTATTGTAGCACCATCAGATTCCTGGTTTTGACAATATATTATGGTTATTTATTGTCACTGGGGGGAACTGGGTGAAAGATACTTGGAAACGCTGACGCTTTTGCAAAGTCTTGTGAGTATTACAAAATTCCGAAATAAAAAATTACTTAAAATGCACCCCTCTATTTCAGAAGTGCAAGATAGAATTTGAATTATCTACTTTTTCTTTTGTGGTTATGGTGATTATTTTCGACCATAATCAGTTCCATGAGACAAGGTCAAATTAATATGGAAGTTGATACAGTTCATGTAAATACCAGGTTGGTCAATCCAAAATTAAGATGACCTCAGATCACAGCAGCACTTCTAAAAGTGATTGGAGAAGACTTTTTTTTGACTGTTTACATTTCTAATTTGCTTTTGGCTCAATTATGGTCCTTAAACATCAAGGTATAAAACTTCAGCTATAAATAAAATCCAAAATAAAGTCATCTAGTTAGACTTCTTTGCCTAAGGGAATAAACTGCTCATTTTATATTTTTAAGATTAAGACTTTCATAATTACTTCAATGGACAATACATAAAAGAAACAGTATTTCAGAACAGACTAACAAGAATCAAGGGAGATTTATTGTCGCAGAGTCTCCTGTAGCAGCGGTGACCAAATTTTGTTCCCTGCGACTCTAATGCTCCAGGGTAGTTCAGGAAAGAAGAAAACAAACTCCGTGGCCATACAAAATTGAATAATTGCTCATGCACAATGCATATTTCCATGTTTGAAGACCTAACGATTTTTTCAAGTTTACACTCGGCATATGCAAATTTGGCCTTGGAATTGTTTCCAGAATCTCCAATAAATATTTAAAATCAATGTTCTACTGAGCACATGTTGGGAATGACTAGTATAGTAGAGAAAAAGTGTACTTCCTAATTAAGTCTAGCATCCACAGCTCAACTTAGAAATATATACCACACATAGCCTAAGGGGGGCGTCATTTAAAAACTAGGACTTGGTCAGTCACTTTAATGATCCTAAAGTTTTACCATTTTTGTTAGAATTCCCTCACTCACCTTATGTTTTTGCACTTAATTTTGCATTTTTAAAATTACATCTTCGAACAGCACAGGTGAAACACTTGTTCTTTTTTTAATCTTGGTTATAAATCATGAAATTCATGGTCTACATGACTAGAAGCATCCTTACATGACCAACAGGAGTTGTCACACGTTCCTTGGGGAGGGTGCCACCTGTCCACACGGGCTGCCTTTCAGTTCTTTGAACACACCAAGATCTTCCCTGCCTCAGGACTCCGTCACAGGCTGCTTCCTCGATGTGGAATGCATTTCTCTCTGTGCTCTATAGTCCTGCCTTTTTACCATCCCTTCTGTCATCATTTGGATGTCACTTCAAATGATATTTGAAGATCTAAGATGTTACATAGTGTTGACTTTAAATGGAGAAGTTCTCTGACAGTCAGTGGGGATTTTCAGGTGGGAGAGGAAAATCGGTCCAAAATCAGGAGTAGTTTCTTCGAGTCATCTCAAAGAAATGGCGCATGGTGAAGGTAAAGTTTATATGGGGATTCTAATGGGTTCATCTCTAATCCTATGACCTTAGACATAAGGCTCAGATTGAGAAACTGATCAGGAGAACAGTATGCAAAGCTGTGGTATTTGGGTATTTGTGTCCAAATCATCATTTGTGTCATCTATGTCATGTCTGAACTATATGTCCTTCGATATAGTTTTCCTATTTTGCCCATTTCACACCCTGACACCCAGCTTATGCTTAAATGTATCATAAGCTTTATAAATATGTTACCTATCCTATGCCCATAGCTATACCCACCCTCTTCTTATATTTTCCTTTTCTCACTGAGAATTGAGTTTTAATAATTCCACTGCTTTCATTTTATTAAATACATAAAGAAACAAAGTTGGAAAGGAAAGCGTAAGATAAAAAAGTGAAAATGTCGCTAGAGAAATAAAAAGAACTTATTCTTGTTATTGAATTATTGTGTTTATTCACCAAACACTTATTGCTAGCTATCTCTGTTGAATGAAGACATACTAGGATTTATGCTAGGAGGTTCAAAATGTGAATTTTTAGGTTTGCTGCCCTTGGGTAGAGAACTGTAGTCCCTTGATAAATCAAGTGATTTATCAACCAGTCCCACCTCTTGGCCTCTCCACCTGTTTTTCAAAACTCTCTCATTAGTAGCTACTACATGGATCATATAATTTTAGATATAAAGATAAAAGAGTGCAGTACTCTGAATTATACAATATTTTAAACATTTACCCAATTGACCTTGACATTTTTATGAATATATTCAAAATTGGATCCTCCTTCTCTTCAACTTTATTTTAAACTTGATTCTAAATAGGTATTAATAGAAAACAAAGATACGAGTAAAAATACAGAAATGAGACATTTAACATACAGAAGTATAGAAAAAAAGATGTTTATTAAAATGAAAAAATTTTGAAAAGTTAGCTTGAAAATCCATACAAAACAGCCCTTAAAATTTGCTTGAATCAGTTACTTAAAGGCTTATTCATGGTAATAAAAAATGGCATTTTTATACAATGTGTAAAAGTTCTAGTCATAAAAGAGACAAGTACTTCTCAACATATTAAAAATTGTCCCTTTCAAGTCAGCTGTCTATGCACAATAATTATGTGGTAATCACTTTCATTAGGGATTTTTCTGATTGTGTCCATTTCAATAAAGATGGTAGGTCTATTATGTAGAATGTGAACAGTGAACTAGAATTAGAAAAAGGGAAGTAAACAAGCTTTTTGTGCCATAAAACAAATCATTTAGTTTGAAATCAGAGTCATTCCAATGAATTTTGGCCTAAAAAAGTCAACATAATTGATGTTACAATTCTAGGTGCTTCTGATGGCAAGTAAAAAAGTATCACTAACCAACTCTTTGGTTATCTGAAGATGCAACATGTGTTTTAAAATCCTTTACACTGTAGGGAAGGCCAATATTGGGTAAAAATAAATCATATGTCTTAGATTAATTGACTGATACTTTAGTAGGTATTTATTTCTTTGTGTTAGAAAGATATAAATACATTTTTCAAGTGAATTTTCCACTAAATTTATATGACCTTTTGAAATATTTTCTAATATTTGTACATTGTCTACTTCATAATGAAGCTAAGTAAAGGGATATTATTCTGTTAATAAATTGCTTTAAAAGTCACAAAATACTTACCAATACAACATGGATATTTTCAGAGAGAATAGAAAATATTATATCTTTCCGTTTTGATTTAAATGCAATAATTGTTTATTTCATTTTTATTTTGCTCTAACAACCATTTATGACTCAATATGTAGCCACTGCATTTATTCTTTTATATACCCATTTTTCCCCCGTTCTTTTTGAATAAGTGTGAAAAATCATACTATGATTTGGCCTATGTCATATTTGTTTTAAGGACATTCTCATCACTGTATACAACTATAAGGAGGACTGCCAATTACTTACATTATAGAAAAAGGGAGGGTGTTTGACAAATCTTGACATTGTCTTTGAATCTCTTTATCCAAGACATATTCAGGTGGGTATGAAACTAATGGTACAATAGTTCCCTAGAAAAGGCAGGGGAGGAAACAGCCTTTCCCTGGACTACTAGGGAAGAGTTACAAAAATGGAGGAATGATTGTCATTGGGTAAATTCCACTTTTTCAGATGGAAAAATACAGATCCAGTAGAATCAGCTCAATTTGTTTGGATGTATTGTTAGGAATCAGTGCACGTCATTCTGGAGGCTAGAGACTCCAAAAGCCACACAGTCAACCAAAGCAGCTTGGCCTCCAGTCTAGTAATTCCCATTACTTCCAAGTCAAACCAAGCCTTACTTTTTTTACCATTGTATACAACTTACACACCTACACTATAGCCCATAGTTTTATTCTTTTCATTTTGTATAATTCTTTTCCCCACATATGGTGTTTGATCCCCAATATTCAGGTTTTAAATACAGAGGTGATCTCGTCTTTTAAAGCAAGGATGTATAATTGGCTAGCATATCTTACAGCTTGTTTTTATTTTCCATATTCCCTCTCTTTTCTTGCACTTTCTTGATTAATGATCACTCTTCTTCATCTGATGCATATATCTGAAATAAAGGGATCCAGTTGGGATAAGAAGCCATGCGAGGGAATTATGAATTATGCCAGGGACATAATTTCAGGAAGGTGGAGTTGGAAGGTGGTATCAAGATTTTCTCAGCTGGAAAATGGAGATGACATTGGGATAGTACAGGGAATAAATATTATGTTATGTACCGTGTGTGTGTGTGTGTGTCTCAGGTCCAGAAAGATAAGATTCCGCTGGGTACATATTAAATATCCTCCTCCTCACACACAGTACTTCCTCTCTCCACACAATTTTTATTTTCAGCCACCTGAACAAAAGATCCTCAACAAGTATGTATTTCTATAATTTTAAAAGGAGGTAGTCATAAAAGAAATTTAAAGAGTCCACAAAGACTTATAAAGACTTTACTATCCTTGTAGCGACAATAGAAGGATCCAACCTTCATCAGGGGAGTTTGACATAAAAGAATTTTAAAGAGCCTTCAAAGACATAAAGACTCTAATTTCCTTGTGATGCAAAAGAAGAATGCAGCCATCGTCAGGATGACAACTGCCATCCAATCCTGCAACTGCACCCATTGTCTCCAAACTCTTCAAATGTTTCTTCTTGTCTAAGGAAGACAAGAAGGATGTGTAAAGGGAGAATGCCTATTTACCTTGACCATTCTTTATGAAGGCAGAGGGCCCTGTTTTCTTTCAGAGAGTCATCACGAAGGTTCTGGGCTTACCTACACCAGTGTGTAGCACAGTGGAGCTGTGGTGTTTGGGGAATACAACATGGCAGCCCTTAAGCCACTGCAACTAATTTGAAATTACAAGGGGGTGAGAGGAAGTAAAGGAAAATAAATGAATTGAGAGTAACCACCCATATGGCTTTAGTTCCTAAAAGCTGAGGAACCAAGTAGGGGTGAAACAGTGAAAATCCCTGGTAATATGGAATTGAAGAATTTTTTAAGAATGCAGGTGCCTGGAGTTCAATTTGAAGTGGTGTTTGATGTTTCAATAGGCACTTTCATTGTCTGTCTCTCCCATGTCCTAAATCTTTAAGTACAACTAGTAAATAGACAATTGCTGTAAGCAAGGCTTTGTTGTGCATTAGTGATTGTGTAGAAGTTGAGGGATTTTTCTGAGTTAACAGCATGTGGACCAGAAGCCAGTACATGAGATGATCTGAACCTATAAAGGATGACTCGAGAGCCCAAGGGGGCCCAAGACGCTCATTGCTACTCAGAAAGTAGCACACGTTTTGGGAAGCATTTTGAAAGACATCATGTTTCTTATAGTTTTCAGAGTAAACGTATTGATATAAATGGAATACTGCCTGTTCATAATGGACGCGCTTTAGCCAACTTGGCTTCGTGGAAGCCGCCATCCTGTTCCCATTGAATATCCAGCATAAAGTCTTTAAGCCACAGTTGGTTGAAATATTTAATAGGAATAGAGTTATTGCAATTATCCCTGCTGTGAATTTGTGGTTTCCAGCTAGAAATACAGTTTTACTTTGCAGCATTTCTTCGTTGCCAGATCTCGGTCTGCTCCTAGGCACGTGCCCCTGAGCCATATATGGGACAGGTGCATGTGCCTAGTACCTACCTGACACCTGAGAACTTTTGTCCTTCCTTCTCAGAGCATCGTAAAGAATTTTGTGGGAGTGAGGGGTCCAGCCCTGTTGAATTTCACTCTTACCCTGTAAGTACCTGTGTCTACAGTATGTATTTGAATACCATTCATTCATTCTAAACTTTGAAAAATAATTCAGTAGAATTGATAATACTCTTAGTAAGAGAATTGTAAAGGTCCTTTGGATAAACTTTTAGATACATTCAAACTTAGAGAGAAACCTTCAATAGCGTACTCATGTGTAAGTCATCCCAGGGCAGATCCATTTATCCGCTAACGTATGCAGAGCTGATCAGTCGAAAGGATAACATGTCAGAGACTTCTTCAGTGTTTGCTCTCCAGTCAACTATACTCATTACATGTCCATTTTTTTAATAAACTTTATTTTTAGAGCAATCTCAAATATACAGAAAAACTGTGAAGATAGCACAGAGTGTCTCTATTTAGCCCACACTCAGTTTCTCTGATTATTAACGTTATGTTAGTATGGTGCATTTTTTACAATTAATGAAGCAATATTGATATATTTTTATGAAGTAAATCCATACTTTCTTCAGATTCTATTCGTTATTTTCCAATGTCCTTTTTTGTCCCAAGTTCCCATCCAGGATTCTGCATTACATTTAGTAGTCATGTCTCCTTAGGCAAACACCTTGGCTGTGATGGTTTCTCAAACTTTGCTTTTGATGACATTAACAGTTTTTAGGGGTACTAGTCAAGTATTTTGTAGAATGTCCCTCAATTAGGATTTATCTGATGTTGTTCTTATGATTAGACAAGTTTTGGCAAGGAAGACCATAGAGGTAAGAAGCCATTGGCATCACATCATACCAAGGGTTCATACTATCAATATGACTTAGCACTGTTGATGCTGATCAACTGGCTAAGAAAGGGGTTGACCACTTAAAGGGTTTCACCACTTAAACTTACTCTTCCCCCAACTCCCTTTCCATACTATACTCTTTGTAGGAAGTCTCCATGCACAGACCACACTTAAGGAGTTGAGAGTTATGCTCCACCTCCTGAAGAGGGGAGTATCTACATAAATTACTTGGAATTTTACACACAGAAGGTCTGTCTCTTCTCCTCTGTTTATTTATTTATTTAACTGTGTATTTATATCGGTATGGTCTCTTGGATATCAATTTTAAACTTTGGGTTATTATTCAATATTACTTCATTTTTTGTGTTGCTCATATTGTTCCAGCTTTGGCCATTAAGAACTCTTTCCCGATGGTTAGTTCCTATGTCCATTTGACATGTGCCTATCGTGCGTGTGTGTGTGTGTGTGTGTGTTTGAACACTTCATTACCTTCTGTCACTACAAGATGTTACAGGCCTATCTTATAACTTGTTTTTTGCTCTAATACTGGAACCAGCCATTTTTCCAAGAAGCCCTGATTTCTTTCAGTGGAGAATAATATTAGAAACCAAGGTCTCTGTGCTTTTTGCTACTGTTTCTTCCAGATACTCTGAGCTGACAGGATAAAAACAATAGACAAGTGTACACTAACTCATGTAAATACACACATCTATAAATATTTCTATACGTGACCATCAATATCTATATTAAGCTAAGCTTGAGTTCACACTGACATCTCCAACACTGACCTGTTACCACATGGATCATTCTAGCTTCTTCTCTACTGTTCTGTACACCCCTACTCCAACAATGAGAAAATCGAATTTCACCATTTGCCATCCACTTACTTAATTGTTCGAGTTCAGTGTACATGTATGGCAGGATCTGAATTCTTAACCTATATCCTCATGATGAACAACTTTATTAACCAGAGTACAATGTTCACGTAGAGTTTCTTTTGCATTTAATTTTACAGATTCGTCTCATATTCAAGGTTACTTGTGTCAGCAGTATTTCCCCATTCCCTTTAGGGAGGTTGTCCCGTCATACGTTGGTAATACAGTTAGATTTCTTTGTCACGTTTGCAATCGGTCTTGAGAGTCCCCTGATTTCTTAAGTGATTTGATTTCATCTGCATGCATTAAAGCTTACACTCTATGGTGTAAAGTTCAATAGATTTTGACAAATGCATAGTGTTGTTAGGTAAAAATCACAGTATCACACAGAAAATTTTCACCACCTGCAAATCCCCTCTCCGCCTTACTACCTTTTAGCCCTGGAATCATACAGTATGTAGCCTTTTCAGACTGGCTTCCATCCCTTAGCAATATGCAGTTAAGACTCATTCATGTCTTTTTGTAGCTTCCTAGAGCTCTATTTTTATTGCTGAATAATTTTCTATCGTATGGATATACCATAGTTTCTATATTCACTCAAGGAAGGGCACCTTGTTGCTTTCAATTCTGGGAGATTGTGAATAAAACTGCTATAACCATTTTATGTGCAGGTTTTGTGTGGACGTAAGTTTTCAAATCAGCTGTGTAAATACCTCGGGGTGTGATTGCCGGATCATATGGTAAGGCTATGTTTAGCTTTATAAGAAGCTGTCAAACTGTTTCCCTGAGTGGCTGTGCCCCTTGCAGTCCCACTAGCAATGGATGAGATTTCCTGTTCGTCACCCTTGCCAGCAGCTGGTATTGTCAGGGTTTTTTTAAATTTGTTTTTTTGGGAATTTAGCCATTCTAATATGTGTGTGGTATTAGAACATTTTGTTTTAATTTGCAATTCCCTAAGGGGAAATAATGTTGAGAATATTTTCATATGCTTATGTGCCATCTGTGTATCTTCTTCAGTGAGGTGTCTGCTTGGATCTTTTGCCCACTTATTCATTGGGCTGTGTGTTTTCTTATTTTTGAGTTTTATTTTTCAGTTTTCTTTGTATATTTTGGACACAAGCCTTTATTACACAGGTGCTTTCAAAACACATTCTCTCAGTCTGGGGCTCTTCTTTCCATTCTTTTAACAGCGTCCTTTGCAGGGCAGAAGTTTTTAACTGTAATAGCATCCAATTTACCAATGTTTTCCTTCATGGACGGTGTCTTTGGTGTCGTATCTAAAAACTCATCACCAAACACAAGGTCACCTAAATTTTCTATGTTTTCTTTTAGAAGTTTCATAGTTTTACTTTTTCATTTAGGCCCATGATCCATTTTGAGTTCGTTTTTGTGAAAGGTGTTAAGCCTAAGTTCATTTTATTTTAGAATGTAGATATCCAATTGTTCCAGTAATATCTGTTGAAATACTATTTTCCCCATGGAATTCCCTTTGGTGTTTTGTCAAAGATTACATATGTGAGTCTATTTCTGGGTTCTATTTTCTTCCACTAATCTATGTGTCTATTCATTACCAATATCACATTATCTTGATTATTGTAGCTTTATAGCATATCTTAAAATCAAGTAATGTGAGTATGCCAAGTTTGTTTACCTTCGATATTTTGTGGACTCTTCATGGTCTTTTGACTTTCCACATAACCTTTAAAATGAGTTTGTCTATTTCTATAAAACATCTTGCTGGGGTTTTGATTAGCATTACATCTATGAATCAAGTTGAGAAGAATTGGCTTCTTAACAATACTGAACCTTCTAATCCATGAACGTAGAATATCTATTTATTTATTTTGATCTTCCATGATTTCATCAGATTTTTGTGATCTGTATATAGATCCTAAACATGTCTTGTTAGATTTATTCCTAAGTATTTACTTTTTGGTGCTACTATAAATTGTACTCTTTCCCCTAATTTCAAATTCTAGTTGTTTATTTCTGGTCTATAAGAAAGAAATTGACTTTTGTATAGTAACTTTCTATGCTGCAACCTTGCTATAACTGTTTATTAATTCCAGGAATTTTCTAGTTTATGTATGACATCAACAATCAAGTCATTTGGGGGAAAAAGATATTTTTTCCTTCCCAATCTGTATACATTTTATTTCCTTTTCTTGTATTATTGAACTAGCTGGGATTTTCAGTACAATGTTAAATAAGAGTAGAGAGAGAGAATATTCTTGCCTTGTTCTCATTCTCAGGGGGAAAGCATTGATTTTCTTACTGCTAAGTATGATGTTAGCTGTAGGCTTTTTTGTTTTTGTTTTTTTCACAGAAACACTTTATCACATTGAGAAAGTTGGCCTTTATTTTTTATTTTTCTGAGAATTTTTATGTGTTAGATTTTGTCAAATGATTTCTTCTGCATCAATTATCATAGGATTTTTCTTCTTTAGCTTCTTGATGATGTCAAATTACAATAATTGGTTTTTGAGTATTGGAAAGCCTCACATACCTTGAATAAATACCACTTGGTTGTGGTATATAATTATTTTATATATTTTTTTATATATTATTGGATTAGAGTATATATTTTTGAAGATTGCTGCATCTATATTTATGAATAATATTGACCTATAGTTTTCCTTTCTTTTAATATTTTTATCTGATTTTGTTATTAAGGTAATGCTGGCCTTATAGAATAAATTAGAAAGTGACATCTCTGCTCCTATTTTCTTAATGAGATCATAAAGAATTGGCTTCATTTCTTCCTTAGCTGTTTGGAAGAATTCACAGTGAAACCATCAAGGCCTAGTGGTTTCTTTTTCAAAGTATGATTAACTACTGATTGAATTTCTTTTAGATAGAGGCCTATTTAGATGATCTAGTTCTCATTTGGTAAATTTTAATAGTTTGCTATTTTCGTTGGATTGACCCATTTTATCTAAGCTTTGGAATTTTTGGCATAGAATTGTTCATAGTATTTTTTTATATTTTTAATATCCATAAAATCAGTAGTGATGACCTCTCTTTCATTTGTGATGTTGGTAATTTATGTCTTCTCTCTTTTCCTTCCTTCCTTCCTTCCTTCCTTCCTTCTTTCCTTCTTCCCTCTCACCCTCCCCTTCTTTCTCTCTCTCTTTGTTCTTTCTTCCTTTTTCTTTGATTAGCCTGCCTACAGGTTTATAAATTTCATTGATAATTTTAAGGGACCAGCTCTTGGTTTTCTTTATTTTCTCTATTGCTTTCCTTTTTTCAACATCATTGATTTCTGCTCTAATTTTTATATATTTTCTTCTGCTTATTCTAGGCTTAAATTGATCTTGCTTCAGTGTCCTAAGGAAGAAACTTAGATTATTTATTTTTAGATCTTTCTTCTTTCCTGATGTATTTATTTCATGTTTTATACATTTACCCTTAAGCTCTGCCTTTCCTACATTCTACAAATAGTCATAAGTTCTATTTTCGCTGTCAGTAAAAGTTCAAAATAATTTGAATGTCACTTGAGACTTATTTGATTCATGAGTTATGTAGAAGTATATTGCTTCATCTCCATTTAGAGATTTTTCTAGTTTTCTGTGATTTTTTTTTCTAGTTTAATCACATTGTGTTCCAGAATGTACTTTGTAAAATTTCTAAACTTTTAAATGATTATAGTGTGTTTTATGGTTCACAGTGTAGTCAATTTTGGTGAATGTGCATGTGACTGTCATAGGATCTGATAAGCCGTGTATTCTGCTGTTTTGGTTGGAATATTTTATAAATGCCAGTTATATCATAGTGATTGATATTGTTACCAAGTCAACTGTATCCTTACTGACTTCAGCCTGCTTGATCTATCAATTACCGAAAGAGGGGCATTATTAAAGTCTCCAACTATACTAGTGGATTTATGTATATTTTCTTGTAGTTCTCGCAGTTTTTCTTCACTCATTTTCATGCTTTGTTGTTAGGTGCACACATGAGAAGGATTGTTATATCTTCTCAGAAAACTAACCTGTTTATCTTTGTGCAATCTCTTTCTCTTCCTGACATTTGTCCTTGTCCTAAAGTCTGCTTTGTCTGAAATTAACATAGCTCCTCCACTATTACTTTTAACATCAGAAAAAGTACTAAATATTAAATATTAAAACTTAGGAAAAGCTTTGAAATTAAAAATAATTCCTTATTAGAATTCTATAACTCTGAGGATTTTTTTTTTCTTTTTAGGGAATAAAAACATTAATTGAAAAACTAGTCTGTCTCTAGGATAACTAAACAATTCTGAGAAAGAAAAAAAGCACTCGTATAACCTGATTTCAAGATCTGTGATACCGTTCAAATGAACAAACAGTGTGGTATTCATGAAAAGACAGACACGTAGATTACTGGAACAAAAGAGAGAGCTCGGAAGAGAACCATACACATACGGTTAGCTAGTTTTTGATAAAGAGGCAAAAATAACTCAATGTAGAAGGACAGTTTTTGATGTTCTTGTTGTTGCTGCTTTTTTAGTAAATTGTACCAGAATGACTAGGCAATCATATACAACAAAAATGAATCTAGTCACATACCTCATGCCTTTTGCAAAAATTGCCTGAAAAACGATTATAGCTCTAAATGTAAAACATAAACCATAAAATTCCTAGGGAAAGTACAGGAGGAGATTTGTGTGATTTGTGTTTGGTGATGAATTTTTAGATACTGTACTAAAATCACAATCAATAAAATAATATTGATAAGTTGGAGTTTACCAAATTTTTTTTTAAAATGCTCTTCAAAAAATGAAAATACAAGCCACAAACTGGGGGAAAAAATTGTAGCATTCATACCAGATAAAAGACTTGTATCCAATATATAAAGAATTCTCTTTTTTTTTATTTTCCAAGTTCTTAACATTCAACATTAAGGAACAAACCACCTAATAATAAAATGGGCAAAAAATCCAAAGAGACACTTTACCAAATATGATATATAAGTGATAAAAATGTACATTGAAAAATCCTCAACATCATATGTCATTAGGGAATTGTAAATTAAAATCACAATGCGATGCCACTACCCACCTATTATAAGGACTAACATTCAAAGACATTGACAAACACTGGCATGGATGCAGAGAAACAAGTTCTCTCGTTTATTGCTGGTAGGAATGCAACATGTTATAGCATATTGACCATTTGGCAGTTTCTTAAAAAGTTAAACATAGACTTACCATCTGACATAGCAGCCATGCTCCTAGGTATTTACTCAACTAATTATAAAACTTACTTCCACACAAAAAAACTCTGTGTGATTGTATGTAGCAAGTTTGTCCATAATTGCCAAAAACTGAAAGTAACTGAGATGCCTTTCAATGGTGAATAGTAAATAAATTATATTATATCCATGTGGTGGAATATTATTCAGCAATAAAAACGAATGGGCTATTAATTCATGCAAAAACATAAATTCATCTCAAATGCATTTTGCTTTGTGAAATAGGTCAGACTTAAAAGGCTGCATATTGTATGATTACAATCTCATGACATTCTGGAAAATGTAAACCTATAGGCTGGAAAACCTACCAAGGATTTTCAGAGGTTTGGACAGGAGGTAGTGGTTGACTAGGGAAAGCACAGAAGAATTTTTAGAGTGGTAGAACTAACCTTTATGACTTTTTTCATAAACTGCTCATTCCAAAAAGTGACCTTTAATGTATGTAAACAAAAAATAAATTTGGGATATTTGGGACCCAAGGATGGAATGCAGACTGTGAAAACTGACTCTCCCAGTATCACAAAAGTAATGAAATAATCTCAGTGAAACTAATGCAAAAAAAGGATCTGACCTATGTAACTCTGGAAAATAATGTTTTGATTAAAGATCACAGGGCCAAAGACAAAAGGAGTTATATATAGAAACACTGTATTCCAGCTGGTAAATTTGTTTCTCATAAGGTTATATGTTAATGTTGAAAAAGCTTTCATGTACTGGAGTTGAACAAGAAGAAACTTCCTTACTGAAATATTCTAAATGGTATATGTAGAAAATGTCCATTTTCTGGGAGATGAAATTTATCCTCCCCACCCTCAAATCTACTGAATATGGGTTGGACTTAGTCCCTTGCTGCCAAAGAATAGAGTAGGTGAAGATAAAAACAGTAACTTTAAAGCAGAGAAACCTGATGAGCCCTACCTTTACCAAGTGATGGTGGTTAATATCATTAGTGAGGCCATGTCGATATCATATTCTCCTTGTTAATAGCTGATGAGAAGGGCACTGTACCTCCATGGTTGTCTTCTTCAAAACCCACGACCCCAGTCTAATCATGAGAAAAACATCAGACCATCCATCCCAGACTTGGGGACATCCCACAGGATACCTGGCGGTACTCCTAAAGACCATGAAAAATGGAAAAATTGAGACACCATCATAGATCAGAGAAAAGTGGGAGATACGACAACTAAATAGAATGTGATAGCCTAGATTTGATCCTGGAACAGGAAGTGGGCATTAATGGAAAAACTGGTGGCACCCAAATGAAGTCAGGACTTCGGTTAATAGTAATGTTCCAATGGCAGTCTCTTAATTTCGACAAATGTATCATGGTAATGTGAGATGTTAATAATAATGAGGGTAACTGGGTGATAGACGAGAATTGTCTGCACTATCTCTGTAAATTTTCTGTATATCTAATAGTATCCCAATAGAAGTTTATTTTTAAAAATGAAACTAGTGTTTCTAAGTTTAAAATGAATCATCCCTTAAGGAGGATATATATTCACCATGTGATAATCAAACAAATGTGGATGAACTAAGTGGAATGACTATATTTCTATTAATGAACAGTGTAAGGCACAAGTAGCAGAAATATTTCTGACTTTCAAATCTAAGGAAACCATAAAAAGCTTCAAGATCTCATTATTTTCACATGAACCAGGTTATCAAGCAGAATTTCTTTTATTTAGAGCAGATGGTATTCCATATTTCTTTCCTGAAATTCTTAATTTTGCAAGCAAGGCTATTTTTGAATTTAATTGGGAAAAAACCCCAAAAGCTTAAAATGTACTAAGTTCATTAAATATTGGAGGTTCCCCCATTCACACTGCATAGAATATGAGAGCTATTTTTGCCATGGTGGGCGCCTTACTCTGAAGATATTAAAGCTTGAAATAAACACAGTCCGAGAAAGCTACAGAATATGTTGCCATTCTAGAATTATGCACAGAGAGGATGCAGCAAGTGTACAAAGCACATAAAGTCCAATCTCCCACTTTACACTTAGAGACATAATACAATATACCAATACCAACCAAATAATATTTATAAATACATGTTATATCCATGTAGACGCATAGAAACCACCATAAAGCATACTAAACCATATAAAAGTATGATTTCTATTACAAGGAAAATGCCTTAGTTTCTTCGTATTTTTAGAATCTAATGAGTAATAAATGGATCTGATGAGTGGATGACAGAATATATCATTTTGATCTTGCCAATATTTAGTAGAAGCTGTGATGAAATTAGATGATCATATGAATTTCTTAAATTTTATAAAAATAATTATAATATTCCATTTGTAAAACAAGAACTTATATTTTAATTTTTTTCTTTCTCATGCCAATATTCTAGCATTTGGCATGAATTGCATCTCATTAACAGAAGCCTAAAATTGAAAGTTGAACAGCTGGAATGTTGAATCAAGAAACCTCCACAGCAAAAATCAAAGCCCTGTATTTAATTACTTAATATAGTCTGCTAATTATTACTGAAACCACTTGATTTTTGAACAATGTGAATTATATTTTATCTTGCATGCCACACAGAGTAAGGAAAATATAGAGAAATGTGGTGATGCATATTCATTTCTTCCTTCTTAAATACTTAAACTCCTTTCCAGCTAAGAGAAGAATGAAGAAAACATAGTTCGGAATGACTTTGGGAGCACAGCAAATAACATTACTCTGCCCTCTTGCATCCCATCCTTTCTCTTACTAAAGGCTAAGTTTGACATTCTTCCAGCTACCACTAAAACTGTCAGAAAATCCTTGAAAATTGCATTTTAAAAAATCAATAGTGCCCCTTTCCATGTCTTAAATTAGTGAAATTTTGATTGCCTAGTTCCCTGAAATACTTTGGAATTCACTTGAGTAGAGATGATATAAGACAGTCATTATGAAAGTCATTAAAGAGAGAGACCACATTTAGAGAGCAAGATATTGTAGGAACATATTCAAATGTGTCCTCGGGTATTACTTATGAAGGATGCCATGATTTTTTAAACGTATTCATCTCCTGAGTCAGTGTCAATTAATATATAATATAGATATTTGGTTTAAAATATAATCTAAATTTGCAAACATGGGTTTCTTGTATAGGGTGGTATAAAACAAATTGAGAAAACTATATATGATTTCCAGCCAAGGATAGTATGTAATCATAGGCCTCTCTCAGGCTCAGAAGCTTTGATAAGGGCTGCTTCACTATGGCTTTGCATGTTTCTAGCCTTAGGACTTAGGATCCTGGTGGAGATCTACATCTTGGTCTCTTATTTGGCAGGCAATGAATGTATTCCCCCCAAATAACATGACTTAACATTACATTTTTTTGTTTGTTGATGATATAGGTGCCATTTATATTACAAGCTAAACTGATCCTAATTAATTTCCTCTTAGATGTTGATGAGGGCATCCATTCAAGTGTCCTGCTCATTCACTTTCTGTTGTGAACAGTGATCTATACCTGTAACACCTGGAAGAATGAGACAAGGGACATTTTTCCCCAAACATGCCATTCACATATTCTACAACCTTGAGCAAATTCCACTAAGCCAGACTTTTCAATGCATTAGATGTAGGTGATGATGGAATTTTACTTTGTAAGCCAAAGAATGTTTGCATAAGAAACACAGGAAGTCAAGTGATGGTAATCCCCTTGCAAACATAAAGAGCTAAAGATGCTAAAAGTAGTGTGAGAGAATAGCAGTGTTTCTTGTGAACTCGAACAGCGATAATGTCTTGAGCCTGATCCAGGAAGCCACCGTTATACCATATTCCACTGTTATCCTTTATATCCTGTTTATGGGACGGTACTAAATATTTCCAACATTCATTGCTGAGAAAAATGGTTATTTTGTCACATACAGAAGGTTGTGTTTTCAAACACAAAATAAGCAGCAGAAGCAGACAGATTATTTGCAAACCATTTCTTATTCCTAAACGAGTATATACACATATTTGTGTAATACACAAATTAATAATAAATGGAATAAATAATATATGCTTGACATGTATGTAACCTGTAAACATACCTTTTTCAAATTATTCTAGTTCCCTTAAAAGATCATTATTCTCCTAGTTGTGGAGAATTATTTGCTCTTATGGGGTTTGTATACTGTCAAAGTCATGCTATGGGAAGGCCAAATGCCATGTGTCTGCAGACTGTGACTAGCCCATGGACTGTGCTTTATGCTGTGAGGTGGCCTATGGCAGAGGCCTAGTAAGTAGCCTATAGTTTTAAGTCTTGCGGTGGAGTTGGGGCTGGAGGATTCTAGTTCTAGAGGGAAATGATGCAATGGTTCTCCCTGTGTAAGACCCTCAGAGATAACTGCCCCAGAGAAGGATGTGCACTACACCCCACACATCACAGGGAGGCTTGGGGCTTAGGCCACCGACCCTAGCTTGGATCCCCTTCACCAAATGACTCTTGAAGAAGATTTCGAGTGACAGATCGGTGAGATGGGAACAGCGATGGTGTGCTCTGATCGTGCCATGGGGGTTCAATGTTTAAAGGACTTGTTCTTGCAGACCATAAAGAACCCCCAAGTGTGTGGTGGCTTCCTGTTTGGCAGAATAACCAGTTAGAACTTCTCAGACGAGGCAAAAGTATCTGAGGCTGCTGGTGCTCTAATGACCTGAGGCTTGGTCTCCCGAGTTCTTCCAAGGGTTCGTTCTGGTCCTTGGAGGGCAGGGCCTGAGAGGCAGGGCCAACTGCCCCATCCAGGTGCCTCGGGAGGGTCCTGGTCTTTCACTCTCAGATGCTCCCGCAGGTTCCCTTCACTTAGCAGGCACCTCTTCCTCTTCTGCATGTCACTTTGCTTTGCAGATGTCCAGAAGGCACCGTCTGGAGATGACCTCACATGCCACCATCCCAGCAATGCCTGTCTGCTCAGATGGAGGAATCTTCACTCCTGCTGCGTGGACAGCAGGGCCACCTTGCCCTCAGGAGGAAACGCTTGCATTTGTAATTATTATTAATAGAAACCATATCACAACAAGGTACAGGCTTCTTCCCATTTCTTGAGTTGCTTTGCAAAGTGACTGCTGAAAACAACTTCTGGTGCCCTGACATCTCATCAGATGATAAATTTTAGGGAGTATGTTTTACCTGACTAATTTGAAAAAAAAAAAAAAGGCTTTACAAGACAGGTGGCTCACCCATGTGGAAAGAGCGGCAAATTGACACTAGCTTCTGAAATAAACACTTCGGTGATTTAAATGGAGTTGGCTAGTCATTACTGTTTGTGGTCCTGGAGCCCCAGGCCTGCAAGAAATATGCAAATTCAAATTGTAGCCCAAAGTGTAAGAAATAACACAGAATCCAAAAAGTAGCCATCTTATGGATTTTTCTCTGATGATGAGTTTCTTTATGCAACTGGGAGTTTGTGTTTTTTGTTTTTTTAACTATGAGCTTGGTTCAGGGAGTGATATTTGTTTGCTTCTTTGTTTTAATAAATAAGATTATTAGCAACACCCTCTGTAATTGTCAAAAATGGGAAACAACCCAATATTTATATGAAGAGTACAAAGAATAAATTATATTGTGTTTATGTAATATATGCTGTTCAACAATGAGAATAAACAAGCTATAAATAAATGCATAATGTTAATGAATCTCTCAGACATACTATTGAGTAAAAGAAGCCAGACACAAAAGAGCACATACTGTATGATCCAATTGTATTGAGCTCAAAAATGGGAACATTAATGTATGCTGTAAAAAATCAGCATCCAGAGGTGGAGACTAGAAGGGTAATGTAAGAGGAGATTCTGAGATGAAGTTACTGTTCATTTCCTAATCCTGGTCCTGATTATACAGGGGTGCTTACTTTCCGAAAGTCATTAATTTGCATACTTAAGAATTGTGTTCGTTTCTGAATATATGTTACAATTCAACCAAAAAATTAACAACAACAACAACAAAAAAAAAACCAAGTGAAGCAAGTCTGCTCAGTGTAAAGATCCGACCCTAAAACCTAAAATCAGTCCCAGCCTTTCCTCCCTTCCCCTGCACCCAGGCAGGAGAACCCATCACTCACTCCCATGATGATGAGACTGTCTGTGGCTCATTCCGTTCCGCTTCATAAACAGCAAAATGACAGAGACAACAGAGTTTGATTCTTTTTGATACATCTTGGATACTTTCTTATTTCTTTGCATGTCTCATAATTTTTGGACAAACTGGATCTTTTGAATAATACAATGCAGCAATTCTAAAATTCAGTCTTTCCTGTCTAGATGATTTGTTGTTGTTTACAGACATTGTTATTTTGTTGTTTGTTTAGTGAGTTTCCTAATTCTGTATACAGTCTGTATACTTTTGTCATGTGTGACCACGGAAGTCCCCCCTTCAGTTAGCTCAGTGGTCACTAAATGATTTCTCAGAGTTTCCCTTAAATGCCGGGAACCCGCTAAGTTCTCCAGCCTTTGTCGAGGGGGTCTGCATGTCTATTAAGAAATGTGTTCTGCACTCCGGCAGGCAGTTTATAACTTTGCCTTAGGACTTCAATTCCTGCTTGGGTGGAACCTCAAGGTCCCCCCCCCAAAAGGTAGCCACTTGGCCCTTCCTAGCACACTCTCAGTCCTGGGCATGTGTGTGGCATTCTAGATTCCCAGCAATACGGCACAGTTCTTCAAAGCCACCTGTGGACATAACTGTTGTCACTGTATCAGTCATTTGTAATCTTAAACAATTGTTAATTTTTTTTTTTTTTTT